>LLKO01000024.1:272180-360004 GCA_001513895.1 Graphilbum fragrans
GGGTAAAAGATACCCCGAAATTAGCAGGGGATAGGGGCACAAAAAGGTTACCCGCCACTGTATTATTTGTGGCTAGAGAATCCCTCAATCAATAATGCCTTCAACAACACCTGACAAACCCAAGTAAGACACGTGTCACAAGCTATACCCGTAGCCTTTCTGCTATGCATTTATTTTTGTCGTGAATTGTATCGCATCGCATCCGATGCGGCTCTGCAGCTGCTTGCCTTCCATTGAATTCGCCTAATACTACTATGCTTTGAGCAGCAAGGTCATTAGATGAATAGGCAGCAGAATATTAAGTACGGTAGTTCTTTGCGAGAGAGGATGGGTTGGGGTAAAATATCAACTCACCATTGTGGCGGCGCTGGGTATCGATTGATGACTGCGAGGTGTTAGAATCTTCGTATGTAAGTAAGGTGGGTGAGGACTTGTTAAGGACGTTGTGGCAATCGCGGTGGCTGCGCAACTGGACAGAACATGCAAGGTTGATGCACAGCCCTTAGGGCTGACTCCGTGGTAGCCTAGGTACGGAGCGCCCGTGCGTCTTACTTTTATACTCCGTGCACCCCCTATTACTCTGAAGTTGCGGCGAGGCCTCGCCAAGACACACATAGCCAGACCATCGAACGCTCCCGCGCGCAAAAAACGACAGAGCAAGAGAGTCATCTCTGTCGCTAACTATGTCTCCCTCTGGCGAGATGCCAACGCTGTGGCTAAAGTTGAAATGGCACCGCCGAGAGAACTGGGCCACTTTTATTTTGTTTACATTGACTTGGCCTGGCCTTTTGGCAATATTTGTCTGGATGTTCTCCGAAGCTGTAGCACATCATGGCTTCACTACTAATATTATACTGGTATTGGTTTTGTTGTTGGGGTTCGATGTGGTCATTGCCATATACTCTCTGGTCTTATTCTTGCCAACTATCTACAGCCTCTGTCTAGCATGGATAGAACTGTATAAGTGGGCAAAGTACAGTCTCCAGCCGAGCGACTATAGCATCCGCTTTCCTCGATACCACGGTGGCGCCCGTTGTCAGGTGAGCTGTACGACGAGCCCTGTCCGTCTATGCAAGATGTGCCAATGCATTTTCCAAAACTCGCCGTTGCTGTCGGGCTCTATGCGGCTGCTGGTCCCTGCAAACGAGCAGCATCTACACCATGCGCAGTCGTGTCTGGAGCAACAGGCAAGGTACTGCGACTTGTGCCACCTCTTGTGCCAATCTATACATGGTGTGGCAGCGTCTTGGCAGCCAGAAACAGCAGCCGAGAGGAGGGAAAGCGGACCGGTAGAGAGGTGCTACTGCAGCACACATTCAGGGGTGTGCCTAACGCTGAAGATCAACGAGACAAGAAACGTGCGTGATGGAGCGCTGCTGCACCTTCAGCTGGTCGGCGACAGCGGCTACGGCAACTCGAGCCGCCTCTCCGTCCGCCAAGGTACGTCTGTTTCCTTCCAGCGGTCTCTGCAAATACCGACACAAGGCGCTGGACAGAAACAGTAGAGCACATGTGCGATGTGCAGCCAGACACAGACTCGGCCGTCGCTATGCATCTGGTGGGCAAATGGATCAACACATGCCGCAAGCATCACCACATCTGCACTATGAGCCCGATTATAAGCAAGACGTCACGGCCGTTCCGCCCGACGCGGCTGATCGCTGTCGGACACGCGCAAGAGCCGTTTGTGCGGCTTGTGGAAGGTGCGGACCTTGGTGAAAGATACGACCGCTTTGACTATGTCGCTTTGACGTACTGTTGGGGGCCGCAAGGCATACAGACGCGGCTGTTGGAGAGCGTGTATGAGGATATGAAGTCGTCCATCGACGTCAGCACACTGTCGAGGACAGTTCGAGAGGCCATCGCCGTAGGGCGGAGCCTTGGCATTCCGTATCTGTGGGTGGACGCGCTGTGTATTATTCAAGACTCTCCTGGGGGACACGACTGGGTGCGTGAGTCACGCCGCATGGGTGAAATCTATGCCCATGCGATATGTGTGATTTCAGCGACGGCATCAGCCGACAGTGACGGCGGCTGTTTCCGTGCCAAGACGCCGCTGGAGCGGCCACCGTCCGCCGTTTTGGCCAGGGGCCGCTGGTCCCGGCATTCGTACCTTGTTGTACGTCCAGAGGCTGCCGCGAACGAGCAGAGCGCACAGCGCGCGGGAGGGGGCACAGGAGGGGCAGAGAACGCTGAGAGCACACAGAGCACAGGGAGCACCAGCCTCGGCACACAGGATGCGGAGAGCGCGCAAGAAGCAGCCAACGCCAGCCTGGACACGCTGTTTGACGAGCTGGTTGAGAAGGCGCCGTTGTCGACGCGAGGGTGGGCGTTCCAGGAGCGCATGCTGGCGCAGCGCATCGTGCACTTCTGCGACGGCTTCGTGCTCTTCGAGTGCAACACCGTGCGCGCGTCCGTCCACCACGCCGGCGGCGTCGGCTACGCGCCGAGGAAGCAGCTGCGCAGCGACGGCAGCCTGCGCACGGCCAGCGAGCTTGCCGCGCTCTTGCAGCCGGACGAGGGCATGGTCATGGGCACCGTGGAGCGGCCCACCCACACGCTCGTGTCTAGCGGCGGCGCCGTGACGACTGTGGGCCGGCGCCGCGTGCCGGCCCGCGTGGCCAACCCGGCGTACCGCAGCCTCGGCCAGAAGCGGCTGGACTTTCTGCGCAGCGCCGCGCTCGCGGGCGTGCGCGGAGACCTGCAGCTGCTCCTGGAGGCGAAGCACGAGACGCTGCAGGACCAGGCCCAGTTCCACCGCGCCTGGTACGCCGTCGTCCAGCTCTACGCCGCCCGCTCCCTCACCGTGGAGGCCGACCGCCTCATGGCCATCGCCGGCGTGGCCGGCTCCATCGGCCGCGTCCGGTCCGAGACGTGCACGGCCGGCCTCTGGCAGGCGATGGACCTGCTCTGGCGCGTCTCCGCCCCGCGCAGTCCGGCCGCGCCGTGCGAGCCGTGCAAGGCGCCCTCGTGGTCGTGGGCTTCGGCCGGCGCCCCCGTCGAGTCTATGCTAGAGGACGGTCTGGCCGCCAACCCTGCCGCCGCCATCCTGCTGCTGATCCGGGCAAAGTTGCACACCGTCCTCGACGACGGCGCGGCCGCGGCCGGCCAGCACGTCGTCCTGAACGCCACGCTCAGGATCCGCCAGAACTACAGAATCTGCCTGTCCAGCGCTGCTCGCCGGGCCATGGACGCTCCTTCGCCGTCATCGTCCGTGGCTGCGCCAGGGGAAGAGGACGATGTGCTGTACCTGCCGGTCGTCGCAGTCGGCGGAAAGAAGGTGTACGGCGTGATTCTAAAGCGCACAGGCGCGGCGCAGCAGGAGTTCACGCGGCTGGGGTGTTTCTGGGACGACGTGGGCACCTCGGAAGACGGCTCGCCAGACGCCGGGGCGCTTTCCAAACTGGCTGTGCCCTACGATTTCACCATATAACCTAAACCACCCTCCGTTTGCGGGCGTGTCGTGCCGTGTGTCTATGCACAGCTACGGAGCTTTGTTTTCGCCGAATGGAGGCGTAGCATGGCTTATATTGGCTGTTGAGACGAACTAAAAGTCGACATGCAAGGATGAACTCATACCTGATTATCTGCGAATGGCTCGGACGGGAGGGCGACGGAAGGGAACTGTGTTGGAAAGGGCCAATAAGATTTTGAATATAATGATATGCATGGACGACCACGAGCGGGGAATCATTGCACGTTCAGTACTGCTTCGGAAGGCGTAAAAGTGGTTGAGGAGTCGAGGGGACAATTACGCTATTTATGCAGACGAGGATACGTAGAAGATGCTCAAGCAACTGGATGGTCGGTTGCTAGAAGAATATCGAGGAAAGTGAGCCGGTTTAGACAGCAGTTTGGCTTACTTTCACCGAGCCCGTGATACGTTGTTTACGCATATTCTTTTCCCTGTCCCCTTCCCTTTGAACTTTCTCATCGGCCAACCCCAAATCGGCCGGTAAACCGATCAGTGCTCAATTTGTTGAGACACGGCTCATTGCTTCCACGTCTACTATACGAAAGGGCACCTAATACTACACGGACTAGGTTTGAAGATCCAAAGACAGAACAAATGTCCTGTGCTTGATGATCCGAGATGAGAACCAAGTCGCCGTCGCCCATGTCCATCTTTACCTGACACCAAGTTCTGCCCCGACAAGGCCGTTTGCACCTGCAACTGCCGTGTACAATAAACTATGTATTGGCTGCAATGCTGATTCCCGGACTCGTTTCTGTAGTGTAGCTTGAGAATAGGCCTTTGGCCCATTAAAACAATACAACCAGCCCTTTCGTCGATCCTCTTCGTTTTCTGCTCACCCCTGCATCGTACCACAAGTGGCAGGAACGCTGTACAACGTAAGGAGTTCCGTTCACGAGAACAGGCCGGTAACGTGCACCATACAGCGTGTGTGCATGCACGAATACAGCATGCCCGCAGACGCTGTCCGAAATAGTGCACTTCTACGCAGCCAACTCGGTGTAGGTCATATTCTGGACTCTTGCCGCGCCTGGCGCAAGGGAAGACCGCTTCCATTAGGGGCATACTCTTTGGATTGGGATGCGAGCAAATCCGGGCGGCGATGGCCGTAATAGGAATTTCTTGCCGTCTTCGAGCATGTGGAGGAGCGGTCAGGCCAAGTCCTAGAGCACGCACGTTGACGAAAATGGAGCTAACGAGGGGTCACGTAGTGGCCGAAGCCGGGCCGCGACAAGGATGCCTGTGGGTTTGGTGGCAGATCATTATCCCTGTCACGCATCGCGCATCAACGCATCAACATGTTTTGGGGGCAGAATGGGTGTGATCGGCTGAAAGGAGTGCCTATCCCACCCCCAAGACTCCCAACTCGATCTTTGGCCGAGGCTGACGGCTGCTACAGACGAAAGATGCAGAAAACCAAGCGATGCGACTCGGCGTATCAGCTGAGCTGGAATCGGGACGAGCTGGGAGCACGTAGGCATCCACGACCAGCTAACAGCCAACGACGCTTACGTATTGGGCAGCAACACTCGCACACACTACGCCGCTCGATCACCACTGGTCACATCTCGTCACATCCGCACAGATCCACCAGGACACAAAAACAGAAAAGATCAACCGACCGCTCGCAGCTGGAACAGGCCCAAAGCAGAAACCGGCCCGGCCAAGCTCCAGAAACATGCTGCGAGCCTTGCGAGCCATGCCTCTTTCTGGCCCTTGTTGCCTTTTTGCCCTTGGCCCTTCTGCCCGCGGCATTGCCTACACCCTCCAGCGCTCTTCGGTGAGCTGCGCTTGGCTCCGAGTGTGTGTGTTTGCTGGTCACCCGACTCCGGGCATAGGCCCTCCCAGCTCGTTTCGGCGTGCCCTGTGGAGGACTCCGAAGCTCGGATTGCAGACGAAAGAGGAGTAGGGACACGCCAGAGAGCGGCGCAGTATGCACCTTGCCGTTTTGGGGAGAAGGGGGGGAGGGCGAGGAAGAGACAACAAATGCCTCTCGAGCTGTTTCCGCTGCTGTTTTTATCGGCAAATTCGTGCGGAGTATTTGCCGTCTCCGTCGAGACTGGCTACACCGACGTCATGGATGCGCCTAATTTCTGACATGCAGTCTTTGGCAGCAGGAGCAGTGCCTCACTGCCAAAACAGTGCAGCAGGTGAAGAGGCGGCGCCCTCTGTCCAATAACGGGCGTTTACCGCATCCGTCAGCGTGCATATGGCAGTTCGTGTCTCTTTGGCATATGCGCTCCAGCCCGCATCCACAGGCGTATCTATGCAGTGTCTTAGTAACAAAGTCAGCGCCGAGGCCACGCTGAATGAGACATAGCGCGTATATGCAGCAAGAAAGGAAGGAGCAAAGAGGAGGCCGGGTCGCACATGCCTCTCAGGGACGGCATGCCACAAATGGCTGTGAAAAGCGGGAAGCCGCGCCTCCAACCACAGTAGTTGCTAGCAGCGACCAGTAGGGCCAAAACCGCATAGGCCACGCCAATCGTCAGCAGTAACCCCAGTTTGGCTGCCAGGCGTTGGGACGCGCCTTCCATTTCCTTTTGCAGCTGGTGGCTTGCTGTTGAGGGTCACCGCTGGCCCTGGGAGAGGCCAGGCTCACTGTGGCTGGCCAATGCCTGAGCCACTTGTCAGCAATGCAAGTCCACAATGGCTCTGGCTACTGCCTAGTGGCTACTGGCTACTGGCTACTGGCTGCCTGTATCGCAGATGCTGCTGGTGAATGGCGCCGCTCAATCTCTTCCCCAACCCGCAACAGCCAGCATCCATCGACAAAAACGCAGATGTCGGGACCAACGAATAGGAAGCGCCGTGAATGACACTACACTTACTGGCGGCAGTGGACATGCTGCTTTCTGAATGGCCGGTCGTTGACAGCGCATCCCAATCCCGCCCAACGGCGTTGCTATCCTTTTCCTAATCAGGAAGAGGCTTTTATGGTGTTGGTTATTTTAGGGGCGAGGCGTCTGGCATGGACTGTGGCCGGTGATGTATGACGCCGACTAATATCGACTTTTGGGAGAGCGTGTCGCCCACACTGCGGCCATCATCTCCCCTAGAATGGGCCATTCTGTTGTTCTGTGTTGGCTGTTAGCGGCCTGAGAGGCCGCCACGATCGTGAAAAGAAACTGGGGTCTCGGGCTCGAGACCAACGAGACTCAGGAATGTGCCAAATGAACTACATATCTGGATAATAGCGCACATTCGGGACAGGCGAATAGCTAAGCTGCCTGGCTTCATGCCAACTGTCCCGTTGGGGAGAATTGCAACGACCGCTTCCTCGTCGAGAAGGGGGGTGTGAAGAGGAGAGCGCCACGCCCGACCTCTGGTTTCTGTCCACAACGAAGAGAGCGAGAGGGAGAGGGAGAGGGAGAGGGAGGGCATGCTAGAATGGAAGACACACGGAGGAAACGACGGACGCAAGAGCGAGAGAAACAGCGAGTGTTGTCCTCGCGGTGATCTTTTCCCTGCTGGTCATGTTGTCCCGAGTTTGTGGCGGCAAACTCGTCAAAGAACGTCTTGCACTGGCCAAGAAATCGATGCCATGCAATAAAACTAGATGCCAAGGTCCTATTTGGGCTTTTTTTCAGGCGTGATGATGCAGCCACCCAGGCACACGCCCGGGCGCTCGCCGAAGTCTGTCACAGCGACTCCGCGGTTCCGCGATGCCTCCTCTACCAGCACACGGCATTAGTCGGTGAATGGGAAAGAAGTAGTGCGCGAGAGACGGGAAGTTGGATGTGGAGACACAGGACGAAGATGGGTGGCGTGGCCATGAACGGCAAGCACTTGCGGATGAAGCGGCTGACAGCGGTCCCTCCTCATGGTCGCTGTAGGGCGTCCGTCCGTTTGTTTGTGCTAGGCTCACGAGCCGTGTATGTTGTGTTTTTCCCGGAGAGGACGTCTGACTCGACGAACTTGGAGCCAGAAGAGAGAATCCGGCACTAGCAGTCTCCCCTTGCACAGTTCTCACACACCCCCCTCCTCTTCCTGTTCCTCCTGTTGCTCCCCCTTCCCTCTTGCTTCTCATCTTTTGCACGGCCACGGTCAGCGGCTGGCGTCCTTCCCGTAATGTGTGTTCTTTCTCAGCGGGAGGGGGCCTCCTTTCGTGGGCTTGAGAGACGCACGGCTGCTCCGATTTGTCGAGTCCGTGGAGGCTGATACCCAATGCCGTGACATTTCATACAAAAGCCCTCTCCCCTTCCCTTCTTCTTGCTGTCGTGTTTCACGAAGATGATGAGCATAGATCCCATCCATCCATCCGCCTTAGCTCCTTTATTCTCCTGGGCGTAACCTCACAGACGTCTTGTTGTCTCCTGGTTCTCTTGATTCTCCAACGATCCCTCCCGGGCTCTGTTGGACTTTCCTGCCATCCGGGTTTGTGTTTCCCACCTCTCGAATCACAAAGGTGATCGGAATCTTGTGTGCCATTCTGTGGCCGAACATTTGAGAGCAAAGGCCACCCATTCTTGCATCAGCCGCCCCCGACTCCGTCATCTTGGTCCCGCCCCTCGCTCGATACCCTGCCTTTATTGCCCTCTGGTCCTTGCCACGTACCCTTGTCACCATGACGGCTTCGATCCTCGCAAAATATCCCGAGTACGCCTCGACCGGCATGCTCGACGAGCTGCGCAACACCGACTATGGCTACCTCGACGAGCAACGCCAGGTCTATCTTGACTACACCGGTGCCGGGCTGGCCGCTCGCTCGCAGCACGAGGCCCATTCCCGGCGCGAAGCCGAATATGTGCTCGGCAACCCGCACTCGGCGAGCATGACCAGCGAGGCCGCAACGCAGTTGGTGGAGAAGACCAGAGCCCGCGTTCTGGAGCACTTCAACGCCTCCGGCGACGAGTACGCGGTCATTTTCACGCCCAACGCCACCGGTGCGGCTCGTCTCGTCGGCGAGGCCTACCGCTTCCACCGCAACAACCGGTTCGTGTTGACCGTGGACAACCACAACTCCATCAACGGCATCCGAGAATACGCCCGCCACGGCGGATCCAAGACGGTGTACATCCCCGGCCGCACGCCTGACTTGAGCATTGATCCAGCCGTGGTCGACAAAGTGCTCACGTCGCAGTCCCGTCGCCAGCGCCGGCGCCGCCATCGACTTGCCAAATGGCTGCTCTGTTGCATATCGCCGTCTTCACCATCGTCCTCACTGGACACCGACACCGAAGAGGGCGAGGCCGATGGTGCCAGTGCCCATATCGGCCTGATAGACACGGCCAAGATGGCCTATGATCCTAGCCACGGCTACCACAACGGGCTTTTCGCGTATCCAGCCCAAAGCAACTTCAGCGGCGTCCGCCACCCGCTTGAGTGGGTGCATCTGGCACAAGCTCGCGGCTATGATGTGTTGCTGGATGCAGCCGCTTACCTGCCGACCAGTCCGCTAGATTTGTCGGTGGTGCACCCGGATTTCGTGGCTGTCAGCTGGTACAAGCTGTTCGGTTACCCAACCGGTGTGGGCTGTCTGGTGGCACGGCGTGCGGCTCTGGCTCGCCTTGACCGGCCCTGGTTTGCGGGCGGCACTATCCAGGCGGCCATGGTTGGCTTGGACTGGTATGTGGCTGCGAAGCGCGTCGAGGCACATTTTGAAGACGGCACCGTCAACTTCCATGCCATCCCAGACGTCAAGGCCGGCCTAGACTGGATGGCCAACGGCCATCTTCAAGGCGATCATTGCGACAGCGACAGCAGCAGTAGCAGCAGTGGCAGTGATGCTGGCAGCGAGGCCACGTCGACACCGCTGATGCCGCTCGTGCAAACGCGCACGCGCTGTCTGACCGGCTGGTTCCTGGACCGGCTCCTGGCCATGACGCACAGCAACAGCAAGCCCATGGCCGTTGTGTATGGCCCAGCAACAGCGAGTGCTTCTCGAGGCGCTACCGTCACGTTCAATCTCGTGGATCCGTCGGGCCGCTTCTTCGATGAGCGCGTTGTCGGGGCAGAAGCGTCGGCAGCGCGCATCTCGCTGCGCACAGGGTGCTTCTGCAATCCGGGCGGCGCCGAGACGGCTCTGGGTCTGTCGACGGAGGACATGCGCGTGTTGCAGAAGCTCACAAGTGCCCACGTCAATGGAAGCAACAGCAGAAACAGCAGCAACAGCGCCGGTACGGCCTCCGGCGTCGGTGCCAGCACGACAACAACGAGCAGCACCGTGACGCTGGCGGCGGCGGACAACAAGCTGGGCTATCCCGGTGACAAGAACAGCGGCCAAGGGGGGGCATCGGCAATAGCGGCCGCCAAGGCCGTGGAGGCCGCCATCCTCAACGGCCGCACGGAGGCCCCCATGGCCGGAGCCGTGCGGGTATCGTTTGGCATTGCGTCCAACACGGACGACGTGGAGCACTTCTTTGCTTTTGCCGAGTCGGCGTTCCGAGACCGGGTGGCCGACAACAGCCATCTGGAGCTGCGGCGAGAGTGCTGAGCGTCCCTTGTAGTTGGTTGATTGATTTCTTTGAGTTTGGGGGAGCGGGGGGGTTGTAGTCGTTTGGTTGCACTGTTTTGTTTGATTGTGTCTCGGTTGTAATAGGCGTGTGTGGTTCTTTAAAGACGGCAATATTGGCTGGTGTCTAAGAAACTGGAAAGCATAGCATGTGACGGAGCGGCACCGCAGTTGCAGATAATAAACGATCAAATGCACAACTGTGTCTCGGCTTGACAATCGGAGAATCACCCACGGGGATCAACTTATATACTTGGAAGTGCTTCGGTTCTGCGCTCTCTCGGCGACGCTTCGCCTCTTCAGGGCATCGTCGCAGTGCTAATAGGAGGCCCAGTCTGACCTGTCACTGCAGCGCAGCTCTGCTGGCCGGATGCGGCGTTAGGGCATCCTTTCACTGGCCAGCGCACAACAGTGGGTGGTCGGCGGGCGTTTCTGACAGGTTCACAGCGGTTGGGGGCGCCTGACGTTTCTCAAGCCACTATGACGCAAGGGGCCAGGGCGCTGCAACGGCGCGCCTTATAGGCCTGTTGTGCGCTGGAGCTTCGGGGATACGGTTTGGCGGCGTCTTGGGAGCATAAGCCGGTTCATCCAAGCCGACAACAAGAAGCAGCCGGCCGGCAGAGTCGTGTGGTTGTCTGTGGCCTATCTCGGCCGATGCGAGGATAGAGTCTCGCCTTGGGTCTGTCTTGTCTCATACGAGGACAGAGAGCATCAGTCAGCCATGGCTTCTGAGTTGGCAACGCAACGTCTCTGTATTCTTCCATATCAACTTGTCTAAACGACGTCGTCGGCCACCCCGACACAACACACACACACTCTCTCTCTCTCCCATTCTCTGCCCCTCCCTCTTCCTCGCCTCCTACGCCTTCTTCTTCTCCTGCTCGTAGTCGGCCGCAGCCACCAGCTTGCCCACGACCAGGTACTTGCTGTTGAAGCGCTCCTCCCAGCCCTCGAGCGCCTCGATCTCGTCGCGGTCGAGGTTGTCGAGCGGGTCGAGCGGCCCGTCGAGGTCCTTGGTCAGCATGTCCTCGTCAAAGGAGTGCTTGGCGAGACCGCGGCTGGCGTCGCGGCCGGCAAAGTTCTCGTAGGGGCCGCCGGGGCCGTAAAAGTTGCGGCCGGATGACACGTCAAAGACGCGGCCGCGGACGCCCATGTAGACGGGCATGCCGTCGCGGCCGTCGTAGGGCAGCAGGGTGCGCGGGGTGAAGACGCGGAAGACGATGGCGGGCGGCTCTTTGGGCAGCGTCTGGGACGCGGCCGGCCGCAGGATGTTGTAGAGGGTGTAGAGGACGACGGTGAGGAGGAGGAGGTTGAGGGGGGTGAGGAAGCCGGAGCTAGCGGTCAGCCGTTGGGTCAGGAAAGCACGGTTCTTTGCGCGGGGACTGGGGAACATACACAACTCCGGCTGCCTCGTGCTTCTGGGCCTCTTGGGCCATGCGCTGCTCGACGTAGTCCATGGTGGAGGAGCCGGGGAAATGGAGCAATTCGGAGGAGACGGCGGTGGGCGTTCAGAGAAATGGTAAGGCTGGCAGAAATCAAATCGTCGGACCGTGAATGGGGTAATGGGTCATACACATCCAATAGCCCGACGTCGAAATGCCGGACTTCGGATGGTGGGCTGCGTCGGCTTCTTCACTGGACTCGCCGATGGTTCGGCATTGCTGGCGTTCTCGCAGCTTCTGTGTCAGAACGTCCCCACGCCCCAAGCCCATAATAGTAAGCCTGTAAGCCTGGGTGCCATTGGCTGGGCGGACAGGTGTCCGGAGCCAGCCACAGCACCAGCCACAGTCAGGGACAGGCCCGTGGACATACTTATGGGGCTTCAGCTAGTGAGGGGCAGCAAACAAGCATATCACCTAAAGGGGCGACTGTGAACCCAAAAATGGAGTGCGAAGTCCACACGCGCACACGCGCACACGCGCACGGCAGCTTCCAACAGGATGGAAGATCAGAGAGAACGACTGGTGCATGTCCCAGAGACGGCCACGTAAACCACGCATCCATATTCCCTCACGCGGCTACCGCGCTGCCGCCATATCCAAGACACAAAGCTTGGCACGCGAGCTGTGGCAATGAGATGGGCAGAGCTAGTCGCCCTTGCTCAGCTGAAAGAGCGGGACGGCTGCGGGCCATGATTGGGCGCCAGAGCAGTGGTGCAGGCGACTAAGAGGGCGCCGACAGGCACACGATGCGTAGGAAGAGGGGCCGCCCGAGGGAGGGCTGCAGTTGCTGTGCTGCTGTGAACGCTGAGCGTCGTCATCTTTGGTGGGATGTCTTGGCATTGATAGGGTACATAAAGGAGTTGGGCTGTTCTTCCATCTCTCCTTTCCTGTCCATCCCACATCCCACATCCCATCCACATCCCACACACTACTCATCTCAGCATATCTCATCTCAACATGGACTTCCTCAAGAAGGTCGGCGAGCAGGCCCTCTCCGGCAACAACAACAACAACAACAACAGCAACAACAACAATGGCGAGGGCCAGGCCAACAACAACAACGGCAACTCGGGCGGCAACCTGATGGACAAGCTCAACTCGATTGCCGGCGGCGGCAAGGACAGCGAGAAGGACGAGGACCTGCTGGACAAGGGTGAGTGCCGTGGTGTCTGCTCCCCGTTTCTACTCCCTCCCCCGCTCACATCCCAGGCGTCGACTTTGTGCAGGAGAAGTTCCTCAAGCAGGGCGACCAGAGCAACGAGAACGCCGTCGAGCAGGCCAAGGACGAGCAGATCTCGGACTTCATCCGCGACAAGTACAAGACCGCCACGGGCTCCGACTTTCCCATCAAGGACAAGAACACGAACCTGGGGCTGTAAGTCTGGTCTGGGATCTGAGATAGTATGAATCAAGCACTCTGTTATGCCATCTATCAACGTAGGCCTTCGTGGCACTGTGACACGGTTATGCCATCAAACGTAGGCTCTTCTTAGCAGAGACACGGCTATGCCATCCAACCGTAGACTCTTATCATAGCACTGTGACAGGGCTATGCCGTTCAGACGCAGCCTCTCTACTCGTAGTGACATGGAGCAAGCCTCATTGCCCCGGCACATTCAGATACTTGGTGTGGCTCCCCGAAGCCACCACCGGCCCCTTTTCTCCCTCTTTGGCTCCCTCTGCCGCCGCCTTGCGGATCTCCACCGACGTATACGCCAGCGTCCGCCCGGCGCGCTGCACCCAGGCCTCGACTTCCAGCTCGTCGCCGGCCCGCGCGGCCGAAACATAGCTAATGTGGATGTCGACGCTGACTCCCGTCGACGTGCGTCCTATGCTGGCAATGGCCATGCCGCCGGCCCAGTCGACCAGCGCGGCCGACACCGCGCCGTGCAGGATCTTCTTGGAGTTGACGTGGATGGGCACCACCGGCACGCGGGCGATGATGCGGCCGGGCGTCACCTGGACGAAGCGGATGTCCGCGAAAAAGAGGCCGTAAATGGGCGAGTTGGGCTTGATGGCGCCCCAGTGCTCCTCGACGTGGGCGAGGAGATTCTCTGGGGGGGTGGGCGTGGTGGCCATGGCGAGTGTCCTATTTTTGCGCTATTTGCCGTGTGCCCTTCTAGTGTTCTGTTATGTTGTGCTGCTGTTTGTGTCCGTCCTGCAGTTTTTGACGCTTTGTTGGGGATCGCCGAATCGGTTGGGCCCACACACTAAATGAAGCACCTAATGCCCCAACTCACCGCTCAACGTCGACACAAGTAGGGAAAATGATGAATGCAACTCAGTATAAGCAAAAGACAATAAATGATAGGAGTTGATGAGAGCTACCATAAACATGAATTCAATACCGCATTACTAGTACAGGTTTGTCCTGTAGTCCTTACCGACACAAGATGTTCCGCAGTTCAACGTATCTCACCACATATTGCCGCTACACATCACATCTACGCGTCTTCCAATGTCCTACACCCGTCCCTGAGTTCTCCTACTCCGGCCAATGGCGTGTTAGTCAGCGTCACCAATAAACATCAGTTGCATCTGCGTATCAGTTGGTCTTCTTCTTGGATCCGCCTGTGCCGTGCACCCAGTCCATTAGCCCCAGCACGCCATAGTTGAGATTGAACTTCTCGTGGTGCACATCGTGCATGCGGGCCATGCCGGCAAAGAAGTCGTAACCGCTGTGCAGCGTGGCCGTCTCGACCAGCACCATGCTAGCAAAGATCCACAGCGTCAAGAGATGGGCATGGACGGTGATGGCCGGCACGGCAACGGGGATCACATTGCTCAGGATGTGCTCGACGGGGTGAGCATAGTGTGAGGCCAGCGCAATGGGCGCCGAAAAGCGGTGGTGAATCTTGTGGTAGGCCTTGTAGAGGCGCGGCTGGTGCAGCAAACGGTGCGAGTAGTAGAAGAGGACCTCACGCATCAGCCAGCACAGCAGCAGATCATGGACGACCTCGCGGGTGCCGGGCAGCGTGATCACCGAGCGGATGCCAATGGGCGCCGCCGTCTTGATCTTCTCGGCCGCGTGGATGGGGTCGGGGTCGGTGCCGTGGGCGAATAAGGCAATTCCAGCAGTGACACCGACGGACATGAGAGTGTTGCGGAAGACGACGACGGCGCAGTTCCAAACATCTCGCGCCGTGGGCTGGCGGGGCGGCGGCTGGATCTTGTGGCGCTCCGAGAAGGCCGGGGCCAGCCAGAAGAGGCTGATGTAGAGGGCCGAGGGAACCCAAAACGCGAGGGCGTAGATGGTGGCCATGCCGACAATTTCGGTGCGATGGACCCCATACGTGGTCAACATGTTGGCCCAGCCGGTGGCAAAGGCCGACGACGGCACAGTGGTGTTCATAGACATGGCGATGGAGTAGAGTTATGGTACTAGGAACATAAAATGGATGGTAAGGGGATATGGTGGTGGGTGGGATGAAAGCTGCTGGGTGGCGAGGATTATGAGGTGAACATTGGATGCAGGATTTGCACATCTGGGACAACCCCGGGCCAGAAAAGACGACCATGTTGGCAATATTTATGTCAAGCGTGTCAAGGTGAGGACGATCTGAGAGGCCGGTCAGTCCGAGCTCAGAACGGCTGCCAACACCGAAGACACGTGCGGTCTTTGTCTCCCATTTTCCTATCATCGTGGAGGACACTTGCCGTGCGTGTTATATTGTATTTGTCGTCGAGATGTGGCTGAGAAAGCACGGCACAGTGCAGATTCCAGATACGACGATGCAGCCGCGGCATTTTCCGGACGAGGGGGAGATGACAGCGAAAGCCAATCAGTTGTGCGCAGGTGCTGTGTTCCCTTTGTGGTGAATGTGGTCCAATGATCGTGGCCCACGTCAAAGCAGCTTGTGCAACCTCCACCATTGACAACGGCACACAATACTAATGTCTTTCACGGGGTTCTTGAATAGGCTCTAGGATGCCCTCTTTCAGCTTTTATTCGCCGTAGTAGTAGAAGCTTTACAATTCACCTGCATCCATGAGCCAAGCATCAGCATCACTGAATTTCTCCCACTTCTCACTTCTACCGATTCTCACAGTACACTGCTTGAAATTTCACACTCACACTCTTATCCATGCGTCTCGCCACCTTCTCCCTCTTGCTCTGGGCTCTTTCAGTGCTCGCCGATCAGGCCCAGGCTCGATCGGCCATTTCCGCACCGGGGCTGACGCAGACCCCCGACCTATCGGCCGTGAGACAGGCGCCAACGGCCATCAGCCGCCAACAGCCGAAGCAGCAACAGCTGCAGCTACAACAACGGCAGCTCCATCCCTGGCTGCCTGTCAAAGTAGCGCAACGTCGCGACAACGATGCCTCGCCGATCGCCGTCGGCGCAGACTGCGAGGGCACCGACGGTCTCTGGAACTGCCTCACTACCGGATGGCAGCGCTGTGCATCGGGCCGTTGGACAGGCGTCATGCCGTGTGCCCTCAGCACCATTTGCGAGCCTGCTGGGTTGAGCTACGATTTCCACATTGTCGGCAACGGGCAGACTTACGGGACGCCCGACACGTCGTCCTGTGAGGCGGCTCCCCCATCTGCCGCTCCGACCACCTCCTACTATGGAGCACCTCCGCCGTCCACGACGCTATCGCCATCGTGTGGTAATGCTAGTGATGGCCCGGCAAGCAGTAGCAGCAGTGGCGGTTTTAGCAGCGGGGCGCCAGCTGTGGCCAAAGGGGCATCGGTCCGGCGTGGAGGGTTGTCGGCCGTCATGGTGATAGTGGTGATGGCCGCCGTTAGTTTTGCTAGGCTACTAATGTAGATGAGCCATGAAACGAATCCGTCAAGCAGCATGACATGGTAGTTACCTCAGACGTGTGATGGAATATTTCAAATACTTGAGTCCAAATGGAACTTAAATAATTGAATCCGAAATATGTCTAGAATCTCCAAATTCACCGACATATACACCTCTCCTACCACTCCTCCGGCACCAGCTCCAGCACTTGGTCGTTCATCACCGGCGGCCACGCCTTGGATACTCTCAAGCCAGCCGATACCGCCAGTGCCCGCCACTGCCGCTCCGTGTGGTTCATGCCCCCGTAGGTCATCAGGTTGATGTCAATCAGCGTCGTCCACGTCGATGCGCCAACCACCGGCATCACCTCCTCGACGACCAGCAGCCGTGACCGTCCGCGCTCCATAGCCGTCGTCGTCCCCGCGGAGAATCGTCCGGCACGCCTCGTCGCTCCAGTCGTGCAGAACGTGCCGCAGGACGTAGACCCGGGCCCCAAGCACTGGCTACGCATCGGCAAAAAAGTCGTACGCTTGGGCCTCAATGCCGTCGCGCTCGAGGCTCACCACGCCGCTCGCTACGGCCTCGGCCACCAAGTCGGCGAGGTCCTGCAAGACGAAGCGGCCAGATGGCCGAGTTCGCAGACGAGGAGAGGGCTTAGGTGCGCATCGCATTGAGGACATGGCCATAACCGCCACCGACATCGACGATCAGCGCCTCGTTCTCACCGGCTCTCGACCTCCTGAAGCACCGCAGCAAACGGATACTGGTCCAGTGCTGAGCCTCCGGCGGCAGCCTCGCGGTCGGCCTCATATGCCGTCTGCATGGATTTGTCAAAGTGGGCGAGCGTAGCGCCACTGTACTTTGTGCGCAGCCACTCAAAGAGGTGCAAGTCGGTGTGGTTGGTCCACTGGAAAAGCGACGGCTTGTCGCCGCGGTTGTCATAGCCAAAGGTCTTGAGATACGCGGCAAGGCGGCCGGTGAAGTGGATGCCAGAGGCTCTGCGGCGGCCATTAGTAGAGTGCTTCCACTTTGAGGAGACAGTCACCTGCGTTTGACGAGACGAGGCGCTGACAACACCCGTGGACAGCTTCATGGACAGCTTTGTGTGCCTAAATGTGTCCTTGTCACCTGGGAAAAGATGCCGTATAGATGCAGCACGCGAATCAGACGGCCTAGTGGTCAGTGGGAACAACAGGAGTGCGGGGGCACAGTACGAGCACACGCCAATGAGCACTGGATCAGCTTTGGGGGGTGTGTGCTCGGCCAATTCCTCAGTCGTCATGGTGTCTTTGGGCCAGGCAGACAGAATGCCACACTCCCACGCAGCCACGGAAGATACATGCGCTGCGGGCGACATGCAGAGCTTCCACGCCTCGTCATTGTCGACATCCGGGGTCTGCTCTTCCAGCTCTGCCACCAGTTTGCGCGCTGATCGCAGCAGCTGCTAGTTAGACTAGTCGCCCGAAGCAGCTGCATTGATTTCCTCCAAAAGCGACTGGACTGTATTGCTCATGGTTGGGCTGCGGCTAAGCTGAAAGTGTAGCGTATCAAATTTCTACGAGTGACACTCGTTAGGCACAGCTTTATACATATTTTCTCGAATTGATCGGCCCCATTGGAAGTCTGAAAGGATTTGGTAGAGACCGTTGATATGTCGGCAGTTAAATGATGTAGTTTAGCAATATCAATTGATTAGATGCCCCAAAACAGAACAACAACGCCGAGGCTAGCGAAAGGAAAACAAAGCAAAATGAACAGAAACGAGAGCAATCAAATACAGAAATAAAAGAGCAAAAATAAAACAATTCAGACTTAAACGAGCAAAGTTAGAACGTCAAAAAGACAAAAAAACGGGGCTCCACCGGGGATCGAACCCGGGACCTCGTGCAGTTGTTGTGTTAACCCAAAGCACGAATCGTACCACTAGACCATGGAGCCAATTCGTTGGGAAAACGGCGTCGGTTCTGGACTTAAATAGCGCCACCCACGGTGACTAATCTAGCGCGTGTGTACGAGCACTCAACGGCCCCCAACACGGCTCTCATGAATGTACTGGAAAATGGATGTGTTTCGTTGTATTTTCTGTTTTCGCTGCATTCAATGTATTCGCTATTTATGTACACCTATGATTCTGCTTTGGCGTTCTGTGCTTCTGCCGCCTCCTTGTCTTTATTCCGCTTCGCCCGCGTCTCCTCGATGACCCGGACGACTTTGGCCTCGACGGCCTCCTTCGTCAGAGGCGGCAGTCCGTGTGCCTGCTGCAGCGCGACAATGGCGTCGCAGTCAAAGGCGCGCTTCTGCGTCAAGAAATCCATGTACATGAACGTGTGCACGCTGCCCTTGTAGCGCTTGACCGACGCGCGCGTGCCACCAGTGACAACCTTGGCGGCATATGCCTCGGCCTCGTCACGCAACATATCCACTTCAGCAGTGCGTACGAAAATCTCGCTGAGACCGGTCCAGTTCTGCTGGAAGAGTGGGCTGATGATGTGCGCAGGCAGACGCTCGCGCAAAGCGGCAGTACCGGCATCTCGGTCCGTGGCCGCCGCGCCGACAGATACAAAGGCCTGCTCGGAGAAGAAGCGGACGCGGGCCCAGGGCAAAATGGGCGACCGGAAGAACTCGTGATACGAGCCAAAGGGCGAGTCCGTGTAGTACTGGTAGAAGAGCGACTCGTGGGCGGGTGGCACGGTCGGCATGGCCAGCCGAAGGGGGACGCCCTCATCACGGGCTCGCTGGTGCAGCACGAGGGTGATGTGGCCGCCGGCCGAGACGCCGCCCACGGAGACAGAGTCTGGGTTGATGTTGAGGAGAGCGGCCTGTTTGCGGGCCTGCGAGGGTGTTAGGAGACCGTGGTAGTAGGTGGGAGCGAGAGGCCCCTAGCGAGCGGCTACAGATCGGCTACAGCTCTCGGCAACGGTACTTACCCAGAGAAGAGCAGCCCAGCCATCCTCGAAGCTCTTGCCCCAGGCAGCCTCTGTAGCAGTTAGCATTGCAGGACAGAAATAAAGAGGGGAGAATAGGAGAAACAAAAGAGAAGCAAACAGGCATACCCGGCGTGTGGCGGTAGTTGATATCGATGACAACGACTCCGGCTTCTCGCATGCTCAAACACAGCTGCGCCTCGTTGTGCAAATCACCCAGCACAAAACCACCACCATGGAAGTTGAGGTGCACGGGATACGGTCCCGGGCCAAACTCGACGGGACCTGGGTGATAGACACGCACAGGAAACTCGGCGCCGTCTTCTGAGGCTACGGAGTAGTCCGAGACGCGCTCGAACCCAAAGGACGTGTCCACCGAAATCTGCGGCCGGAAACGCTCTGGGTGGGCGCGTAGCTCCGGAATGGTCACGGCCTGGGGCATAATGGTTTTGACGATCACGTTGACGTAGTGGTCGACGAACTCGGGGTCCAGCTTAGGCAGGATGTGAGCTTCGATGAGCTTGGCCGGATCCGGCTTTTCGGAGCCCAGCTCGAGGTTGCCGACCATATCCGCCATGGTCTGTCTATGTTTGAAGGTCTGCGTGTAGCTGTGTGTGTGTGTGTGAAAGAGGGAGAAAAAATATGTACGGAGTACACTGTGTCTTGGGTGAAGCAATCAAAATCGCCCAGACCTCCGGGCCCAGGTGCTTTTATCCCCCGGTTTCCCCATCTCCTCACGTACGGGGTTGACTCCGGCTGACTCTGTTGTCCTCCGTTGACCCACCTCCATTGCCGTCAATACTGGACGACGCTCGTACCGATATCGCAGCTAGTGCGGACTCAACACAAGAGGGAACAGACAACAGACAGACAGACAGCAGCGCTCGACAGAACAAGCAGAGCAAGCACATTTGACTACCCAATCCAATCTGTAAATTCAATCGCTGGCCGTACATGCAAATCCCATTCCGTAGTTTTGCAGCCGGGCCCTGTCCCCGGTACTGCTTTTTCGCTGGCTATATCCATTACCGCCTTCCAGGGGCCGTTTATTACTGCTTCTTCTTCTCGCTCGCTGCCGCTGCCTTTTCCTTCCGCCGCTTGACCCACGCCTTGATCTCGTTCAGCAGCCCCATCACCAGCGGCACGCCTACAGGCCCCAGCAGCGGCAGATACACAGCCAGCTTGTGCTCGTCGGGGAAATACAGCTGGCCCACCATGCTCTTCTCAAAGAAGGCCTTTTCTGCCTCCGCCTCGGCAATCCGCGCATGAGCCAGTCCGTCTGCGCCACCTAGCGAGTCACACGATAATCGCAAATGTGCCATTGTGCTGGCAACTCCATCGGCCACGCTCGACGGGATGGCAATGTTGCGCAGGGCCAGCGAGAGGCGTGCGAGACTGCCGAGCGTCGAGGAGGCACGTAGCAGCAAGTCGGCTGAGCGAATGCGGCTCAGCGTCGACAGACGCAGCGGCAGACTGCCCGACTGCGGCATGCCTAGCAGCGAGAGCAGGTGCGCCGTAAAGGTCAGCAGCGGCTCTTTGAGGTCGGCCTGCGTCACATCGGTGCGGTCGGCCGGCAGCGGTAGCAGGTACACAGAGCCCCATTGCGGAATCAGCCACGAGTGGGAGGTGCTCTGCGTTGCCTCTGCCTCTGTGGTGCCGTTATTGCCATTTTCGTTTTCGCTTCCGTTTTCGCCTTCTCCGTCTCCGCCTTCTCTCTGTCCGTCGGCCTCTCCATATATTGTCTGGTTCCCAATGTACACAATAAAGTTGATGGTGGGCGCGCCGCCAATCGACGGCGACAGCGGCCACTCGGCGGCATTGATAAAAGATGACAGGTCTTCGCGGCTCAGCACCTGCGACTGCACGCCTGGCAGCGCATATAGCTGCACCTGCGTATCGACGGTGAAGTTGTGGATCGGCCGCAGCACGTCCAGGATCGGCTGCATGAACTCGGCCACCGCGGCATCAATGTCCCACGCACTCGGCGACGGCCCGCCCGTGAACAGTGAAAATGTCAGATGGTAGGTCGGTGCGTATTTCAGCGATCTCGTTGTGCGTTTGGCCAAGGCCTCGGCCACGTCTGGCGCCAAAAGACTGCGTGGCAGTTGCTGTTGCTGTTGCTGCAGCAGCTGCTGCTGTTCGCTCGAGCTGGCCGACGATGTGGATAGAAGATACGAGATCACGGCTTGCTCCTCGGCAAATGTCGACCGCAGCTGCGTCGCGATAAACGTGGCCAGTGCCGACGAGGAGGAGCTGGGCGATGGCAGCGCGTTGGGCGGAAACGTCACGTCGAGGATGGGCAGGTGTGGATGCAGCGCGGCTGTCGACATCTCACCCGGTGCCAGCCGGATCGTGAGAGCCACGTCGTCGGCTGCGCCGAGAACAGGACTCTGGTTTGAGGCTGCCTTGGCGTCGTTGGAGCGCGAAGATAGCTCGAGGCGAAGATGGTGGCCCGAGAAGTCGTTGAGGTCGTCCAGCGCGTGCTGTGTCAGCCGCAGCAGGTGGTGCGCTTCGGTCTCGTGTAGCGACGATGCCTGGATGGCGATACGGAGAGGGAACACGGGGCGGCAGGACTGCGCAGACAATTGTTAGAAATAGTCGTTTCCAAGGTCAACAAAAAAGACACACCTTTCCGTCTGCCCACTCCATCATCTCGTCGAGTGGCAGCTCGGCCCGGTAGATCATCGTTGTGCGCCACCATATGGGCAGTCCGAGAAGCAACACAATGAGCCAGAAAGACACTATCACGGCCCGGCGCCGCCGGATGTCAGCCGGCTTCTCAGGAGGCGGCTGTTTTCGGGACGATTCGGCCGTGGCATCGTTTTTGGACGCTGTTGGCGTGCCGAGCGCTGCGTCTTTTGTGAGTGTTGCAACGCGTGATGGCGGCGCAGGAGCCGCATCAGCAGTAATCGGGGGGGCCATGGCGACAATGGCGACAGTAGCGGCGCGGGCAGCCGGTGTCTGCGATGCCTGCGATGTTCGGCGTTGGCTTCTGGATGCGTTTACATACAGCATCACAAACACGCCAGCACATCAAGGGGCCAGCTGAATCACGCGTTGCCTGTGTGGGACTAGCGCAATGTACGATAAGTAAGCGATAAGAGCCTATGCTCGCACGGTCGAGCTGTACAAGCAGACCACGCAACAGGCGCTATTCCCGGTGCTGAGCTCCCAGCTCCCACGGTACTCGTACAGCGTGCGGGAAGGAGCGGGTGAGCATTTGGCGGCCGAGACAACCTGAAATGGGAAGGCATGGGGGCACTCAAGCAAACGAAACACACCACGTCATTCGACGGAATCCGAGCCAGTGGAGGCTGCACTGATGGGAATTGTGGCCACCCGTCAGCCATCAACAACGTAATCCTCTCTTGTCTCGGGCTACGCTGCAGCCAACACCAACACCCTGTCTCCTATTCTACACCGGACGCCGTACGGTGTGTGAACGCCGGTCCCCATTTTAGACGCACCAGACACTTCAAGCACTACGGTATCCTCTAATACCCTTCCCTGGTATCCCTAGCTAGCCGCCCCCCTTCACAAAACGAATCGAAAAAGGACCAAACAGAACCAAGCCAAAAAAGGGCCGCTCGCCCCCGCAGACACCCTACATCACCATCCCTCAGCTGTGCTGCCAGTGAACAAACAATGCCGAGGCATCAACGCCCGACGCCATTTCCTAGCTCGTGACACGATCTTTCCGCCTCCTCACCCCCTTCTGTTTGGCCGCCAGCTCTTTCCACCCTGTCGACCTTTGCGTCCTGCAACTATGGCGATTGCACCTTGAACCAAGGGGGACGAGAGAGAGCCGAATTACGAGAACGTACAGACGTACAGGTACGACTACAGCTACTGCGGCGTACGCTCGGCTTCTTCGACTTCCAAAAGGCCCGGCGCGAGAGACACCTCTTCTGTGCTTGTGTCGCCTCTGGCCGCTAGACAGAAAGCACCCCATCTTCGTGCCATCGAATCGACTCTGTGGAGCCCGCCCCCCTTCCAAGCAGAAGCGAGCAACCAGCTGTGCGCCCGCGGCCTGCTGTGCGCGCTTTTCCCGGATCCATCGACCAGCCGAGTCTTGTACGCCGGATGTGAATATGCCTGGTAAGGTCTCTCAACTTATTTTCTGTCTCTCTGCCTCTCGTCCTGGCGCACTGCCCCCCCGGTCTTCCCCTTCTCCTTCTTCTTCTCTTGCTTCTTCCGTCATCCTTACCTTCCGCTCAACCTTTGATCGACTGCCCCTAACATGCCATTGCCAGTTCCGCTTCCTGTGGCCATTCCCGCCGCGGCCGCCGGCCTGGCCTACGCCAACGCCCGCATGGCTGTTTGGTACGACTATGCTATGCTTCGCTGCATCATCCCGTCCGTGATCTCCATGACCTACAATGTCTACCGCGACAAGACCAGCCTGTTCTACCGCTTCGAAGACCGTGCCAAAGCCTCTGTTTCCGCCAACCATCCCTTCATCCTCTTTGAGGATCGCTCCTATACCTATGCCCAGGCCTACGATCTGGTCCTACGCTATGGCGTCTGGTGGAAGGAGACCATCGGTGTCAAGAAGGGCGACATTATCGCGCTAGACTTCATGAACTCGGATGTCATGATGTTCTTGTGGCTCGGCCTCTGGGCCATCGGCGCCAAGCCCGCCCTCATCAACTACAACCTGCGCGACCACCCATTGATCCACTGTGTCCAGACCGCCAAGACCACATTTTTGCTCGTCGACCCCAACGTCGCCGAGGCTGTGACGCCCGAGCTGCGTGCCTCGCTGCCCAACACCCACATCGAGGTTTTTACGCCTGAGTTGCGCGCCAAGGTCGAGGCCACCGCCCCTCGGCGCTACCCTGACGAGCTGCGGCACGAGGACAAGCACGAGAACCTCGCCATTCTCATCTACACCTCGGGCACCACGGGTCTGCCGAAAGCGGCCGTTGTGTCCTGGGCCAAGATGATGGCCAGCGGCAATTTTACCGGCCGATGGATGGGGCTGTCGCGGAACGACGTGTACTACACGGTGAGTGCGGAACTTGGATCATGACACATGATTATCGTGACTAACCCAACAGTGCATGCCGCTATACCATTCGTCTGCGTCGCTGCTCTGCTTCTCCGTCGTCCTGTACGCCGGCGCCACCATGGCCATCGGCAAGCGCTTTTCCAACAAAACCTTCTGGCCCGAGGTCCGCGAGCACCAGGCCACCATCATCCAGTACGTCGGCGAAACATGCCGCTATTTGCTCACGGCTCCGCCTCAGCGCGATCCGCAGACCCAGGAGGACCTCGACCGCAAGCACTGCGTGCGTATGGCTTTTGGCAACGGCCTGCGTCCCGACGTCTGGAACCCGTTCAAGGAGCGCTTTGGCATCGACACCATCATAGAGTTCTACGGTGCCACCGAGGGCACCCTGGCCACCTTCAACAAGTCGCGCAACGACTTCTCGAAAGGCGCTGTCGGCCGCAACGGCTGGCTGTACGATGCGCTCGTCGGCAAGGATGTTGCTATGATCCCCATTGATCTTTCCACCGAGCAACCGATTCGCAATGCCAAGGGCTTCTGCTCTGTCGCCGCCTACGGCGTGCCCGGCGAGCTGATCTTTCGTCTGCCCGCCGACGACATCAATAAGCGCTTCCAGGGCTACTATGGTAACAGCAAGGCCACCGAGTCCAAGGTCATGCGCGATGTCTTCCGCCGCGGCGACGCCTGGTTCCGCACTGGCGATGTCATGCGCCGCAGCCGTGACGGCATGATCTACTTCCACGACCGCATCGGCGACACCTTCCGCTGGAAGTCTGAGAACGTGTCCACGGCCGAAGTGGCCAATGCCGTCGGTCTGCACCCGGGTGTCCTCGAGGCCAATGTCTATGGCGTCGCGCTGCCGAACCACGACGGCCGCGCTGGTTGTGTGGCGCTTGTGCTGCAGGACCACACCAAAGCCGAGCCCGCCTTTTTCAAGAGCCTCATGGAGCATGTCCAAGTGACTCTGCCGCGGTTTGCCCAACCCCTGTTCCTGCGGATCATAGAAGATCTGTCGGCGCACACCACTGGCACCAACAAGCAGCAGAAGAACGAGCTGCGCGACCAGGGCGTCGACCCGG
Organism: Graphilbum fragrans; assembly: GCA_001513895.1. Lineage (NCBI taxonomy): Eukaryota > Fungi > Ascomycota > Sordariomycetes > Ophiostomatales > Ophiostomataceae > Graphilbum > Graphilbum fragrans. The sequence continues at coordinate 297,317 of LLKO01000024.1, forward strand.
CCAAAGTCGGCGGCGACCACCTTTTCTGGGCACAGGAGGGCACCTACATGCCGTTTGGGGAGACGCAGTGGGCTGGACTGACGGCCGGCCGGACAAAGCTGTGAGCTGTGATGGGATTGTGTTTGTGGTGAAAATGATGGGCGGCGTGCTATGGTCTTTATGCCACGGAGTACTCAAGTGTAAGCATTCTTAGATATCAGTGCTTTAATATATACCCTAGAAGAACAATGCACGTGGCCAGCCAGTAAGACGCGGCACTCGTATGAACTGGCCGGCCCCAACAGACCCAGTGAGACTTGGATGATTACGCAAAATTGGGGTCCTAGGCCTTTGGGGTCAGGCCATGTGGAGGCAGCGGGGAATGAACATGCTTGGAGCCTGAGCCTGTATCAGGCTTAGCTACGAGTATCCGTTTGTGCGGTGTCTGGCCAGTCGCCGAATGGAGTCAGCCGTAGGGTAAAACTCCGTTGAGCTCGGGGCAACATCGCCATCTTGGACAGCCAAATGAGCAGTCATAGTCGCATGTCATGGACCCCCAACTTAGCGTTGAACTTGACCATTTCAATACTGCAACAAGAGAGAACCCTAAACGGGCCATAGTGTCTCGGGCAGAGCACGCAAGGCTCAACGCGGCTTTTTATTGATGCCAGCGACTGCCAGTGACGCCTGTGATGCCTCCGATTCATTCGCTGCCACGTAGGACACCTGTCGCCAAAATGACATAATGCAGAACAGCTGCCCCCACGCAGCCAATCACCGACGAGAACGATTGCGCGATGTAGTGCTAAACCCCAACCAGCGTAGCGCGCCGTGCTACAGCCTGGATGGCGTGCCATTAGGACGCTCCATGAAAAGTTTAATCGTCAGCGTGTTTCTACGTGCGTTCATGGTCATGGTAATGGAGTGGAAGCTTCGCATCTGCTGGTTGCTGGGGTACTGAGTGCTGAGAGGAGGGGTTTTTTTGATGGGTCTTGCTAGGTCTTTGCCTCTTTGTCTAGATCGGCGGGAAGACGCCATACGTAGACTCCGTACACAGCGGCAAATCGCAATGTCGAGCTACGACCGACAGCCGTCCTGTGCCTGCCATTTCCTGCCCCGCCCCCTCCTTGTACGCAGGGAAAGAGCTCTGCGGGACGGGAAAGCGTGAGGGAGGCAACGCCAAAAGCGGCAAGAACCTGGCCTTCGGGCTGAGTGTAGAGCGTACTCGTAGACGCCCGCTGGTGGTGTTTGCCTAGGCCACCACGGAAGGCGTGATCGCTTAGTGTTTTTTTTCTGGCTCGTGGGGAGGGGAGCAACACAACTCGTCCCACGTCTTGTACCCCTACGGCCCCGGTTCTCTTACAAAAGACAATCTGGTCGCCTCTTTCTGTCTTTTACCCCCCTTTTCCTCTTTTCCTTCTTTCTCTTTCTTGTTTCCACCTCTCTATCCCCATCCATCATCACCATCTTTCATCAACCATCACCACAGCTTCACTTCTACACACCACAACCGTCAAAATGGCACAGGAGAGACCCGCACCGTAAGTAGAGCTGTCTGTCTACTAGAGCTGGCCGGTAATTTCTTGCCTTCTCCCATGAACACATGTACTCACACAGTCCGCAGCATCCGCCTGGGCACCATTGCCCCCAACTTCAAGGCCGACACCACCCAGGGCCCCATTGACTTCCACGAGTTCATTGGCGACAACTGGGTCGTGCTGTTCTCCCACCCCGAGGACTACACGCCGGTCTGCACGACCGAGCTCGGCGAGTTCGCCCGCCTTGAGCCTGAGTTCACCAAGCGCGGCACTAAGCTGATTGGTCTGTCGGCCAACACTCTGGGCAGCCACGAGGGCTGGATCAAGGACATTGACGAGGTCACCGGCTCCCTTGTCGGCTTCCCCATCATTGCCGACAAGGCGCGCCAAGTTGCCTTCCTCTACGACATGTGAGTCCGCGTCTTGCGTCGTGAGCGACGGTGACAGCACAGCAGCCACTAACAATTCAGGCTTGACTACCAGGACACCACCAATGTGGACGAGAAGGGCGTCGCTTTCACGATCCGCTCCGTGTTCATCATTGACCCCAAGAAGACCATCCGCACTATCCTGTCCTACCCGGCCTCCACTGGCCGTAACTCGGCCGAGGTGCTGCGCATTGTCGACTCTCTGCAGACCGGCGACAAGAACAAGGTCACCACCCCCATCAACTGGGTCCCGGGTGACGATGTCATTGTCCACCCCAGCGTCAAGACCGAGGATGCCAAGAAGATCTTCCCCGAGGTGCGCGTCGTCAAGCCGTACCTGCGCTTCACCACTCTGCCCAAGGCCTAAGTGCGCAACCTGCGCTTAGTGCTTAGTGCTTTGAGCTTTGAGCTTTGAACTGCGAAGTGCGAGCTGCGCTGCAAGCTTTCGCTTTCAGCTTTCAGCTTTCAGCTTTTAGCTTTCGAAGTGGCTGTGGCTTGGCGGCTGCAGTGCAAAAGTTGACGTTATGACCTGGCAATGACGACGGGACCAATCTCCCTGGACAGTAGTGGATATACCAAACAAGAAATGACAAAGCCAAATAAAAATATAAAACAAGTCAAACCACCATCGTCTAGTTTCAATGACACCCGGCATTATCGATTGAAGCTGGTCGTAGTTGTAGTATCTTACGAGTTGACAGAACGTATTACTACGTGTGCTAGAGTGGCGTGCAGCCGCATGATCCTACTTCGCTCGTTTTTGTGTCGGAACATGACAGCACCAAAGTAGTCTTCATGAACACATCGGTGCAGCCAAGAGCTGGTTTTGAAACTACCACAGCCGGGTCGTTCACTGCTAACAGCTATATATTAGGCGAGACTGAAACGCGGAAGTCGGTATAGGTGCCATGGAGACGTGGAAGTTCGGTGTGGAAGCTGCAGGAAGGACGGTATGTATTCGTGGCTGCTCGTGGACTCATTCGACGCGCTTCAAGCCGTCTAGGATCTTAGTACAGCTATTATGTATGTGCCTAGCTACGCTATGTATAAATGGAAATGAGGATGGGCACTACAGAGTATGTATACATGAATAATGCTGCTGACAGATAGGCTACTTGGGCCTCAGCGTGCAGCAAGGCGAGGCCCAAGCGGGTGCATCGTCATCTCTGCATCCGAAGCCATACCTACACACGCGTTACTCGTACATGGGTGGCTATTTTGTTGGGATCTTGCTCGTACTCGTATTGACTCTGGATGAGGACGTCGTCGTACTCTGTCCGAGTAGAGGCTCGACGAGTGGGCTCATCGCCAACGCCAGCACTTGCATCGGGCGCTAGAAGCCTTCCAGATATTGCGCGTGCAACAGCGACGGTATGACACAATTTCCCATGTCGTATGAGTCGTCCTTCTACGACAACGCGCTGCGACTGCAATTTCCATGGTCTAAAAGGTTGCACTGGCCGCCTCAACAGACAGGGTTTTGTGCCCCGGCCAGATGGGACCGCCCCTCTCTTGATCAGGGCGCGCTGGCCCATACCGGATGCCTGAAACGGCGGAACGGCAAGCCAGGGTCGCTGGATACTGGGAAACTGCAAAACAACGGTCAAACAGCGACGAACGCCTTGCTGTGCACACCGCAAACAACACCAAACAAGCATCGCCGTACAAAATACACTTTGCAAGATGGGGGTCTCTGTGTGCGCTGCGAGAATGGGTACCCCAGAAAATATCACCGTTGCATGCCTTGCACACTGACCACTTGTGCACGTATGCACAGGAGATCGTAAGAGTTTATACTCGTACTGAGGACGGAGTGCGAGGATGAATGATCAGTATAACTACGCGTACGTACATACGAGTACTCCGTAGAGCACTCTGTATTTAGACACCAACCAATCACACACTGCACACCACCAACGCTGGCCCCACTGGCAAACGTTGTGCATGGCTCCGGCTTCTGGGAGGCTTCTTTCTTTTTCCCTCTGACGACTGCTTTTTGGTGACTTTCGTGAGCCGCCTCGTCTCCCCTTTTTTCTCGCTCTGGCGCAGCCGCCATCCCACACCACGTTTGGTACCCCTTTTTTCCTGCTCACCTCTCTCCACTCTTTTGCTTCATTGGTGCCATATCGGGACAGCCATCATCATCGCGTGTGTTGGCGTGCACAGAGGAAAAGCCGTTGTCTTTGTTGCCTTGCTGCCTCAACCGCTTTGTTGCCTGTCTTTTACGTCCCCCAAAGCGCTCCGTTCAAGGCTACCGGACGTCCCTCTCTCTTCGGTGGCGGTTGCCCTGTCTCACCTGTCCCCTCTCTTTGACCCCACATTCCACGACCAGCCCTCTTTCTCCTCGCACTATCCGTACGTGGCCGCTCTGATCTTTTTGGCATTTTTATTTTGGATCACCGGCGCTTCGACCCTCGACTTCGAACCTGGCCCCCCCAAACCCAGAGCCCACGCTCGTCCTCCCCTTTCCCCTTCCCCCCGTTGGCTCTTTTAGGCACTGGGACCGATATTGCGGGATTGCACGTGCGACATTCTCGGCTGGTTACGACGCAAAACCGACCTTCGCACTCTCTGTCGACTTGTCAACGGTGTCTTGCCCCTCTCTTCTCCCCTTTTTCGCTCGATCTCCACATAGTCTAGGCGGCGTCCGTGAAGTAGAAACCCGAAAAAGAAAAGAAGACACACAAAGGCACTCGCTGCAGAAAAAGTACGAGGACGAAGGCAGACGCCGACGACTACGCCGACGACTACGCCGACGACTACGCCTACGCCTGCCTACTACGCCTTGACCTTGACGCCCACCCCATCCTTGTTCGTCACCCTGTTCACCAAGTCGGCCTTGTCACCCTGCCCACGACTACGACTACGAGTACATACGTTCCTCGACCCGGTTATTCGTGCGAACCCACCTCCGGTGTTCATCTCATCGCTCCTAGAGTCCCCATCGACGATCGAGCCACGAGGCCGTCTGCCACGACTGTCTCGTCTCTGACTCGACGACGACGACGGAGCGCTACGAGTTCACATCTCGACATTCGACTCCCTCAAACCTCTACACTCCATACTCAACGGCTTCGTCCGTGCGGCTATCAGCTTTGTCCTCGCCAGCCGTCCCTCATTTAGTCAACTTTTTCGGCTGTCGCACTCCTCGTTCCGCCTTTCTTCCATTTTTACTTTTTTTTATTTCCAGCAGATCGGCTTCGGCTGCGAACAGAACCAAGGCGCGTCCGGCGGAGCCACCTTGCTCGTAATCACTGCCACCATAATACGAGAACTCGCACTTGTATACGGAGTACTCTGTACATTCGGTAGGTACTTTCACCCTCTCGTATCTCGCGGTAAGCTTTCAGCCCAGCCCAGCCCAGCCCAGCCCATTGCTCCCCTGCGCCTACTTGCCTTTCTTGCCCTGGCGGCAGCTTCTGCTTTGCGTTATGCTCCAGCTCGCTTCGCCGTCCCTGTCACATCTAAACGCCTCCTATCCCCGTTCTGTCCATCCACCGAAGCAGTTTCTGGAAGCTCGCTGCTCTCCCCGACCTTCCCCTGCATCCTTTCCCCCCCTTTCTCTCGTCCACTTTGCCACTGGTGCTTGTTCTTCCCCTTCCTCTAGAGCCTCCCTAAGCAACTTTCTACTATTGTCTCCCCCATCTGCTGCTGGCCCAATTCGATCCCGTCTCTCGGGAGAACCCTTTCCTAGGGTGTCCCAAATGACACACCCGCCGTCCAAACCCCCCTGTTCTTGGCTCTTGGTACGGCGGATCTAAGTAGTGCAATTTTCACTGCCGCTCTTGGAGAACTTGCGTTGATCCCCCCTGTCACGCAGTCTACCATCCGGACTTGTGGTTGATCTTTTCACCCCCACCTCCTTTCTGTTTTTTTTGTCATTTCATACTCCCTCCTCGTGCTTCTTCTTCTACTCGTATTCTATCCTCTACTGCCTGGATAGTCCTCCGCGCTGTTGCTGGCGTTCACAGACGGGATGTCCCTGAGCTTTTCGTGAACTAACTAGCCATGGAGAACCGAACAGAACCGGACTCGACCTCGAGTGACGCCTCGCGGTTCTCCGACTCCGACCACGAGACCAGTGCAGCGCCCCTGATCAAGTCGCCGTCTGACATCTTCTCTGGTGTCTACCGTGGCTTCAAGAAAATTGCCCCGGGCCGTGACGATCCTGCCAAAACCAAGCTCAGTCGACAGGCCTCACAAGCCGGGAAGAGCACGCCACCACCTCCCTCGCAGTTCGTCCTCAAACCCTACCACCCGGCCTCTGATCAGCCTGTGGCCTCAGCTCCGCTCCCGAATCTCCATCCGGACTCGGCATCTCACAAACCACAGCATGCTCGCAGCCTGAGTTTGCAGAACAGTCTCCAGAAACCGCTACCCCAGACTCCTCCGCTACTCTCGCCGAACGACCTCGAGACCCCTGTGGTCGCTCCTCTCGACTCGCTATCCCCGAGCCCTAGCTTTTCCTCAAATCTCAGCGTCAACGCTGCCATCGCCCAGATGGACAGCCGCACGAGCACCATGGACTCGAGCTCATCCGTGGAGCAGGGCTATCTCTACGTCACAAACAGCATGGATTCGACGACCCGGGGAGACGCCGGTCAATCCGGCAACAACACCGAAGACGCCCCCGGCAACACTGGATCCGGACCCTCCCCACAACCGCAACAGTCACAATCACAATCACAATCACAATCACAACAATCCTCTGCCCGGAGCACCCCTGGTGCGGACGGATCAGCTGCCAATGCACCTGCCAACACTGCCCCCACCGGCAACTCGGCATCCTCGGCCCATCTGTCCGGACTGATGCTGAATGTGCATCGGACGACCGGCCGCGAGCCTCACCCCCTCGTTGGCGCGACCACCACCATTCTTGGCGACAAGCTATACGTGTTTGGCGGGAGGATATTGTCAAGAAGTCGGCCGGCGTCGCTCACGTCAGATCTCTACGAACTTGATCTGATTCGGCGGCACTGGACGAAGTTGGAGACCAACGGCGATATCCCACCGCCACGATACTTCCACTCGATGTGCGCGCTCGGCGACTCCAAGATGGTGTGCTACGGTGGCATGTCACCACAGCAGAGCAGCAACGGCGGATCGCCACAAGACCAGCAGCAGGACGTGACGGTGATGAGCGACATTTACATTTACGACGTGCCGACGAAAAAGTGGACCTACATCCAGACCCAGGAACAGCCCCAAGGCCGTTATGCACACTGTGCTTGTATCCTGCCGTCCTCAGCGACGTTTAGCTCGCATCGTGCACCACTCTCAGCATTGCAACACAATCCGTCGACCGGCGTCAACGAGGGCCGTATTGGCATCAACATTGATGGCACGGGCGGCTCCGAGATGATCGTGGTGGGCGGACAAGACGGTGCGAACCACTACATTGAACAGATCAGCGTGTTCAACCTGCGGAGTCTTAAGTGGACGTCGACGGAACCGCTTGGCAAGAGCTGCGGCGCGTATCGAAGCGTGGTGGCTCCATTGCCGCCTGCCGTAACAGCACGAATTGGCCGGGCCAACGCACCGAATATCCCCAACATCCGGCCCGAGCAGGGCGGCATCAGCCAAGAGGCACGCGAGCCCGGATCGTCGATGCTGGTGTACTCGAACTACAACTTCCTGGATGTCAAGTTGGAGCTGCAGATCCGGTCGCCGGATGGAACGCTCGCCGAAAAGCCGATGACTGGCAGCCACACGCCGCCAGGACTGCGGTTCCCCAACGGCGGCATCATCGACACACACTTTGTGGTCAGCGGCACGTATCTGACGAGCTCAAAGCAGGAGTACGCACTGTGGGCGCTGGACCTGCGGAATCTGACGTGGTCTCGCATCGATGCCGGCGGCAGCGTCTTCAGCCAGGGCAGCTGGAACCGCGGCGTGCTGTGGAACCGGCGGAACACGTTTGTGATCCTCGGCAACCGGAAACGGAGTCTGGTCGATGACTACAACCACCGGCGCATCAACTTTACCAATGTGTGCATGGTCGAGCTCGAGGCGTTTGGCTTCTACGACAACCCGCGCAAGACGTCGCCGATGTCGGGCTTTGTTTCGGCCAGCAGCCCCTACACGAGCCCCGGCCTCAATCTCGCCCGCAAAGCCGGCACCACGGCCGGCGGCCGCTTCCATTCGCGAGCCTCGGAAGACCTGGGCGAAAAGGCGCTGGCGCTGCGCGAGCTGGCCGACATGGACATTCTGTGCATCGGCGGCGAGCGCATTCCCGTCAACAGCCGCATTGTGGCGCGACGATGGGGGCCGTACTTTGTGCAGCTGCTCCGGGAGGGCACGGCGACGCAAGACGGGTCTGATGTGACGAGCATGCGGTCTGGGCCTGTGTCGGCGATGCGCAGTTCCAGCATCACCATCACGCCGTCCAGCCGCAGCACCATGGAAAGCACCATGTCCCTCTCGGGCAGCTCCATCGGCAAGACGCCGAGCACGCCAGGTACCAGCTTGTCCGGCACCTCGATCGCCGGTGGTGGCTTCGTGTCCCACCCGGCAGACCCAGCAACAATCAATGTGGCCCCTACACCGAGGACGCTGCCGCCTAACAGCCGGCCGCGCTGTCTGTACCTGCCACACACATATTTGACGCTGCAAGCACTACTGCACTTCCTGTACACCAGCTCGCTGCCGCCGGTTTCGAGCCCGCTGTGCACGCCGCAGATCCTGTGCTCGCTGCTGCAGATCGCTCGACCTTACCGCATCGACGGCCTGCTCGAAGCTGTCGTGGAGAGGCTGCACACGCTGCTCGACAGCCGCAATGCTGCTGCGGTATTCAACGCCACGGCCATGGCCGCCGGTGGTGGCCGCGGCATCGACGGCTCGCTGAATCCCAACTTTTTCGTGCCCAGCGGCCTCGACGTGCTGAGCCCCATCGATCCGAGCGGCAGCAGCACCTCGTTGCCGGACGGGCAGTCGGTGGCAGGCTCAGATGCAGCGGGTGGTCCCGATGTGGGCGGCCTGGCTGGGCGAGCGGCGAACCTGCATATCAACACAGGCAGCACGGCCGGGAGCACGACAGGCAGCGGCAGCGGCCGGCCGACGAGCGGGGAGATGAGCGCAACGGCCAGCGTCTCCGGCTCGGAATGGAGCTCCGAGGAGCCTGGCGACAGCAGCGAGCGCGGAGGCGGCAGCGGCAGCCACCGTGAAGTGTGGAGCGGCGAGCTCAGCAGCGTCATTGGCCTGCAGAAGCGCGGCCTCAAGGGCCTCATGGAAGGCCGGCGGCTGCGTGAGCGCACGGGCACAAACACGATGATGACGGGTGGCGGTGGTGCCAGCGGTGGTGCCAACGTTCCGGTGCCGCGTGTTGGATTGGGCATTGCCGGCGGAGGTGTGGCATAAGCTGGTCTACTTTTCTTCTTTATCTTTTTCTTCTCTTTTTTCTTATCCGTTTCTTACCTCTTCTTCTCTTCTTCTTTCACTTTCTCCACCTACACAACATATGATGATGTGCACATTTCACATACACACGATACGTAGCATTTGTGATATTAGATTTTCCAAACTAGGACCGGTGGTGTTGCTGCTTCTTACACATGTCTGATCTGCGGGCGTTTATTAAATTACGATGCAATCTGTGATGCCTTTCCATTTCCTTCTATCCAATAGAGTCCCGCCGTCAGATTTCTCGTGGCAAAACAGACGCATTTACGTATATTCAATGAGCAGGATGGTCTCGGCCTCTTGCCAAGGACCGAGATCTCCAGAACCTACGATTACAGGCAATAAGCAACCGGGATTGGGGGCTGTGCCACAGACTCGGTTCTACCGGTGGCATTGCATTTCCATTTTCATTCGTCACAATGTATCGGCAGCGAACCGGCGACGGCTCTTGGTATCGCGGGGAAGGCAAAAATGTAAGAGAAGGCTACACAATGCCAAGCGTGATAGATTGCCTGTGCCCTTCGTGGCGAGGGTCGCGTGCATATGGGAAGTGGGAAACACAGCGCTGGGACACGGGAGGACTAGCAAGATTTGCCTATTCTCGGCGCCAGGGCCTTTGCATGCACCTGTTTTACGTCACTCTGCATGTGATTTGTCCTCTGGATATTAAGCTTCATGGAGATTTACCAGCGATGGGAAGACACCGGTGCGGCGGGATATTTCGTGGGCCACGATGTTGCCACGGAACCGAGAGCGAGAGACGGAGGAGAAACTGGTGACGCCAAGAAACGGCAAGGACAATTGAAGAAGCTTAAGGCCCATGAGGGGATGCTTGTGCACACAATGATAGAGGGGTTGCCCCAGCTAGACAGGATGTCCGTAACAGCCCTGGTCCAGTCGATCCCAGGGAAGCGATAAGCTCGCTCTCCCGTGTGAGCATGCTATTTCTGGGAGCAATCTAGGGCCGATATTGACGACCATGATACTGCTATCTGGTAGATTAGGGTCTGTCGACGAATGGATGTCATCGTTGGCAGGAGGAATTTGTGTATAAATACCGAGCGTGCTACCAAGTTGTAGAGTTGAAAGGTTGATAGAACCAACAAGCCGGGCATCCTATCAACCAGACTGTCAAGCATTTCCATCTTTCAACTGCACCACCATGAAGTTCTTCCGCTTCCTTGTCGCCACTGTCTTTGCCGCCGTCAGCGTGCAGGCCGTGGCCGTCGACCTCGGCCGTGACTGCGAGGACCGCTGTCTGCGTGAGAGCAACGACTGTGCGCGTGCTGGTGGCCGCGATCGCCAGTGTACCGACCAATACCGTATGTTTTCTGACCCATGGATTCTGTCTGCATGATGCTTACTAGCATAGATATCTGCCAGGATCGGTGCCATGATCACGACCACGACCACGGGCACGATCAGGACCACGACTACGACCATAACCACGACCACGACCACGATCATGACCGCGATCATGGCCACGATCATGACCACGATCATGACCACGATCATGACCGTGATCACCGCCCCTAGGTCACGAGAAGCATTGGGCTGGACAAGCGTGGGCTTGCATATATGGAGGGGCATTAAAACATGCAGGGTACTTTGCCGTATGAAAGCAGATATCAGAGCTACGTTCTAGTGGACTTCAATATTTAAGACAACAAACACAAAACAGTTCATTACTCATAACGGTATCGTAAATACAGAATTGTTCACTCGACCTCTCCATTTCCACAGCCGTCTTCGTCTTCTTCATTCCCAGCTCAGGGCCCCATCTGCTAGATGTCAGGTCCCGAGACAGCTCGGCGTCCCCGCAGCCAGTTTCCAGATGAGACGGACGTGCTGTCCAGCCGAGGCGTCGCGTCGGGTTTGTGGCGGCCCGAATCGCCTGCTTTGTTAGCCTCTGGCCTTCTAGGAAGCTGTGGCGCGCTAGAAGAGCAAGGTAGACGCACCAGAGACCCGCGTCGCTTCGGTCGACACGAAAGACGCCTCGGACTCCGTCTCCGACTCTCCCGCGAGCGCCGAGTCGCGCCGCTTCCGCAGCTTATTATTAACGGGCGGAATGCCCACGAGTTTAGCCCAGGCGGCTGGGTTCTGATTCTTGCTGCCTTTTTCCGAGGCCGACGTCGCGGTCGACGGCGAGGCCAACGTCGTCCCCGAGAAAAGCCGCTTGAGCGCCGCCATTGCCGACTCCCGGCACCCCGCTCCGTAAGCCGTCAGGCTCGCCTGCGTGGCCGTGCTGTGCACGCACTTCATCTCGAAGTAGGAGCCCGTGGCCGGCAGGCCAACGCGCCGCAGAATGTCGGCATTGGCGCTGCGGCGGCGGCGGAAGTGGTCGGGGTTGCGCAGGTCGCGGGGCAGCGCGGGCACGGGGGCCTGGGCGTCCTGCGCGTCGTAGAGGCTGTAGTGCGGCGGGGAGAGCATGAGCATGCCGCCCATGGGACAGGCCGCGTAGACGTGGCGGTTGAGTTCTTTCATGATACGGCGCTGGTCGTGGCGATGAATGTCGGGGGAGCAGAAGCAGAGGAGGTCGTTGGAGGCGCGCATGGTGGGAGGCGTTTTTCACGAGACGATAGGAGGGGAAACAGAACAGCCCAAAGACAGTGGAAAGCATTAAATAGACGCGAGGACGCGTCGCGATGGATGTGGCCGTGTTTTGTTGATTTGAGAATGCTGGTTTGCTGGCAGAGCAACTGTGGATGTGCATTCCATCGTGTACTTCCCGATTTGGCAAGAGAGGGAGGCCACTGGCATGCGCACAAACGCAGTCACACCACTGGTGGCTAAATGGGCCAATGGGCCCTGAATGGACGTTTCGTGCCTGTCAAGACTGGAATGCACCTGTCTGACCGATCAAAAACCGCCGCTGCCCCAATTCCACGCGCTGTAAGGGTCTCCGGGAACAAGATTGAAGATAACTGACAGTTAGATGAGTGAGGAAGACGGACGAAAGAAGTGACGCAAAAAACTCACTCTGCCCAAATGCGCCAAAGGCTTCGTCGAGCTGCGAATCTACCTGCTGCCGCTGCTCGGCATAGTATTCCGACACCGACCGCCGGAAGTCGGTGGTAGTCGGCAGCTGTGCGTCGGCGTAAATGGCCGTCGTGGCGGGGATCATATCGAGGGGGCCAGCGGTCGTTCCAGATTCGTGGCATAGCTGAAACGGAGGCGATGTGGAATCTGGCATTGACGGCACATGGTCGACTGGAGGCATGATGTGGCTTGGCTGCGACGGCACTGGCGGCGAATATCCGCGGAAGAGATCGGGCAGCGTGTCGAGCGATGTTCTGTGCTGGCTGTTCACTTGTTTCTGGGCGGGATTGTTGCTACGAGCCTGGCTGGGCATCCGCCTCTGATCGCTGTCGCTGAATCCAATGCCGTTGTCCAGCTCCTGCTGCAAGCTGAGCCGGAGCAGTCCCGTCAGCAGCTTTTCGGTGTGCACGGCAATGTGGCTGACATGCTGCAGTGCGCGGCTGGCTCGAATGATGCGCATGGTGCCAGCTTTGGCCTTGTGAGCGATGGCACTCAGTGGCCACGTTGTTGGCGGAATGCAGAGGATTACGCCGGCTGTGAACAGATTCATGAGCACAAAAGAGACGACAAACTGCCGCTCGAGCCGCCCTACGGGCACCTGTGACATGTGCAGTGCGGCTTGAACCGAGAAGTCGAGTGACTGGGCCACCACAGCTGCATTGGCATCGCCGGTATTGTCGCGCCCAGTGTCGGCTTGCACGCGATATTCGAGCAGTGGCCGGTGCACAAAAATGACTGCGCTGTCGTACGTCACATGCAGCGTGAGCACCTGGAGCGACAAGTGTCGGCACGTTGCTTGCTCGGCCGGAGTGAGGCCCGGCATCTCGGCGAGACGCGCCAACTCGGTAAAAACGTACTCGTCGTACGTGTCTGCATCGGAAGGCGAAGAAAGCGACGGCGAGGGGCCAATGGCAAAGAGCGGCGGCAGATCAGCTCGCCAGGCATCAAGTTGAGATCGAGCTTCCGTGACAGCCTCGACAAGAGCCGACAGATCTTCCGGAGACATGGGATTCTGCAGGCGAAGCACGCGGAAGCGGTTAAGAGCCTGCCGGGTGATGGCATACAGCCGGGACTTGAGCACATGGAAAGTCAGCGACGACGACGACGAGAGCAGCAGATGGCTCGCCAGGGCTGGGCTGAGCGTGGTGTCGTCGAGGTCAACAAGCGGCTGCACATGCGAGAATTCCGCATCCAAAGAGGCAGGCCGGCCGTAAATCATGGCGGCAAACGTGTCGCCGACAGTGAGATGGTTCCAGTTCCGCCGGCGCACTTGAGCCGTGACCGGATCGGCACCTCCGTCTGTTTCGTCGTCTTCATCAGAGGAAGGGCCTCCGCAGTGGAGCGCCAGAGCATACGCTGTCCGGACCGACATGCCCAAGATGCACCAAGCTAGCGTCGGCGACGCGTGGAAGATGTAGTACGTGCCCAGCATGCTGCAAACTTGGACGGTCTCGATGCAGCAATCATCCAACAGGTCCAGGAGATGCGCGCGGACCTCCTTGACAAGAGCCTCGAGAAGTTTGGGGGCTTCAAATCCGGCGGCCGCCAACAGCTTGTGCCCAGAACCCGGCCCAACCATTCCAGAGACCCCCCCAGGGCCACCGACAGACCAGTCCTTGTCTGAAACGACACATTGTAGTCCCATAGCGGCCACTGTAAGCGCTGACAATACGGCCCCGAGCTCGTGCCGCTGCCATCGTTGCCTGTTAAGCACACGCCGAGCACGCTGTCGAAAAGTCGGCTCGTGCACAATGTTGATGAACCAGTGCATGCGGTCGAAATAGGCGTCCAGCAGCGCATCCACCACGGCTGGCGGCGGGGGACCATGCATTGTCAGCAGCGTCCATTCAGGGCCACTCGACATCGACGCGGCCACTGCATCATCGGGCGAGCCAGCTGCGTTGGCGTCGCTCCGGCTTTTCTGCGGTGGTCGTCCATCGTGGCCGGGAATACTGGAAAAGTCGCTCGGATGAGGGCCGGCCGAGTCGCCAAAAATGTTGGCGGCAAAGCCCACGGCCGAGCTGTTGGCACCGAACCGCTGGTTTTGGTTCTTGACAGAATGGGGCTCGGCTCCGGAGTGCGACGAGACGGCCGGCGACTGCTGAAAAGTGTGCGTTTGCGGGTTGTGGGAGTGCGTGTGGACGGGCGACGGCAGCTGCAGATTGACTGGCGACTCGCTCGGCGCACTCGGTTTGGGCCCTCTATCTTGTGCTGCCGCTGCTTCCTGCCGTCGTCGTTTGCGCGGAGCTTTGGGGGCTGCCTGCGGAACTTCGCGAGCTTCACAAACGACGCCGGATCGCTGGCAGAGAGTGCAAGGCCGCACCGCGTCGCACTGCTGGTTAGCCTTTTGCTTCTCTCTCTCACATACACGACCAATCGCCTCGGACACGTACTTTGAGCTTTTGTTTCCGGCAGCGCACACATGCGCGGGCGACACGACTCTGGGAAGCCATGGCCGCCGTGGTGTGGTAGTTTGGATGGAGAGTGGCCTCTTCCGGTGGAAGCGAATTATTTGCAAGAGGAGGAATCTGTCGCAGCCGAACTGTTCAAAGTAGATGCTGGGCAGTTCTGCTTACAGAAGCAGGATGTGCAGTCATTCGCTGCTCCCAAGACGACTGCAAGGGGACTGCGGCAAGCCTTTTGACGGTGCTGTTCCTCGTCGAAGAAGAAGAGCCCTTAACCAAGGAAGGACACAGGAATGCGGCACTCTTCCACCGGAGCTGCTCGGCCACACACGAACTAATAAAAACGAACGGAGTAGTGACGAGCGATCTCCGCTTTCTTTCAACGACTCCGCTTCGCTAGTGAAATGCGGAGGTGGACACCCTCGCTTTGTCTTGGGGGGGAGTGGGAGGAAAGCAGAATCCGGGGAACCGAAAAAAGAGAAAAGAGACCATCGCAAGGTCTGCCTCCCAGGCTGCCGCGCACTGGCCGCGTATTTCAAATCCACCGAGTCTTCCTGCTGTTGGCCCACCGAAGCGGAAGGCCCTTTGCTCGTATTGGATGGTTCTGCTCTGCGTCCTGGCACATATTGCCGCGTGCCGTCGCATTCCATGGCACGTCTAGGCCAATGTGACCAATAGCTCTGCAATATATATTACGGTAGGATGACAGAGCCAAGTCAGGGGTCGCGGCTCGTCGTTTTTCTCTGTGATGCCATTGGCCACAAACTCTCCTGTGAGTCTGACCAAAGAGCTTCATCAGCTACGCCAGCATGTCTTCTATTTCTGGCTGCATGCGGGCCCAGATCTGGCGTTCAGGCAACATGTTTATACATTGGATTTGCCTCGCTTCGCAAACAGGTGTTTCTTGGCAGCCTGCTATTAGAACGGTAGAAAGGGCAAACTTCGTACAGAGATACAGTCCCCCAACAGCGCGCCTTGCTCAAAACGATCTTTCTCGGTTCTAGGCCACACAATCGCCAAGGCTCTTACACTGTGCCAATCTTTGTACGTATGATTGAGAGACTGGCTAAAGTACACCGACCTATCAAGAGGCTGCCTTTCTGGCCCTCGTATCTACACCTTCCTCCAGTCGTTGCCATTCCAAAAGTTCGTCGTCGTCCATAGCCAGTAGTCCCGCCCTTTCAGGAACCAGACAATGAAGCCAGGCAGCGGAAACCCGTTGAAGATCCCGACGCCCTTGCTCTTGCCAATAGGTAGCAGCTGAGTGTATTTTGTCTCTGGCTTGATCTCCTTGTCCACGCCCGGCTGCTCTTTGCCCGCCACGTCGGCCAGGATATCCCGCTTCATGTTGGCCCAGAGAACCGGCACCGCCTCTCGTATGAGATGAATGGCGGGCCGCGTCGCCGTTGAGCAGTCGCCAATGGCATACATTCGGCGGCCGTGGGTGCCCTCAATGCGGAGCTTGCTGTCAGTGTTGATGCGGCCATCAGAGGCCAGCAGGGACATGTCCTGCACAAAGCCGGTATTTGGACGGTACCCCGCTGCAGCGATGTAAATATCTGCCTGCAGAGTCTGGCCATTCGAGAGTTCAATGTGCGTCGGCGTGGCCAGTCCATCTCCAGCGACGGTCCCCGAGGTCTCTGGGTCCACGCTGACCACTTTGACCGACTTGACGACCTGGACGCCCACATCCTTCAGCAGCTTCTCTGCCCTGGACGCACTGCTAGGCGGCATCAGCGGCAGAATCTGCGCAGCACTCGTCACCACCGTCACGTCGAGCTTCGGTGGCTCTGCTTTGCCGGTCAACCAGGACCACCACGTCGCCCGGCCGTTGAAGTGGTCGCCGAGCTCGCCTGCGGTCTCGATGCCCGTGGGGCCGCCGCCGCAAATGACCACCGACTTGGCCTTTGCCAGTCCTTGCCGGAAGTCTCCGTACCGCTGCTTGAGGTACACCTCGTCGTGCTGGCTCAAGCCCATGAGAGGCGAGGGGGTGGACGCGCCGGTAGCGACCACAAGAGCATAAAAGTCGAGCACTTCCTCCTCCCCTCTGTCATCGCCCAGTGCAACCGTCAGCTTGCGCGCATTGTGGTCGAGCGCTGTCGCGGCCCCCTTGACAAAGCGGAAGCTGCCTTCGGGGTAGCTGGCAAACAAGGGCGGAATGTCCACCCAGAGTTTGGCCTGGTCAAGGAGGTCGTCGCTGATGATGGCGCGCGGGGCGGCTGGCCGTGATGTGGCCTGCGATGCAATGCTGATGAGGACCACCTGGTAGTCTTGCTTGTCGGGCAGGTCTGGGTAGGTGTGCTTGAGGAAGCAGTGCGCGACAGAGATGCCTCCATAGGAGCCGCCGAGAATGACAATGTTCTTTTTTGGTGCCATTTTGTCGTATGGCGTGAATTGTCGCAGTGCTTACGGCGTACACCGATCCATCCGTATGCTGACCGAGGGACTGTGCTCGTATACGGGTGTAAATATACACAAAAGTGCGATATACGTCGAAACGTGGAACTTGGATTTGTAACAACCCGGACGCCGAACGGAGATGTGGAAAATCGGCCAAACAGTCACGGCGCCCCTGACTTCGGCAGCTTGAAATCCCGGAGCGCGGAGCGATAACCAACCGAAGCTCCGAAATGCCACGACAACACAGCCAGTGTCTCAATGTTTCACTGAGGAGCAACAAAGTTGTAGAGCCAGCATTCCCGGGGCGAGATTCAGCCATCCTGAACAGCCCTGTGCTTTCCAGTAAAATACCGTTCTAGTGCTGTGGATCCCTAAATTTCAGTCACTGATCCCCTGTACCACAACACCGTCATGGAAAGCTCAGTGAGAGCACAAGCCCTGCATCTTCCCATCGTGAACCTCGACTTACATTGATACGGTGTATCTTACTTGCACATTGACTGACTGGTACAGGCTCTTTCGATCGGCTCGTAAGCACATATCCATGCTTCTGCTGACGTCTCTGTTATCGTAAATCCGATACGTATTTATTAAACTAGTGTTAAATAGCATCACCTTTTTCGAATATCGCGTATCCTACTAAGGAGGCCCCAGTCTTGCCTGTGGGGTTAAATATGAAACTAACGGTCGGTGATTCTCTTCTCATGCAAATACGAAGCTGTAGCTATCTGTTTCGTGCTGTTGATTGATTCACCTGCAAATGTCGTAGTATCATGCAGTAGACTAGATAGATATGTAGAGGTGGCCGAGGGAACGGCAGGGCCGCATATATATTCTAGAAACACAAGGATTCAGTTACATGGCGGCGGGTGCTATGACGTGGCAACGATATACCAGATTCATTGACCTACATTTGCGCCTTCTCAATCAAGCTAGCTTCCAACTTCTCATAGTTTTACAAACTCGAGTCAGTGCAGAGGCTGTTACACAAGTAGATTAAGGATCTCGAATATATAGTTCTATTTGTATACTTGGCGACATATAGGGTGGTGGTGTGTAAGGAATGCCAGTTCGGCAATGTGGCCGACTAGGTCAACGGCCACGATGTAGGGGCTTTGGTAGCATAAGCAGCAGAAAAGCTCGTGTATTGCGAAAAGACTAAAAGATTCTACAGAATAAAAGAGACGGTTACGAAAAGCCTTCCTTGCGAGACTCGATACAGAGTTTTCACGTGGCCCTGCCTAGCGGTGCCCGCGAACTTACGGTCAAAGGTCCGGGTGAACTCCCCTTCATGCTCCCCAAAGTTTTTACTGCCACTGTTACGGGCAGGCGCCTCCCGTAAGGATTCCTACAAGAAATTAGTAGGGACAGGCTAGAGGAATACACCTGGAGGGGTTTCTGGGAGGATTCCTCCAAAAATACCCCCGCACTATTCTACTCTTTTAATTGCCGCTGCCTCGTTGCACGATAGCCAAGGCCCTCCTTGCGCTAACCTCGATTCGGCCCAGCCACTTCTTACCTCTCTTTCCCTTAGTCCCCCTCTCCTTTTAAGGCGGAAGGCCAAGGATTAGTTCGTGTTACAATGATATACCTTCTTTTTATCTGAATACCTAGTAAATCCCTTACCGTTAAAAGTACTTAAGCTTAATATCATCCCTTACACACCTCACTGGGTATGAGTAGAGGACGTGACAAAGTCCGTAGTCTACCATCTTACTTTTCTTCACCATCTTGTGGCCAAAGAAGAGCACCGCAAAAAACGGAATAGGGAAGTACATGGTGATGAAAGAGGCGGTAAGATTAAATTGTTTTGCGTGGCTTGTCACTTCCCCCCCCGCCTTAGGCATCAGTACACTCCACTTACTTTGGCGTTGGGACCAATTAGCATCGGGATGGTGACTGGGCGGCGCGTAAACTGCAGTCGGGCGTAAAGCACAGCCACATCTATCATAATCGTGGCATAGAATAGGTAAGAAGGTCAGTAGTGTAGTTTCCGTCTATTAATCGCCAGAAGGGAATGTATGTAGGTTCTAGCTTCTCGCTGAATTCAACCAGGCAAGTTACATTGTCCGTCAAGTTAAGCCTTTCTACGTTCCACCCCCTTCTGGCTTCCACCCAGCTGCAACTTTCTCATCCTCGTCCACCCCGTATGCCAACGGCCCATCATCGATCACAGTTGAGCGCCGGACATCTCGGGTGGTCATGGATGTCGTATAGGGATTTGCTCTGTGCATGGATTGCCTGCATTGTGTTAGAACTGGCAAGTTTACATAGAGTTACTAGATTTCCTCACCTGTTATCCCACCAGACCATATCACCGCCGGATAGCCACTCCATGCTGAAAACGTACTGTAGAACATGTCAACATCCATAGGGTGGGCGATGTCTCGATAATATTCGGGTAAATCACTCACTTTGGGCTGTGTGCACCAGTCAATAAGCTCCCAGATTAACTTCTGGCTTTTCTCCAAGTCCCAACCGACAACGTGTTTAGCATGCGCAGCCAGATAAAGAGTCTTCCTCCCATCGGGTGAAATCTGCACAAGGCGATGGTATGCCGGAGGCTTCAGGGCCCGCTCGTGTGGGAGCGGCTCACGGAACGTCTCCGGAGAACCCAACCGGCGAGAGTGCCACAGATCGTGCTCAATGATTAGGCCATCTAAGTCGTTCTTTTTGCCCTGTGGGAGATCTGCGTATGCCCGTCTCGTGTCGGCGAAGTGAGTCCAGCTGCCACTACGTATAGGTTCCCCATGTGACAGAAGAAGAGAATATTTGGACCGCTGTTGATGATAGGATGAGTCCTGTGTACGAATAGAGTTAGCAGAATGCACTACGCTTGGTATAGAATCATGTCAATGGAGCATACCGTATGCCAAAGAGCATTTCCAAGGCTGTGATGCCACCTGCGGCTATTCGGCTGGACAAGGCTCCCATCTAGGTTTATGCTATACCGGATATCAACTTGTATTCTTTAATGAGAGCTTGTAATTTCCGGGGACGCATACTTTCCAACATCCCAGAGAAAGGGTTCGCCAACGCGGTCGTTTTCACGCCCATAGAAGAAGGGGTTCACCTCTAGCTCGGCCCCAAGCTGCTGCGAGAAAGCAATGTGTCTCGCATTGTCCAGCCCTGTCTCGCGGAAGATCAAGACTGCGTATTTTTTATTCAATCCGATCAGCTTGGAAGGTCAGAATACGAACACAGAAGTTACGGACCCGCCAAGGTGCACACCTTCTTCGCAACATAATCAGAAATCGGTTGACTCCAATCCACCCCAGACACTTCAGCGCCAAATGCGGAGTTCTCTGACTGGAAAATAGGCTGGATGGTGAGATCTCCGTCGTGAATCGGGGGAGGTGCTCCCTGGAGGCGGACAACTCCCGTGTCGGGCTCCGGAGGCCAAGTACTCGGATACACTCTCGTTATGTTTTGCAGCATAATGGCATTGTTATAATTCCGCTTTTTTTCTAAAGAGAAAAGAGATGACCTTTTTTTTTTCTTTTGACTCATTTTAAAATTATATTGAATTGCTCATGTGCATAACTCCAGAGCGATGTCGAGATAGCGGGGCGGGATGGAGGCCGATGCTGCCGACCAAGCCAATCGGCCACCTCCCGACTAGGCCGAAACTAAAGCGGCCCCAATGCCGACCATCCACTTTATGTCTTCGTAGTTGATAGTGATAAACGTACCTGCCATGGTAAGCTCATGAGCAGACATTTGGATTGTCGGGACCCAACATCGGAACAATATGGCAACTGACTGGGTGCAAATTACGGCAGGGCCGTACAAACTCCTCTCCAAGTTCGAAGCGGGAGCCCCAAAGACTGTAGCTGCTTTCCGCGCTCTTCTTCCCTATCGCCAAAAGCTTATCCATGTGCGGTGGAGTGGCGAGGGCATGTGGGTTCCTTTGGGCGAAACAGACTTCGGTGTGCCCTTTGAAAACCACACCAGCCACCCATCGCCAGGCCACATTCTTCTCTATCCGGGCGGCTACTCCGAAACCGAGATATTGTTTTGTTATGGTGGCGTCTCATTCGCTAGCAAAATGGGGCAGCTCGCAGCCAACCACTTTTTGACTATTGTCAAGGGCAATGAGAACCTGCGAGCGTTGGGCGAGAAAGTGTTGTGGGAGGGCGCCCAAGACATTGTGTTTGAGGCCGCTGACCCCGAGATGTATGTATTCCAAAACTCCAAATTTCCACATCCTTACATATTTACAATCTGACCGGCAACAGGATCAAAACATTTTCTAGTGGCCACTCAAAACAGCACACTGCTAAACTATAACGGAAAAAGATTGTGGCGTCTAATTCATAGGATGTTCCATATCCCAGTCGACATTGTAGTCCAAAAATGCACTCGGCCAATCCACTCCCGAGTTGTCCATGAGTTGAAACAAATCCTGAAGCGCTGGATCTGGAGAGTAGTCTGCTGCCTGTGAGTCTTCGTCATCCACTGGTAAAATTAGTGATGCGGCGTTGAATACAAGAGGAGATATCTTGTCAATCGGCCGCACTGCAGCTGTTTCAGAGTTGTGGCCGAATATGTCCATGGCTAGTGCTGCTAGGCGGGAAATTATGGATGTGCGACGTGGCTTCAGAGGAGACCGATGGGCCTTGGTTCGGTTGGCTGCTAAGACAGATATTTGCAAGTCGTCTAGCGAGATGTTGTTAGCATGGAGTTCAAATAGCCTTGTACCAGCCAGGCTCTACACCAACGCACCATCAATTGTGCCCCTGACATAGCAAAGAACCAGAAATGTCAATGCAAATGAGTGAGATATCCACGTAGAATCGACAGCGTGATGAAGGCTTATGATTGATGAAGCATCCACGGTAAATGGCCCCTCTGGGAAAGATGCTGGCACCTGGGAGGTAATATGCCAGACATCTTTCGCAGCCGTGATTGTCTGTGAGAAGAGAATCTGGGAAGCTGCAGTAAGACTTGTCTCTAATGCACTGAGTAGCCAAACCTGCACTGGCTGGGTTTCTTCTCCCTTTTTCTTCGATGAGAGCAGAGGCCGTAGTAATGAGCTATTCAAAGCCAAACGGTACCACTATTACATGTAAGTTATAAGTTTGCGTAACTAAACACCGAGGCTACTTACCCTGACCGAAGTGAATGGGAGTTGGTTGTGCTGCATCGCTGTGTTTTCTAGCTAGATGTTAGCAACCGTGTTGTTGATCGGCAGCATGCTTCTTGCACTCACGCAATTTGGGAAGCCAGTGACTATTTCCAAGACATGCCATGTTAACAAATAGGCAAATACGAAGAGAAATGTACAACCTGCTTCATCTCACCGTTCCCAGTCTTCCAATGCGATATTTGCTTTTTGTAGTGCGTCGACATTTGGATGGCGTGCGGGTCGACTTTTTTCACTACTTTTTGCTCGTTGAACTATGCAGGCTAGTTCGATTAGGGCTGCATAACGCAGGTCCCCAGGAAACTGGGCCATTCGATGTGCACAGAACACTCTAGCCGTCTTCTCAGCTATAATTGGACTTATTGAAGTTGGGAGGCCCGAGTTCAGCGTTAGGTTGTAATCGTAGGTAGCCAAATTAAGCCAGACACGGGCACGTTCCATATCTTCACGACTGATTTCCGTAGTAGATGAACCCTGAAATGGCAACATGGCTGTTCTGTCTAGGCCAAGGAAACTTGCATAGCGGACGGCTAGACCGAACACCGCCCAAGCGCTGATATCGTTGTAGCGGCTTTTGAAGCTTTCGCGTGACAATCCCTCAGGTGATGGGTCGGTGTGATTGTTTTCATCCTGGAAGTATGGCATCCACTGGGCGTAAAGTAGAAGAGCATACACGGAGCCTATGTTAGCTTCTAGTGGACCAGCTCTGATAAGAAGCCGAGATATAGCAGAATCGAGAAGTGCAATTAGATCGAAATAGCGCGGGTGAAGGCCGGGTATAAGTGAAGGTCTAACAGATCAGTAAAGTTGTAACACAGAGTCTATATATCGAACACTAACTGGGAAGGCGTCGTGCTCCAAAATCGAGCACCAACACAAACAACAGCCAGAAACACCAGTGGACTCGAGTGTCGAAGTTGAGGCCCATCTTTTAGCAACGCCTCACTCAATACTGGCGCCCATGGGTGGCATGAAGTACTGTAGCTGTGTACTGTTAGATTTCCCTCTGTAATAAGCAGATAATTCCAGTCTTACATTGATATAGCAAGCTCACAATCTCGCATAGAGATAATCCCATTGGCAACGGGGTCATATGGTGACAGAGAACCGGCAACGCCGTGATGTTGATTACGAGATCTCTTTGAGTTGTAGTTTTCTGGAGATAATGCCCCAAGAGAACGCAATGTTGCAATTGGATTCTCCAATTCTAGCGTGTCCATATTGAAGCTTGCTCTTCCGGAGGTGGACGATAGGCCGCTTTGAATTACGGGTGGCTCAGATCTACGCAGCGTTAGCTCCTTACCTCTGCCCATGACATATGCCACACGATTGTTAATATTTACGCACATATATCCGCTTTGGATTCGAGACGCCTCGCAGACCCTATGCGTAGTCCCCGTTGGTCTGTTACGGGACTCTGAGATTTCAGCCTCCAGTTGCAATATCCTTGCCTCGTGGAGGTGCATTCTGTGAGAGTGTTAGCAATCTCGATCCACCTTGCAAAATCCTCAGTACAGCAGCGTTGCGGACTACTTTTGGTGGAGATCAACGACCAATTGTGACAATCGTGATGGACTGAGGTCGACCTCGTCTGACTGGGGCTCTTCCGTTTCGAAGGAGCATGTCGCGCCACTGCTTGTGCATCGCTGACAGGGAACTTGTGGGCCTGCAACTGCGGATGCTGGCAAACACCGCTGCTTGCGGCTTCGGCATTGCAAGCAAGCTCTTGCAGTGCGTCGAGATTTGGCTGCTCGGTGATCGCTGGAAGGACTACCAAGCCATTTATTAGTTCGGCAGTTATACAAGAATTGTTTGGCACTGTGCATACCTTTCTTGATCTATTCTATTCATTTTACTCATACCTCTTCCCTTCGTCCACCTACCCAAGTTACGAGTATATACCTGGTCGATAAGGGAGCTGGCGTGGATTTATGGGAAACTGGCTCATGTTTTATCAAAGGCGGGTGTCCGTAGAGATAAGCCACGATTGTTAGGGCATTTTGGGGGCCCACTACGAACTGAGTCTAATGAACTGGTAATAAAGTAGTGTAATGTAACAATGATAGCTAGTGTCTCTCTTGACAATGATGAGCTCTTAGATGGCAAGTTTTGGCTATATGTTGTACTTGAATCGAGGACAAAAACGCAAATACATTGCTTGAGGATTAATTAATCAGTCTCTCCTTAGCCTGCTGTGAATGAAGCCTCAATCCTCCTAACTACAACGACCCAGCACCTTAGATATTATCTGACAGCTTTTTCCACCAGCTCTTGGGGGACGGCTGTCGATAGCTGTTAATACATTATGTACATACGTGGGACAGAAAATTCGGTGCCATTTGAAATTCACTTACCTCACTAGGCATGGCAGCCGAAGACGACGTGACAAAGTCCATGTTGGCGTAGTCTACCATTTTGCTTCTCTTCACTATCTTGTAGCCAAAGAAGAGCACCGCAAAAAACGGAATGGGGAAGTACGTGGTGATGAAAGAAGAGGTATTGAAGTGATGTACTGGTACGGATTAGTCATTGCAACGCCCAAGAGGTGCTTTTTGTCCGTAGGGATACGTACTGAACGAAGAAAAGCCGCCAAAGATCATGACCATTATGCAAATCACTAAGCCATCTGTGATTTAATGAGTTAGCAGGGGAAAAACTATGCTGGATATTGGAAGTCTCAGCTTACAGTAGCTGAGATAGGGTTGGAACGGCGCCTTGTAAGCCAAAGTGTTCCGATCAATTCCTTGGACTGTGAGACCTTTGTGCCAGCGAATGCTTGTCCACAGGATGCCAGTCCAGGAGATCATGCCGCAAATGGCAGTCATGTTTGCAACTATCGTGAGGTTAGTATGAATAATATGCCGGAGCTACGGCAACAAGTGATATTTCTCTTACAATAACCAAAGACGGTTCCAGCTTCAGTGCTCTGGCTGGCTGCCATAAAAGATAGCAGTGCGAATACTGCGCCGATCGTCACGGCCACCCAAGGAAGACCATCTTTGCGCGTTTTTCCAATAAATGCTGGCGCCTGACCTCTGGTGTACAGCCCATATAGGGCACGAGATGAGACAAAGAGATCAGCGATGCCAGCAGACCATGCACTGGTCAGCAAGGCTGCGTTGATAATAGACGGAAGCACTTTGATGCCTGCGTTCTTGATGGCAATCACAAAAGGGCTTTTGGCTGCCGTCGAGTTGAGGTCCAGCGATGGGTCATTTGGCGAGACGAGAATGCCAATCATGAAAGCACTGACAAGGTAAAAGAGCACAATCCGGATCCACACACCCTTGATCGCGCTCGGGACAGCTTTGCGAGGATTGGCCGTCTCGGCAGCAGCAATGGCTGTGATTTCGGTACCAATAAAAGCGAAAGCTGCACTGATCAGGTCACTGAAGAAGCCGAGGAAGCGGCCTTTGGCGCCAGCAATGCCCTGATACTGCATGAACCCTCCCGTCTCATTCCAGTAGCGGAAGCCGATGGCTTCGTGGTTTGGGCCTCCACCAGCGCTAATGATAATGCCAGTGATGATGAGGCCGACGATAGTGATGACTTTGATAGAGCAGAACCAGAACTCCATCTCACCATAGATCCGCGTGCCGGCATAGTTGACGGCGTAGACAGCGATCAGCATGAGGCCTACCCACATGGCATTGTTGCAGATGCCCGAGGTGCAAGTCGAATTTTCCGAGCCAGCGGGAGTCCAGTAAGACACAAGAACGGCGGCAGCAGAAAGCTCAGCTGGCAGCACGATGATGTAGTTGTACCAGTACAGCCAACCCATAGCAAATCCTAACTCGGGTGACACAAATCGACTGGCTAGAGCAAATTGGCCACCGGGAATGGGAAACTGTGAGACCATCTCGCCCAATGCGACCATGACGGAGTACAGCAAAGAGGCCATCAGGCAGTAGCTAAGAAGCAATCCAGCTGGGCCGCCATCCTGCAAATTGCCAGCGGTTCCGAGAAATAGACCTGTTCCAATGACACCACCAATTGCAATCATCTGCCTGTGCATTGAGGTAGTTAGCGCAAGGACATAGGAGCGGCTCTAAGCAATATCTACTGAATAGCAACGTACAGGTGACGAGGTCGGAGTTCTCGACGAAGGTCACTGTCGAGACTTGTAAGCTCGCCGACACCATACTCAAGGCTCGACGGGTTGCGCACGTCACCCGTCGAGCTTCCCTTCTCGTTTAATTCGGAAGCCATGACGGACTGTTGACAGGTTTCCTTGGGGTAGGAGAATTGCCAATCAACGTGATGTCAATTGTAATGGGGTAATAGCCGGCCTCATTATGAAAGCAGGTGCAGCAGCTTAAGAAGATTCACCTTTCTATCCCCTGTAGGATCGGTTCCACGGCTTGTACCCCGAGATTGGTTGCATGTTTACCATGTACATAGCTACCCACTAATAATAGTGCTATCATGGTTGATATTCTTTCCGCATCTCAAAGTGGGTTAAGAGATAAGACTAGCAGCTTTTTGCGGGTAGGCGGCGTGATAGCCGAGATATGAAGCTTCGTCGGCTGAAAATCCGCTGCAGCCGACCAAGATGGTACGGCCGGGCACTAAGGTATACCAGCTCATCGTTTTTTTGCACGGAATGAAGATAGTGGCTGGCTATTCTATGAAATCGCAGCACAAGGCCTCAGATCGAAGAAAAGGGAAGCATCTTCAATATGGGGCGAGCATTAGTCCCAGGTGTCTATGGGCCACTGCCGACATTCTTCGACGAGGATCAAGAAATTGACTACAATAGCTACAGAAAGCATCTATTAAGTAGGAGCACATAATTTGTGTCCCGTGAATATAACAGAATACGAGCTAATCACTAGGTTTTCTGCATAGATTTAGCGACACAAGGGATAGGTGAATGAAAACCCGCTTTAGAGGGTGGCCGTGCCCTCTATTTTTACCAGCTAGCTAATTAACTTCAGTACCTGTATGCGCCGGGTCGCTCGGTGAAGCTGTGCATCTTGTAAGACAATAGTACCCAGTTGCTGCGGTGTCGAGGCCTTGGATTCTGACAGAGTAGAGCTACGATGAGCGCATAAAACTCATACAGTTCATTAGAGAAGCTCTTGATGAGGCTGGGCTTCAATCAACCCCAATCGTTGCTGGTGTAGGGGGATCGTGTACAAGAGATACAATCAACTTGGCTCGTGCTGCTGCCGATGCTGGAGCGTATGTTGCAGCTACGTTGTGCAACTTTCCCCTTTCTACTTATCTGACTAGCATTATAGTGACGCTGGCCTGGTCATTCTTCCTGCATACTATGCTGCCAGCCTTAATCAAGACCAGAGCCAGGTGGTCCAGTACTATGTCGATATATGCCAAGCTTCTCCTGTAAGTGATCCGCAAATCAGAAAGAACAGAAGACCGTACTAAAGTCCTGAAAGATGCCATTGTTTCTATACAACTTTCCTGCCAATGCTGCAGGGCAGGATATGTCTTCGGCCACCATAGAGGCGATTATGCGACAGACCTCCAACCTCTGTGGAGTAAAGCTCACGTTCGTTTTCCCCACATATCAATGTACAAACCTAGAACTAACTCCCATGTGTATAGATGTGGCGGCAGTATTGGCAAGCTAATTCGCCTCAAGGCCGCCATTCGATCAGATGGGTCCATCGACGGCAGCCGTCCTTTTCCATTTTTACTTCTTGATGGCTTAATCGCCGATTTGACGCCATGGATGCAGTGTGGAGGTCACGGCACTGTCAGCGGCATCCCGAACTTTGCCCCTGTAGCGTCCATGAGAATGTGGCGCCTCCTCAACCAGGTGACATTGACGGGGGCTGAGCAGAGCGAGCTGGAGAAGATTCAGCAGATCTTGTCCAATGCTGATGTAGCTGCCGTGCCGGCTGGCATTCGGGGAATGAGTGAGTGTTTTTGATTCGAGATTTTAAGTCATGCCATTGTACCATTGTATTAATATTACCAGAATATGTCCTCGGCGAGCTACATGGATACGGCAAAGCACCTAGAAAGCCACTCCTGCCGTTGAAAAGGCAAGATGGAGACGATCTCATGGAGCTGTTCAAGGAAATGATTGAGCTTGAATCCGAAATGAGGGCCAAATATACAAAAGACTAGTGTAGGCTAATCGTAGTTGCTTATTGCGGGGACTTGGCGGAGGAAAGAGAAAGCAAGCTGAGTTGCAACAATTAGACTCATTTTGTGTTTCTTTCCTTGTCATTATTCTTTAACCTTTGACGCGCTCTGTACGTTGTAGCGAATCATCCAATTTATCGTATTCCACACCGTACGTAGTTTCCTAGTTAGCTAAACTACTTTTAACGATTACCCTCTGACTAATTCATTGTGTAGACGTCGTAAATGGATTGCAAACCGGAAAATCCTATCCACCGAAAGTGATCTGGGTTCCATAAAATTCTTCCGCGTTTTAGCACATTCCCGTTGCATTTATAAAACTAACAACAGCAGCCATGGAAAAGTACGGCTCCACGAGCATCGCCGAACGGGTGCGTGTTGGTGTCGTTTTGAAACGGCCTATAATATTTCTTGGCAGAGATCAGGTTGACCCGCGCATCGCAAACTGCTTCTTAGTCGAGCGCCAAATTTTAGATAGACTTGAGCCACACCCGCGACTCGTTAGGTACCGTACTAAACGCGCATCTTACCTCTGCACTATCAAGCTAAGGAAGCCTCTATACAGATATCTCGGCCCCCAAGGTGATGGCCTCCTTCTCGGCGAAGCCAGCCACAGCAACCTCCAGGACTACCTCGATGGCCACCCCGAAACTAGTTTGGCACAGCGCCTCCTTTGGTGCCGGCAGATCGCCGAAGCCATCGCCTACATCCACAGCCGCGGCGTCATCCATTCTGATCTCCGACCGCGCAACATACTTGTTCATGAGACAAACCCGGGCGCACGAGACCTTCAGCTGTGCGATTTCGGCGGCTCTGTGTGCGAGGAATTAGGCGTGGATGGCCTTGCAATACCAGACGGCCCCTTTTACAACCCGAGCGAAGAAGTTTCCAACCGATGTAACCGATTTGCCATACGGCGACATTATTATGGGCTGTTGGACGCAGCGTTTAGTAACAGCGGAGGAAGTGCTTACGGCGATAGACTCTTATCATCATTAAGTATAGCTAACATAAAGTCAAAGATCTCAAAAGATAGTCGGTACCTGGTATCGTGCAGTCTCTTACGTCACCGAAGGCACATAAGAATGCCGTCTACTGTACTCAAGCGCCAGCAAATAGGGAAATACTAGGCTTGTCATGACATTACTAGCATCAGCGGACCCGTGCTCATTCCGTCTCCCAGTGTTGGCTGTCTTTCAGATTGGCAGGTCTACCCATCTATGGTTGTCGTGGTTGATATGTCTCTACTAGTCAAAACAGGTTTTCTCTGGACGAGCCTATAAGACAAAACGGTGCACCGCCTATTAGCACATTGAAGTTCCGTTATATGGCGAAAGCAGGCGCTGGCCTTTATAGAAACCGTTTTACGTTGGCATCGGACGTAAGTAAATGCGCGATGTTTTACGAAGCAGTTGCACTTTTATTCTAGGTCGCTGCTGAAGCCGCAAAACAGTAGTTTTTACCACCAGATTTTGCGCCGCAACGCCGTATTCTCGCGTTCACCTGATAAGTAAAATGCGAGTGTGTGGGCCAGTGGCTTTCACACTGCCTCGTGCCAACCCCACGATCATGTTTGGGCTGCGCCCATTGCCGTTAACTAACTCGATCGGGCTCGTGTCGGTCCGGTAATATCTCCACAATACCAGGCGAAAGTACCATTACAAACCCCAAAACATTGGCGGTCTAATAACGCCACCAAGAAAGGTTTTACTCTTCTTCGTTTCCCCAGATGGATTCATACGTCGTGGGACATCCCTTTCTTCCCCGCAACCCACAAATATCTCGCAGCTACGACACACACCTTTCCCCATACAGGAGATATGGAGAGCCCGATTTCTTCCCCATGGGCTGGCTATTGACTACATTGCGTGGACCGGTCTCCGGTTCAGCGTTTCCCATTGCGGAACACGATACTAGGGGGTGGGCTTTCCAATTGATACATCAACCTCCTCTCGGTCGCCATCATGCCTCAATTCATGGATCGTCTCGCTACCATCATCCCCTACCCTTCCCTACTTTCGTCCCTCAAACATATCATAGCAGCTATGGCGGCCAGCTCTAAGAAATTGGATGCTGAGACTTGCATCATCGTCAACATTGAGGAGGGCAAGCCATCCAAGCTCCAGCAAGCAAAGATTGCCTCCGATGCCGAGCATCAGCTCGGTTGGAAGCAGTCGCTGCGTCTCTACCCCAAGGCTGTGGCTTTCTCATTACTCTTCTCCTCGGCCATCATTATGGAGGGATACGACTTGTCTCTGACGAGCAGCTTCTACGGCTTTACTGCGTGTGTTGGACTTTCTAGCATACCCCGTCTCCGTCACTGGCCACACGCAACTAACGTTTTGCTACGACAGATTCCAGAACAAGTTTGGCAACCAACTAGGAGAAGGCGGTGTTGGCAAAGTCGTGTCCGCCAACTGGCAGGTTGCCATTATGAACAGCGGCCTCTGTGGTCAGATCGTCGGCCTGTTCATCAACGGCTACATCACCGATATATTTGGATACAAGAAGACCATGATCGTGTCGCAGATTCTCATGATCGCCGTCATCTTTATTCCCTTCTTCGCGCAAAATATACAGACCATTCTCGCAGGCTTCACCCTTGGTGGCGTTCCATGGGGCATTTTCCAGACACTGGCCATCAATTATGCAGCGGATGTCGCCCCTACCGTTCTCCGATGCTATCTCACAACGTATGTCTACGGACTAGATACTTTATTTCAGAATGGTGTCAGCTAACAAATCAGATACGTCAACATGTGCTGGGTTATTGGCCAGCTGATTGGCAGCGCCATTCTGCGTGCTCTGCTAAACCGCCCCGACGACTGGTCCTGGCGCATTCCCTACGCTATCCAGTGGGTGTGGCCGCCGCTGATCATCCTCGGAACTCTCTTCGCACCAGAGTCTCCCTGGTGGCTAGTGCGCCATGGCCGGATCGATGAGGCTCGCCAATCTGTGATGGCCCTAACCAACAAGACGGTTGCAAACGAGCCTGGCATCAACTTCAACCCGGACGACGCCGTTGCCCTGATGCAGGATACGGACCGTTTGGAGCGCGAGGCCTCCCAGGGCACTACTTACTGGGACTGCTTCTGCGGTGCTGATCTTCGCCGCACTGAGATTGCCGCCTTTTCTTATCTGGCCCAGATGTGGGCAGGGTCTTCGCTGATGGGCTACTCGGTGCAGTTCTACGAGCGCGGCGGTCTGTCGGACGAGTATGCCTTCGACTTCAACATTGGCCAGAGCGCCGTAGGTGTCGTCGGCGTCGCTCTGTCGTGGACTCTGCTGAGCTATTTTGGCCGCCGCACCATTTACATGTGGGGTGTGTTCTTGCTGTTCCTGATTCTTGTGACTGTCGGCGGCCTCGGGTTTGCTGATTCGAGCATGTCCGCACCCTCTTGGGCCATTGGCACGCTGCTCCTGGTGTATACGTTTATCTACAACGCCATGGTCGGTCCGCTCTGTTATGCCATTGTGGCTGAAATTCCGTCGACCCGGCTCAAAGTGAAGACTGTCGTGCTTGCACGCAATCTTTCCAACGTAGCCGGTCTTTTAAACAACAGTGTGATGCCGCACATGCTAGGCGTCAACTCGTGGAGCTGGGGAGCCAAGACAGGACTGTTCTGGGCTGGTTTCTGTGTTCTGATTTCTGTCTGGGCCTACTTCCGACTGCCCGAATGCAAGGGCCGCACCTACGGCGAACTAGATATTCTCTTCCACAAGGGTGTTCCGGCTCGCAAGTTTGCTACTACAGAGGTGGACCAGTTCTCTGATTAGAGCCAGCCTAGCTAGGAAGTGCTGTTGAGAGGCAGCGTGACAAAAACCATGACAGGTCAGTGTATTTAGTAGATTTAGCTGGAAGCGAGCAGGCGATTACGTTAAGCAATTTTGAATTTTTCATGTCGTATTCTATTCTTCGCAGGTTTGGCTTCGAAGGTTGTGTTACCATGGCCAAGTCCCCGGTCGTAAGTGAGAACCAGTTTAGAAGCTCGAGCCTACTCGCAGCTATCACGCCCATACCATCTCGCCTTTTCCGTATTTGGCTTATTGGACCCACCGAAGCCTCGACCACTAAAGTACCGCTACCTCTCGCTGAAATTTGCCGGCCCGACAACTCCACTACACGATGTCGAGTGTGGCATTACCCGGTAACATTGGTGGTAGCTGGGATGATCATGTGGGGTGTATGAGGTTTGCAACGGTGGGCTTGAGCTGGGGAAACAGGACCCATTACACCAAAGAACTATAACCGGTTAACAACCGGTCCTAATGACTGAAATGGAAAGGATTTTTTTGGCCGTAGATGTGCGTGGCATATCTTCCGTCCAAGCGAGAGTGTAATGCGTCTTTTGGTCCTCGGATATCTATTGGGATTCGTCTCTCTTGCTCTTCGTTTCATTTGTTTCGGGAACCCAGTACTTTGAGTGCACAATGGCTTCTTAGTCAGTCGTTATGGCGACGTGCACTCTTGATGATGGACAGATGTATTCGACCATTTCCTCAGAGATTTCAGTCTCACCAAACCCAGATGTGATCCCATTTACAACGATATCGGGGGTGCCGCCGACTGCGTGGTATAGAGCACCCACATATCACCTCAAAGCACTCTCTGGCTGGCTAAACGACCCATGCGCCCCTGCATATGACCCGGCTACTGGAACTTATCATGTATTCTACCAATGTAGGTTGAAATACAAACTACCCAATAGACCAAAATCCGGACTGAACCAACCTTTTTCACTTAGGGAACCCAAAGTCTTGTGATTGGGGGGATATCACCTGGGGACACTATTTTAGTCGAGATGGTCTGCGTTGGACACATCAAGGAGTCGATCCAGTTCTAAAGCCTGATCAAAATTACGACAGCAAAGGTGTCTTCACGGGCTGCCTGTGGCCAACTGGACCAAAAGGCGAGCGTGACCAGCTCACGGTAGTTTATTCCTCTATTCAGCAACTGCCCATTCACTGGACACTCCCTCATATCAGAGACTGCGCGGGCCTTTCTCTAGCTACCTCTGCAGATGGTGGGAAGACGTGGCAAAAGTATGCCGGCAACCCAGTTGTAAAAGGAGAACCAGAAGGCGTTGTAGTCACCGGCTTCCGTGATCCCTACCTAGCACCATGGGCTGCTATGGACAAAGCTCTCTACGAAAGCGGGAACGAATATATCAAGAAAGAGATGGCCGCCGAAAATTCCACGTTGTATGGAATCCTGAGCGGTGGAATTGTGGGAAGTGGCCCCAACGTGTTTGTATACGCCGTGCCTGAGGGCAACCTGACGTCCTGGACATACGTCGGGCCGCTGATCGACATCCCCGTCGGCCATCGACGCCCAGATCATTGGGGTGGAGACTACGGGGTCAATTGGGAGTGCGCCAACATCCTCACGCTTGAGGATCAGACGGATAAGCAACAGGACTTCCTCCTCTTCTCTGCGGAAGGTGGCTATAGCAAGTTGCCAAGAAAATCTAGGCCAGAGGTCGATGGGACTCAGCACCGCAACCATATGTCCCCTCTCACAAACGGGATCGATTCAGCAGACGAAAGCACTGGCAGTGAAGGACCATCTCTGGGAAACTGGACCATGTGGATGGCTGGCTCATTGCAGAGCGATGCCCTATCAGACGGAAATGCTAAGATGCATTTACAGCCAGAATACAGCGGCATACTTGATTGCGGATATCTCTATGCACCAAACTCATACAGACACCCTGAAACCGGAAAGAGAATATTCTGGGGGTGGATAAGGGAGGATAGGTTATCGCTGGAGCGGAGAAACAAGAGAGGATGGGCAGGTTACCTGTCTTTGCCACGAGAGCTGTACCTCTTACATATTCCGGGCGTCAAAGGCGCTTGGAAGACACCCCTAGCTGATATTCCATCTATCCAAACGGTCAACATACCACAGTCTCAGTCTGTCGACATCTACACTCTAGGCAGCCGCCCAATCCAAGATCTTCAGGCTTTGCGCCGCAACAGTCCAGCAATCTGGACTTCCATCTCAACATCATCTTTTACAAATCTTGGACGAACCCTGGGAAATGGCAGAGCCTTGAGGTTATCGCAGTCACCGCATTGGGAAATGGAGACGACGATTCGTGTCAAGCCAGGGACTCGCCGCATTGGATTTCACCTACGGCACAGCACAGATTATGCCTCACGTGTCAGTGTATATCTGGCACCGGAAGATGAAGAGATTGTAGTGGACGCCAGCTCGTCCCACGATCTTTCTGATGTCCCGAAGGATGTTCTGTCTGGACCTTTCACGCTCTTCAAGTTCGATACCAGTGAGGTCAAGACGGTTGGAAGTGATGGCACCGAGCTTCTTCGGCTACATATATTCTGCGACGGAGATGTTCTCGAGGTGTTTGCGAATGGCCGATTTTCGTTGTCCGCGGCCATTTATGGTGATGCAAACCAGTTCAGTGGCATCAGCTGTTTTGTCGAGACGGACGCCAAGGCTGTTGAGGATTCAGTGTTTGAATCAATCCAACTGTGGGAAGATCCCGAGAGCATTCTCCTCACGGAGTAAGAAGCGGAATGCCCTTTCGTTTTCTTTCAACACAAAATAATGGATATTTGCACGAATATAGGTGGATAGGCCTAGATCACAACAGGAGAGCAAATTACATGCAATTTCAGTACGTCATTGGAGAACCCGGTTCTCGTGCTAGCCATGTTCATGTTTTGCCCGAAGAACATTCACCTTGTCCCATAAATACGCCTTTTGCTGGTCCGTTGCCCTCTCAAATTGGGAAATAAACCGGACCAGGAAGATGAAATCAGCCACATGTGCATCGCCCTCTTCCATACTTCCATCGATTGTTGGAAGCGTTAGAACATCGGCAATCGTGCTTGTCATCTCAAACAACTTGTGGACGATACCGCTGCCTTGTGTACTAACACTAGCCACACTATCGAGGCGGCTCACAAGAAGTCGAAGCTGCGTCGACAGCCTCTGCACGGGGAAGTGGAGAGATAGACCCTCGTGAGCATCGCGAAGGGGGGCCGATCGCAAAAGTCCGCGTGAAAGAGCCAGCTGCCAAACAAGCGTCCTCAACCAGAGCCGTGTTATGAAGAGGTCCACGTGCTGCAGCTCCGTCAAAGTGCCTCGTCCGGATTCCTGCGATTGCTTGAACATTTCAAACGCAGACTCCTCGTCAGCATCCAGTTGAGCTTGCTTAGACTCGACCCACTCAACCGTGATTGTACTTCTTCCTTCATGCTGTGGCTGCGTCGGCTGCTGCATGTCCACCCAGTATGACAGGAACTGCTGGTCCATAACCACAAACAGTCGCACCAAGCGGTTGAATCCAATGTCGATGTGAGGTGGCATTGTTGGATCTGGAAGAGGAGGACCCGAGGAGAGTGGAGGGAGAACACTAGGATACCCCGAGGCAATAGTGAGGAATCGCTCGTGAATAAAGGCCTCCCAGTAGAGGCGCTGGAAGCGGGCCTCGTCGACATCCGATATTGAGCCTGGGGTAGCCACGGTTCGATTTACTTGCATGATCTGCAGCATGGAGATGGCCTCCCGCAGGAGAGTAAAGCTTCGGCTGTAGCAGCTGAAGGCCATCATCGAGACTTCGAGGAGGATGCAGGTGGCGATGCGCTTGATCGTGACGGGCGGTTCGTCCATCATGTGGCCGTCGGGGCTTCTCTGCAGGTCGACGCGTTTGTGTGCTTCGAGGCTGTGCTGCATCAGCTCGTCCATCTGTGTTTTCACAGTGCCATGGACAGTCACATTCGAAGGTTGCGAAAGGAAGATGGTGGCCGAGGCAAAAGCGAAGACGAGAGCGCGGTCCTCGAAACTCTCATTCATGGCATGGATGGACGCGTGGATCTCCTCCGGGTAGATAATGGGATTGAACGGATACACAACTCGCTCAAAGTCGGGCAGCAGCTGTTTGAAGAAGCCTTTGGTGAAAGTTGTGGCGGAGAGAGCAGACAGCGGCGACGACGCAACAGAGCCTGGTGGTTGCCCCGACCCGTTGGCTACCAATGTACTGGTCCACGCCGGCCCTGGGACCGTTTGGGGTGCCCGTGGCGACGTTTTCGAGTTGTCACCGGCGTCTGTGCCGTCGTCACTAGAAATATCGCCTCTCGCTCGTGCAATGAGTCGTCCGCGAACTGGATTTTTTCGCTTCGACACCGTGGGTGTGACCGTGCAAGGCAGGTCAAACTGCGCGCATTGTACACACGGCTTCCCACTGCACTTGACCTTGCGGATGCGACAACTGTCACACGCTCGTCGAGACATAGTGGCAAGAAAGGGATGCTGGAGGTGGAATCCAAGTCGCTAAGATCTTGGTGAAGAGTATTTAAGGGTTTTATGACTAATCCTCCGCAAGTGACTAAGGCCATCCCTTGATAGAATGCAGCATTTAGGAGGCAGAAATAGCTGTTCAAGAAGAACAAAACATTGAAGAATAGACCCTACGACGGCTCAATTGGAACTTACGTAGTTGTGTGTGGTTTGAGAATGATCTTCGCGATGAAGTCGTAGCCCCACAAAACCAATATGTAGTTCAGACTGATTAAATACGACAGCTTCCACTCTTTCTTTCCTTGCCAAGTAGTAATAAGTTACATATCTGTGCAGCTTTTGGCACGTCGGTGTATTCAAGTTACAAATCTTGTATTAAAACTTCTGAACTGTAGTAGTCCTAGATACCATGTTGTGCTTGCTGGTGAACAAGTCTCAATTTAAGTATCGAGGAGGAATAAGCTACGCATTAGTGTTACATGAAGGAACTATATTGATGGTGGCACCAAAGCTACACTTCCAGCTCTTTGGTGTTTTTTGTCGCAGTTTCTTTGCTCTCTGGGCGCCGGTCCTCGAGCTTGGCTCCATCCAAGACAGCCGGACCTTCAAAGAGGACATTGATCTTCTCCAGGGTGAGGCCCTTGGTCTCAATAAAGAGAAAGTACACGGCAGCCAGGAACAGAATATCGATTGATGCGTTGATGAGATAGAACTTCCAGCCCAGGTTGGCCATAGCATAGGCCATGGAGAAAGAGGCCATCAAACTACGGGGATGTTAGCATACCTATTGCAGAAGGGGGACTACTTTGGACACTACTGACCCGAATCCACACTCGATAAAGCGGAAAATGGCTATACCAGCCGCACGCAGCTTGTACTGCGAGACTTCGGTGGGATAAACACTGGTCATGGGGGTGATGGCGAATGCGTAGAAACCCTGAAAGAGGAAGATGACTGCGATGGATCCATAAATACCAGACTTGTTCGAAGACGTGCCA
The DNA here is from genome assembly GCA_001513895.1 of Graphilbum fragrans. Lineage (NCBI taxonomy): Eukaryota > Fungi > Ascomycota > Sordariomycetes > Ophiostomatales > Ophiostomataceae > Graphilbum > Graphilbum fragrans. The sequence continues at coordinate 335,028 of LLKO01000024.1, forward strand.
TAGGCTAAAGGTTGATTAGCGTGACAATAATAACGACATATATGGACAGAATACTCACTCTTGATAAGGCCACCAAGAATGTAGAGGGTGACGATCATGCCAACAATGCTGAACATGGTCTGGTTGCGGCGTCCAAATCGATCAAGAGTAAAGCTACCGACGATGGCAATGATAAAGGACCAGCAGTTGAGGATGACGGTAATCTGGGTTTGAGTCTCGGTCTCGGTGATACCGGCTTGGTCGAGAATATCGGTGAGGTAGTATCTGTTGGCGATGTTAGACCTGTACATCCTAGTCTGTGGAGAGAACTAGTACGTACGACACAACAAAGTTGCCAAACATCTCGAGCATGACACCGAGAGACACCAGAATGACCAACCGCCTCCGGTTGGAGGGCGTCGACAACAGCTCCCGCCACGCGTTGCGGGGGTACATTTCCTTCTCCATAGCAATGCTAGTCTCGATCTCAGTGAAGAGGGCGGACACAATGGGCGAGTCGGGGTCGCCGCCAGCCTGAGAAACAATAAGGACTTCGCGGGCGTGGTCGAACTTGCCCTGGGCAATGAGCCAACGAGGCGACTCGGGGATGAAGGGAAGGAGACAGAGAGCCAGAATACTGGGGATGACCTGCAGCAGAGACGGCAGACGCCAAGCCCAAGTACTTAGAATGTGTTGGGTGCCGTAGGTGATGATCGACGCGAGCAGACTGCCAACGTAGAAGCAAGAGAAGAAAATGCCCAGCATCCAACCACGCGACGCTGCCGGGAGAAGCTCGCCCAGAAGAGCCGGAGCAGCCGCACTGGACAGCTGGTCACCAACACCGACAATAATACGAGACACGACGAACATGCCGACATTCTGAGCCGAAGTCTGCAGGGCAATACCAACAAAGCAGACCGCAGCAGAGCACCAAATGGCCCTTTTGCGGCCATATATGTCGGTGATGGGCTGCATGATGATGGCGGCCAGGATATTACCTATCCAACCAGCGGCTGTGTTGAGACCGGTTGTGGCCGTGTTGAGGTGGAAGTAGTCGGTGTAGGAGGGCAACATGTTGAGGTTGTTCATGACGGACGCATCGTAACCTAGAGTCTGTTTCTCGGAGAGCCCATTGAATATCAATCAGGCTGCCTGGTCTATCGCGAAGTCTCCAATGACAGCAAATTAGCAATTACTAACCGCGGAGTTGACAATAGCCACAGCAATTAGGAGCACCATGAGTGTGCGCCGGTCGGTGGGCACCAGCTTCGAAACATGGTGTCGCTCAAAAGTAGCCGCCATTTTGTGTGTTTTTTTTTAACAAGGCAACCGGGTGAAACTGAAATCGAACAATTGAGAGACGACGATTAGCAGTGTGTCAACAAGACCTAAGGCCGTTTCCCCCCTCGTGGCCGTGGAGAGCCTGGAGAGTCCGGGGTCGTAACTCTTTATACTTGGCCCTGACAAACAGCAAAAACGAAGCCTATCATTTGTCCGACAGGGGGCGGAGACCAATATCCAGCTGTCAGAGGGTCCGGGGGCCATCTCGGGCGAGCTCGGGCGAGTGTGATAGCAAATGTCACTAATATGGTGGTGGTGGCGACGAAAGCAATACGCCAAGCCCAGCCTCTAAGCTCAAACCAGCAACTCGGCCGACCAAGAACCGGCAACCATAGCTGCTGGTGTGGTGTTTATAGATGTTTCGAGGGGATTTCCGTCCACTGGCATCTTTTTCTCCCTGACAAACTATCGACTATCGATTGTCTGTTATCGAGCAACCAAAGACAAACAATAGTTAAAAAAATGCCCGGGGCTACCCAAGTTTGGCCGGCCTGGCCGGAATTCAAGCCCACCAGCGAGTACACCGACGACGCCGACTTCTTGCGCATCAAGAAGGAAATCATTGCCGAGTACGGCGAGGAGGCCATTCGCCGGAGCTGGACCAAGGTCTGCTGCGAGCTCGAGACTGTGACTGCTGAGCTTGCAGCTGCCGGCCGTGACGCCATTCCGGCGTTCGACGTGGACCACGTCATTGGCGAGGGTCTGACCGAGGCTGAGAAGAGGACGGCTCGGCAAGCCGGCTGCCTCATTGTTCGCCAGGTCGTTTCCGAAGCTGAGGCCCGCGAGCAGTATGCCGTGCTGCAGACATACGTCAGCGACAACAAGTCTCTCATCAAAGCCTGGCCCGTCAGCAGCCCGTCGATGCTGATGCTCTACGACTCGCCCACGCAGCTCGCCATCCGCACCCATCCGCAGCACCTGCAGCTGCAGCGGGCGCTCAACAGCCTGTGGCACGACGTTTCGGGCCGCTCGTCTCCAGCGCCGCTACTTTACTCTGATGGCATCCGGGATCGTCCACCTGGACAGCCCTTCCTCGGTCTGGGGCCTCACATCGACGCCGGCAGTCTTTGCCGTTGGGCTGATCCCGTCTACCGCAAGGCATACCATGAGATCTTTGCTGGCAGCCACGAAAAACACGACTGCTATGATCTGGATGCCCGCCGCGACGCCAACCAGTACCTCTTTCCTGGCATGGCCCATTCCACCGTATTCCGGGCCTTCCAGGGCTGGACAGCCCTGACACCGGCTGCTCCGCGTGCCGGGAGCATTCTGCTATATCCCCGTGTGCAGTTGGCCATCTCGTATGTGCTGCTGCGTCCGTTCTTCCGGCCGCCTCCAGGCGATGAGACGAATCTCGCCGCGGAAAAGTGGGTGTTTGATGCAGAGGGCCCATGGTTCCCAGGCACCTTCAAGCCAGATAGCCAGCGGCTCAGCCGGTCATCCCATCCCCATCTGCAGCTGGAGAAGTGTTTGACTGCTGCCCCGGAGATGCGTCCAGGAGACAGCATATGGTGGCATACAGATGTGAGTCTCTTCATACTTTGGCGTGGATGATATTGAAACTAGGCTTACCCAACCGCAGCTGATCCACGCCGTTGATACGGAGCACTTCGGAACCGAGAACGCTTCAGTTGTTTTCATTCCGGCTTGCCCGACCACGTCAACCAACCAAATATACATCAAGTCCCAGCTCGAGGCGACTCTTGGTGGAAGCCCGCCGCCAGATTATGCAATGAGCGCAGCGCCCTTGGATGAGAGAGCCTTCAAGGGTTACGTGAACTTAGACCACCTCACAGAAGAAGCCAAAGTAGCACTAGGAGTGGGACTTGCTTGAGGAAATACAGACCCTCAGATGCAAAAGGTCCGTATGTTCTTCCTGTATTAGGTGAAAACCTAAGCATTAAATTGTCGTGCGTGAGTTCCCCGGTGCTATAAAAAGAAGATGGTAAAGGTAAAGGATGCATACAGAATATGAGACAGCCTAGGTATGGCGAGACATCAAAAATAAATGTATATGCATAGCAAAAGTAGACCCTACAACTACAACTGTGAACTCATGTGTTCAGTTTGTATTCCGCCGTATTTACTCCTTGCCTAAAAATACCATCTAATCATAAAAGCAACATCAGTTCTTGCTAATGGTATCTGCTAATTCCACTATATCGGCTATAGTAACACGAGAAGGGATGGTAGTGTGATCAATCCGATTGCGTGTAATGTGTGTTTTGCAGCATGTTTCGTAAGATGACCAGACTCCGCTGTGCGACCTTGTTTCTTCCTTTCACCTGTTCAAGATAATCGACACATTGCAGCACTTCACGTATCCATTCCGGTGGGCAGTCATCGGGGTCGGTATGTTCGATTTCGAATAGCAGGCACAGAGCAGCTGCGAAAATATAGAGGCCCAATGCCCTGCCAGACAATATATTAGTGGAGGTTCACCATAGACAACACAACTGACTTACCATCTATTTCGTCGTGCTGCCGGCTGATCCCATTGCCTGCTAATGTGAATGATACCGCGAGCCGCATCAACGCAAATAGCTCGAGAGCCGCGCATCTCTGGCAATGAACTTAGCTGTGGCTGCTGCAGGATCCTGTTGATGCGTAGCCGGAAAAAGAGTAGAATCAGGGTAAGATGGTGTCGCTGCCATGCAATCCACGGCCTCTCGCTGCGGTCAATTTCAACCGCACTCTCCGACAAGTCGGGCTGGAGCTGTGCGGGCAGCATGGCAATGAGCTCGGCAAGTTGGCCATCAGCCTGTCGGACAATATCCAGCAGCGGCTGCGCACGTGCTGATAGGTTGTCGTGAAATTGGCGGTTCGTCATGGATATGCGAGCAAGCGTGACATGGTAGTGCACCGAAACGGTTGCTTCTGGGCCAAGTCCGGGTTGGTCGATTGTCGGAAGCGGGATGGAAAAATCACTGGCCGATATGCACGGGGTGTGGAAGGGTATTTGCAGCCATTCACAGATGACCAGCGTCCACCACAGCCGGCGACACCATTCACGGTCTAGATCAGGGCAGATGGTATTGGGGGAGCGGTGCATGCCGAGCTTCTGGGCAATGCGGATAGCACAAGGCCACACGGTCTCGTAGAGGTTGCAGTCGCCGACATTATTGAAGCAAATACCGAGGATAGCGATGGCCTGTACGGCACGAATATCGTATCGCCTCATATAATCGGCTCTGTTCAGGAAAGCTAGGGCAGTGCTATACCAGCCCAATAGCAATTCCTCGGGATCATCTGCTGGTCAGGAAACAAGTTTAGGTTTGGTTTAGACAACGCTTCTTACCACAAGGGAGATCAAGCTGTTGGACATCGGCATCGTCCATCACCATGATCGCGGCCTGGTTTGTGTTAGAGGAACTGTACAAGCACACTACAACTGGAAGCAGAAACCCACTGCAAGAACACTAAAGTAAAGACTCAGCCAGAAAGGATCCATTTGTTCCAGAGGAACGGCTGCTTCGAGTTTTCGCTGGAAGTCGTCGTGCTCTACGTAGAACTGGTCGTAGTTAATGGCATAATGCACCCAGGAGTTCCACCGACGGTCATACTCCAGTAATGCCTCACTACAAGCTCGAGAAGGTAGTAGGATAGATGGGGGCCAAATCGAGTTGGCTAGCCATGATCTCGACTGTTCCGAGTCGTCCAGTACATCAGCGTATGGAAAGACAGTCCAAGGATCATCATCAAAGACTCTTTGTGTCTCCCCTTGGGCCACTTGCTCGATCATAGACGACTCCTCTACCAATTTGCGGAGCCTCTTGTTTTCCTCTAAGAGCTCTTCATAAGTTGGGCCTTGTGATGCCGTTTTGGCGCTGACTTTCGGTGAGAAGAACTGCACAACCAGTGCCTGCCCAAGATAGCCGCACTCACCTCGTTTCCATGCCACGGACAAGTACCGTTTCACGCGTGCACGTAGACGCATCTCCTCGTTTGACGCACCGCCCGCATGGCATCCTCTGGTCGCATTTTACCTTGCGTCGGGAGCAGTCGGTGCAACTTTTTGGCGCTCTTTGTGTCACCCGCAGCATTTTCGAGGCGGAATTTCGCGAGCTTTTGCTCAAAACACTCATTAGCGTGACTTCCCCAGCCATTCCGGCGGTTTAAGCAGAGCGTGCTGGCCAGAATAGACGTGTTCATGGGCAAACCGGCACTTCCGTCACTAAACATCGGAGGTTCAGATGTCGGCGTTTGCACGCTAAAACGGTACTATCGACGACTCCGCTCGCGATATCTGTTACTAAGGCCTCTTTAGGCTGACGTCCACGCACAGGCCCATATGAATGGCCGTTGTTTAATTCGAGAGTTTCCCATCCACCTTGGCTCTAACTTGTCGTTATCGCATATCTACGTATCTGTAGGACATCACAAGGCAAAGGCAAGCAACTGTTATGAAAGTAATCGTTTGAGTCATTGAGCCCGGATGAATCTATCCGAGTCTAAGTCATTCTGAGTGCAATGTGTTAGCACTGATGTGGTATCTATGCGGCCACTCATGGCCGTAACTATCCCAAACACCTTTTTTTTGTGAATATTCCTTTATGTGTCCCAAATAGCAATCTAGTGAAACCAAAATCCATCAAATCACGTCAAAATGCAAACAACACTCCAGCACTCTCTGTCCAGGAGGCGTTGTTGGAAGTGTATCTTCGTGACGGCATGCTTATCGTTGGAAATCCATGATGCTCAGCAGAGGTCTGCGCACTTTGCTGCGAGTGCGCATCTCACGCTCAATGCCGTGCATCACCGCGTCCAGCACGGTAGGCACTGTGGCCCGCGGCTTGTAAGCCGGTTCAGTGCCGTCCTGGTAGACGCCGGTCTTGACCAGAATGCTGTACCAGGTGTTGTCGGACTTGGCGTCCATGGCGTTGGTGCCGCGAACGTCCGACTCGGGGGTGTCGCCGACAAAGTAGACAGTGTCGGGCGGGCACGAGTCGAAAAGACCGTGCTGGGCAGCCCGCCACTGCTGCAGAAGGCGTGTGGCGAATTCAAAGGTGCCGACCTGCGGCTTGCCAAAGGCGTGGGTGGTCAACTTCTTGCCACCAGTAACATCGGAGAAGATGGTCTCCGTGATCTTGCGCAGAGCGCCCATGCCGAGACGGACGTGCTGATGGGCGGCCGACCAGACAATGTCGTTGTGCGAGAAGTAGATCGGCGGGCCCTCGTCAAAGGTCTCGGACCGCGTCTCGAGGCGGCCGCCCTTGGACATGGCAATGTCGAGGATGATCTGCAGATCCGACGCCCAGTCACGGCTGTCGGCGAAGACAAAGACAGCCTCGATGACAATATCCTTGAGGTCGCCGCGCTCGAGCAGATCGCGCGAGTTGGCGTGCTCCAGGTCCGTCAGCTTGCGGAAGGGGGCCACGGCCGCGTTGGCCTTGATAATGTCGCCGGGCGTGATGACGTCCTTGAAGCCGTACTGCTCGGCGACAATGCGGCACTTTTCGCCTTCGCCGCCGACCACGAGCACAGCACCGCGGTGCTTGTCGACCAGCTCCCGCATGGGCGTGTGGCCGCAGATGAACTGACCGGGGCTGACCTCCATCTCCAGCTGCGCGGAGAGGTCAGCACACCGCTCGGCTTCTGACTTGCCGCCGCCGTTGGTGACAAAAATGTATGGCCTGTTCTGTTAGGTTTTGTGGGATTTCAGGAGCGACGACATGGAAAAGTACTCACACTCGGATGCCGTACTCGTTCTCGCCGTTGAGCACTTTCATGGCCTCAATGGCCTCCGGGATGGGCCGGCCGCCCCGGACGAGAACGCCGTCAATGTCAAAGGCAAAGGCAAAGTTCTCGGCAACATCGCCCGTATCAATGGGCGTGGAAGGCTCCGTCGGGGGAGTGACCGGGCTGGCCGGCGTGGTCAGGTTGGTGGTGGCCAGAGAGGCCAGAGACGTGCAGGAGTTGGGGTTGGAGGAGGTCAGATCAGGAGTGATGGGCTCCGTCTCGCGGCAGATCTGGTGCTCCAGGTTCTTGCGGGCCACATTGAAGGCCTCGGCGAAGCCACTGGCCGAAAGGCTGCGGTTCGGGCCAGCGGGTCTCTGAAGGCGTGACATTTTGGGTGTGGGTGTTGAGGGGTATAGGAAAGACGACAAAGGAGGAAGGAGGATATGTTTGGTAGGTGGATTAGAAAGATATCAACGGTGGGAGAATATGTTTGATGGAATAGGACAGATGGCAAAATCCGATGTGAGATAATAAGGAGAGAATAGGACTTTCAACCAGGCGATCCTAAGGCGTCACAGACGACTGAGTTTCGACTCCGGACAGACTACCACCCAACGACCGGAGGCAAAGCCCATTTATACCCATTTTTTGACGCCAGGCTGGGGAGGCGAAGCCTGGGGATACAAGCAGATACAGACAAGTACATACTCGTAGACATGGAGACCTGACGCTCAGGAGAAACCGCCGGCCTTACACGGCGCCTCGTAGTACGGAGTAGTGTATACTTGCGGTGATAAGTCGTCCTGCAGGCTGAGCAACGTCGTCATAGCCCCTCGTAGTCGTCCTCGATGTGAAGGCAGTGGAACCGCCATGTGGAAATGGTGGAACCGCCACTGCGAACGAGCTTGCTGTTTAGGTCTAGGTGGTGGATCGGGGTGGAGCCCAACAAAAGCAGGATAATGCAGAATATCCGTCACCACAGTCGCGGCCCGTTGGCAGAAAGGCCCACGTATGGGCAGTGTCGTAGGTACTGTACGTACATGTCTACTTGGGCTTCATTTCTTTGTTGTCTCGACAGTGCACCGTGTGCACACGGCCTAACTCTGCGGTGAGAACTACAGGCAGCCATTTGGTGGACATATTCGCACCAGGACCCCCTTTCGGGTTCCTGGATGCTTCGGGCGTGCAGATCCACCTCCTCAGGGTCCTCCTCTGGCTGAGTCAATGGAAACCTAGGCTCAAACCAGCCCAAGGGCGGCCAAGGGCGGCGCCTCAGGCGCCGAAAAACAGAAAAAGAGTGGATGCCTCCGAGTGAAAACTCGTTCATCCAACCACCCTTGAGCCGTGCGTGATTAAAATCCAAGTTTATCTTGCAGCAGGGCCCCAAGACGGTGAGCGGCATCCTGCGGCACCTTGCTGTACCCTGCGCTCTGACTGGCCGCCAAGAGCCGCTCTCGCCAAGTGAAAAGGGCCAGTGCTGATACCGTTGTTGCAGCTACCCGCACCTCCGTTGCGGCTTTTCGTCCTCGCTCCGATTACGACCACGCACAGCCGAGGATACAGTGCTTCTTTGTCTGTCCGCCCGGGCACCCGGCTCCTCGCACGGTATCTTGCTTGTTAATGCCTGTTGTACCTATGTAGAACTAACTGTTGTGCTTTTGCCTGCATTCCTCACACTCTCGTATTTCCCAGGTACTTCCACCCTTCCATCATGGCTGTGTGGGTCCATCCCAATCCTTGCAGTAGCCGTTGTACGAGTGCATACACTACATCTCATACAAATACATACGGAGTAGTACCTGCAATCTGCTATCAACATCAAACACGGTCCATTTGGCATGTGCTGATAGGCGGTGCTCAAGTCGGAATCCTGTTTGCCAACAGACCTGTGCGATTCCTCAGCCGTGTTGTCGATGGTTTTTTGATTTGTTTTCTTTGTACACAGGGGCAGAGTACACATTCGGTGTATCTCCCTCACATGTAAATTGCAAATCCTGACCGGCCCTGGCGTCTGCCCTCCATGTTGACGGCCTTGTCGCGTCAGAATCTCACCCAATGTCCAACAAACCAGAATATATCCAAGTCGATCCCCCCTGGACTCTTCCAACAGCACAAATGCCCCCGGCCAGCTCTTTGCCCTGCCCTTCTGCCGTAAAATTATCTTATCGAGCTACGAGTGTCGAGTGTGCATCCCGTAGTCTTCGGTACCATATACGAGCGCGGCATAGCGTCCCTCAACCGCAGTGGTCGTTGCTTTTTCTCTGACTAGATTGGATCTTCTGCCAACACACCAACAGCCTATTCTTCACCTACCCGCGCTTGTTTGCCACTGTGCGTCGCCATCGGCGCCAAATTCTTTATTCCATTCATATGCATGCCAGGGGAAATGAAAATTCGTTCAATTCGTAGCGCAGGGGGAACGCGATGCAGCACTGCCACTTCTTCTATTCCCAACTGCCGCTATGTTGTCTCCTTAGCTCCGTCTTATCCCCTATGACGTCATATGGAAACCGATGCAAACCCACCCCCACGAACAAAGACATCGACTCCTAGCGGATGGCCTGCCCACGTTTTTGCCTAGCCATGAACGATTTTTTTCTTTCGCGGCTCTCCGGCGGCAGGCGGTGTCTTTCATCACACACACATGGCCTTCCCGACCGCTGTGCAACATACGGATCTCGCAATCGTGGCGCACCGGCTTGTGGAGGCCGATACCTGTGTCACGTGATCGGTTGCTCCGGGACAAAGAGGATGGACTTTGACGCAGTGCTACCCTACTCCGTGCAATAGCTCGCTGCTATTATCTACACCAAAATGTCAGGAGCGACGCTACTTCTCTCTATGGCGTGTGGACGCCCCGCGTACGATTCCTAGTAGGTGTAATATCTAACCTTGGAAGAAGAGGCTTCGTCAAGTCGGGCGTAGAATCCCTCTCCTCTTGTGTGCTGGCTTGAGTCCTACGGGTGCGACTGTTGGGATTTCCCTGGAATATTTTGACCGATCAAGTGGCATCCAAGAATTGCCAAGATTATCTTGTCAACTATTCCTTGGCAAGGCCATCAGCAATACGTGGAGAATCGATATTTGATGATGTTGAACTGATCCAGAAAATCCAACAAAGTAACGCCCGAATAAATGGTATATTTCCAAGCTTCTCGGGCGTATTTCATCATATTTGTGCCGTTAACTAGAACATATGCATGTGCTTGTTGACTTATACGTCCCCACCATATGTTGCCCGCAGAGCCTGACTCCGCCCAATGCGGGGTAGTTATGGATTACTATTTCATACGACGGGAATGGAAATAATACCTGTAGACATGTGTATGAGGTAGCAATGACGGAGGCTTCTTCCTGGGCAGGGCATTCGTTGAGAGCTATGGTGAAAAGGCTCTCTTGGCATGAGGTTACGAAAATTCATTTACGGATGGCCCACTACTCGTAAACATGGTATTATTCTCCTTCAAGAACCTAAGGTTGGAGATTTCAACTAGGGTCTATTTCTATTCGCAAAACCGGAGAAATATCCGGACTGCCCCTACCCTACTGCAGAGTGTGTTGGTCAACTAGTTGGGGGTACTGTTATAGGTTCGTATTGCCTCATTTCAACCTGGAATAGAAAACCTCAAATGCTAGCAAGATTTTGGCTTCCGGGTTCAGGCATCATGTCTCACCGACCTCGGTGGCAAATTTATGATATCAATGAGTGGTCTCATTGATCACGGTCAAGTGAAGTCAAAGATTTGTACGAACCCCATAGCAGCGGTTGTCTCTCATAGTCTAACCGTTTTATAAGCGGTATCTGAACGGAACCTTTACCAGAAGCCATTCTAGTAATGTCCAATAGCCCGGTCATCCTTTTTACGGTGGCCGAATCTTCATTGATGATCCAGTGCCTCGCCTCGTAAATGTGGCTTCGAACAACAAAAACCTTTTGATATGATCTTTAGTGATTACTTTCATTAATTATATAACTTGTATTCGATAGAAATGCAATTTTTTATTTGAATTACATTTACCTTTACATGTATTGGCCAAGTCAACGGGTGAGGGCGGAGGGACACGGGTGAGAACGGGCGAGTTTAGAGCCTATGTGGGGGGATAAGCTGTCACTGGCAAACTATTTAACATGCCATCAGTGGCAAGCATCCTAGTGCAAGGTCCTATCGATAGCTAAAGAGCAATTCGTTACCGCACGAGAGATAGCTGATATCCGTGCTGGTTGTTGATATTTAGAAGTTGGCCTTAGTAGACTGTGAACTAGAAACACCCACCCGTGATAATAGCCACATCAAGCTCAATGGACAGCATCGAAGAGCTTACCATTTCCACAGCGCACGCAGCTTTCCGCTCTGGCGCCTGGACCTGCGAACAGCTCACCCGGGCTTTCCTGGATCGCATCGAGAGACTGGACCGCAATGGGCCGCGCATCCGGTCGACATTGGCTCTGTCAACAACAGCAGCGGACGAGGCGGCCGAACTAGACACATACTTCCGGACCCATGGCTGTTTCCGTGGCCGCCTACACGGCATTCCAATCGTAGTCAAGGATCAAGCAGATACAAAGGGCATCGAGACACGATACGGTACGAGCGCCGCCAAGGGCAACATCCCCGACGAGGATGCGTTTATTGTCCGCAAACTCAAAGAAGAGGGAGCCGTCGTCCTGGCCAAGACAACGATGAGCGAATGGGCAAGCACCTGGTTTTCTGCCTCATCTGCAGCCAATTGGGAGTTTACACACAACCCGTACAAGCTTGGCTACGATGTTGGTGGCTCTTCCGCCGGGACAGCGGCAGCTATTGCCGCCAGCTTCGCTATTCTCGGTCTTGGTGAAGACACCGGAGGCTCGATCCGCTGCCCGTCTTCCTTTACCAACCTCGTCGGCCTCAGATGTACTCCAGGTCTTGTCAGCCGCTCCGGTTTCTGCCCTCTTGTCCGCACTCAAGATACTCCGGGCCCAATGGCACGAACTGTCGAGGATTGTGCATTGATGCTGGACTGCCTTGTCGGTTTCGACCCAGACGATGAATGGACAGCCGTCGCCGTGACAGCGCCTGCGCCACAGGGCGGTAGCTATGCGGCGAAACTCCGCCCAGAAGTCATCTCCGGTGCTCGAATAGGTGTGCTTAGATCTCTGTTTGGGCCTGAGACCGATGATGCCTCCCGAGCTGTCAACAAAGTTGTTTCAAGTGCCATGAAGGCTCTAGCGACCACTGGCACCGTTTTTGTCGATGTTGAGTTGCCGAACCTAGAACACTACATGACAACAACGCCTGCATATGTTGTTCGATCCCGCTCAGACATCAACCGTTTTCTAGCCACGAAGCCGCATCTTCCACAAGACATTGCCGACATTGTCCCTCGTGAGCCGCCACATCCCACCATGGACTTCACCTGCATGATGGCGCACGGCCCGAAGGACCCCATGACCGATCCCACGTATCTGCAGCGCCTCCTCGACCGCGACGAGTTCCAACGCCGCCTCACCTGTTTGATGGCTGCCAACCAGCTCGATGCCCTGGCGTTTCCAGACGTCCAGATCCCGCCTCCTCGACATGCCGACGCCACAAACGGCCGATTTCCGACATGCTGGGACTTTCCCACCAACACGCTGCTCGCCAGCCAGTCGCGGTTGCCGGCCATCACAGTACCCGTGGGTTTTACTGAGGAAGGCCTGCCGGTCGGCCTGGAATTCGTCAGCTGGGAGTACCGGGAGCAGACACTATTAGAGCTAGCACGCGGCGTGGAAGTGCATATTGGAGCGAGAAAAGCGCCGGTACTCGAATAGAGAGGTAATAAAACTAGATTCGATGCTGAACTTCACTTATGCTGTCCATGAAATAATGAGAAGTCTACGGGACAGCATATGAATCGATAGATCAGTGAAATCGATCCGCTAAGCTTTAACCGGGACTATTCGTGCATGCATCACCCCAATCTTTACGACCCATACATTCCGTACAACGTAGATATACCGACTCTAGACAGGCAATTTTACGTGTTCGAGCAAGACACCTTGTTGGTCAGAAGATAGATCAAGATGCGGAGTAGTATAGACTTTAGATAGGGTGGACTGTCCGCCACCTAACCAAATCTAGCCGATCATCGTCATGCTTAAATCTCCACGTTAATCCACATTGTCGGATGGGCCGAAAGCAACATCACAGAAGAGCCCGCTGAACTAATCGGGTCCTTGGCTCATACCTGTGATTGGCTCTCGAATTCCGGACCTCACCTCAATATTTTCCAGGCATCGGAGGGGCTTCACTGATCGAATTTAGGATTGTGCCCATTCTGAGGCTCGTGCTCCCCGTTCTTGACTCCCCTCGACCCTTACATTATGGACGGACTCGCCCGCGAGTTCATCGCCAATGGCTCCAAGCCTGGCCTCCCCAATGTCACCATCTTCACAACAGGAGGTACAATCGCCTCTCATGCGGGGTCTTCCACGACCATGTCGGGCTACCAGCCCACAATGGGAGCTCGAGGTCTGGTGGAATCCGTCCCTGAGCTTCTCAATGTCGCTAATTTCTGGGGCATTGAGCTCTGCAATATCCTGAGCAAGGACATGACGTCCGCCACAGCGCTTTTGGCTGCCAAGGCGATCTCTGCAGAGCTAGAACGGCCCGAAGTTACTGGTTGCGTGTTGACGCATGGCACCGACACTCTTGAGGAGACGGCTTTCCTATTGGACTTGACCATCAAGTCTCCGAAGCCCGTCGTTGTCGTCGGTTCCATGCGCCCTGCATCTGCACTGAGTGCCGACGGGCCCATGAACATATTCCAAGCTGTCTGTCTTGCAGCTTCTCCATCTGCACAGGGCCGCGGTACCATGTTTGCCATGAACGAGTGAGCCTTTCCTACCAAGCGCTAGAAACCAGACCTTAATTTGCTTGGGAGCTAATCTGCCATAGCCGTATTGGATCTGCGTGGTATACAGAAAAGAACCATGCCAATTCCCCTGACAGCTTCCACGCTGTCGAGCAGGGCCAACTCGGTGTCTTTTTAGACGATAAACCGGTGTTTTCATTTTCCCCCGCACTGGCCACTGGCAAGGTTCTCTTCGACGTCACCAACTGGCCGTCGCTGCCGCAGGTGGACATTATGTATGGCCACCAGGATGCCAACCCAGAATTGGTCAAAGCTTCTGTCGCGTCAGGTGCCCAGGGTGTCGTTTTCTGCAACGTCGGTAACGGGAGTTGGAATAACGGGATCAAGGCTGTGGCCAAGCAAATTCACGAAGAAAAGGGCATCCCAATAGTCTTCAGCAGACGTTCAACCAGTGGCTATGCTATTCAGTTGAAAGAGGACGACTGGGCTATTGCTAGCGGCTGTCTGTCCCCGCAAAAGGCAAGGATACTTTTGCAGCTATGTTTACAGGATGGGAAGTCGTTTGATGATATAAAGAAGGTGTTTCTGGGGACAATGAGCCTATAACGCATACTGCATCATAAAGGAACTAAAAATTGGACTTTTAGATGAGATTAGAAGTAATCAGCATTCAAATGCATGCCAATGCTAGTGAAGCTACTAAATATGTTTTAATTCATTCACTTTGTGGCTGCCAATAGCTAGGGTGCCCATTCTCTGGAGGTTTGACTAATTTGGGTGGTCTCTTTCGCGGCATCTCCCACACCATTGCCAACGCCAAAGAGATACTCTCCTCCCTCCAAAATCCACTTATTGACCATCCATCGGCCGATATCCCGTTTCTGGATTACCACAGTCACATCAACACGCTCGCCTGGCTGTAGCAGCTGAGTCTCCTCGAAGCCAACAAGTTTCACCCCCTCAGCCTTGCTCACGGGCCACGAGTAGACTTGCACTACCTCTTGGCCAGCGAAATCGCCAGTGTTCTGCACCTTCAGAGACACCTTCCAGGCATCGGCTTCCTCAACCACTCCAAATATCTTGGACGAAAACTGGGTGTAGCTGAGTCCGTAGCCGAACCACCACTGCGGGTCAGTGGCGCGGTTCTTATGGAACCACCGGTAGCCAACGTCGACCCCCTCCTTGTAAATAACCGTTTCTCCGACACCAGGCCAGGCCTCCTCGTCCGAGGCAAAGGGGAGATCTGAGTACTTCCGTGGCCACGTAATTGGGAGCCGGCCAGAGGGGTTGACTTTACCAAACAAAACGTCCGCCAAAGCATTGCCTGCCTCCTGTCCCCCATACCAGGACTGGATCAGAGTAGAGACGCGGTCGACCCAGGGCATCTCGACAGGAGATCCGGATTGGTTGATGAAAATCAGCGTCTCGGGCCTGCGAACGCGCTCGACCAAAGCGTCGACTAGAAGATCTTGGTCACCGGGCAGAGCCATGGACTGGCGATCGTAGCCTTCGCTCTCCCATTCATCGCTAAGACCAAGCACAACGACAGTGTAGTCGCTTTCGTTGGCCAAGGTCACAGCCTCTGCGATCAGCACCTCGGATTCTGGCAGCTCCTCGAGGTAGCCTACGCGAACAGAGGGGTTAGCAGAGAAGACGTGGTTCGCATCTGGTGCATGGGTGTTGATCTGTGTCCAGGCCTTGATGACGACCTTGTACGCCTTTCCGGCCTCCAAAGACTTGGTACCAAACCGCTCTGTGCTGCCAAACGAATAGAACGTCTCGCCATCGCTAAGCCGCTGCGAGTTGTCCACGACAAGCTCGTCATCAACGAAAAGCGTAGCTGCACCCACACTGCTCAAACTGAAGCTGTGCTTCCCGGTAGTCTCAGGCGTCAGAGTCGATACGATCTGGTACGAGTAAGGCGGAATGGGGTCAACCTGGAAGGCCATCGGTGCGCTGTCGGAAAGATCAAGGTTGGAGCTGTTGCGGAACTGTGTCTCGACGATTGGGCCAGAGAGGCCCTCGGAAGCGAAGAAATCCAGCTGCAGCATTGTTTTGCAGTTGGCTTCATTGGCATCCAGCGGCCTGGCCTGCCATTGATTGCCGGAGAAGAGTGGCAGCCATTTGTGGGCGACTGCTCCATGAGCGAACTTGACAGACACATCGACACCGTGTTCCTCGGCGACTGCTTTGAAAGAGTCCAGCGGCTGGCTCAGGTATTGGGGGTTCATGCTGGCTGAGCCGCCACCGCCAGCTGTGCCAAAGCAGGCATTGGGGCCAACGAAGGCAACCTGACGTCCCTTGAGAGATTCAAGGGACAGGGGAAGCGTCTTGGTCGAGTTCTTGAGCAAAACCGCACCATGCGCTGCCATCTCCCGCATCAAGTTGATGTCCTCTGGTGCTGTGGATGAGAACTCCTCCAGCATGCGGGATTTTTTGGCTTCCTCTGGGGTCATGCCGAGGAGACCATGCTTTTTTGCCAGCAACAGCACACGGCGAGCAGACAGATCAATAGCGGATAAGATCTTCGGGTCCGAGTTCGTCTTGATCGCATCCAACAGCTTTGCTCCACGTTTTTCGGGGGGACCCGGCATCTCAAGATCGAGTCCGGCGAGAAGGCTCTCCACAATAGAGTTGGTACCACCCCAATCGCTCATGACAAGGCCCTTGTACTCCCAGTCACCGCGAAGCGTATCTTCGATCAAGCGATGGTGCATATCCATATGGAAACCGTTGACGCAGTTGTAGGCTGTCATGATGCAGTCTGGAGGCGACGGCGAGCGAATGACCATTTCGAAAGGACGCAGATAAATCTCGCGCAGTGCCGCCTCTGAGATCTTGGCATCGATGCTGAATCTGAGATGCTCTTGCTCGTTGGCGACGCTGTAGCACAACATTTGTTAGTTATACCGCCTTGATAACAACCCGGCTCTGTCGCATTAGACTAACAAATGCTTCACTGTTGCCGACACTTCGCCGGACTCCTGAACGCCCGTGATGTATTCAACAGCCAGAGAACCAGTGAGAAAAGGATCCTCGCCAAAACATTCAAAGTTTCGGCCACCTAGGGGATTTCTTGCAGCGCAAATAGTGGGTGCCAGCAGGATCTGAGCACGCTTGGTTTTGGCCTCTCGGCACAGCAGCTGGCCCAGCTTGTGCATCCGGGATTTGGACCAACCGGCTGCTTGGCAGACAGGCCCGGGGACAAATGCTGCTGTTGGGCCATCGACCGCATACTGGCCGCGAGCTCCGGACGGGCCATCTGTTGTCTTCTCAGAATTAGCACGGTCAGCCTTAGCAAATGCACAGCAGTATTCGAGCTCCTGTTATTATAGAATGGTAGGTTACCTTTAGAGACCCAATTCCAAGATGCGGAATCTCCAGTGTCTTCCAAATATCGGCTGCAGCGAGCAGGCTAACTTTCTCTTCGAGAGAAAGCTGCCCCAGCAGCTCATCGATGTTGGTTGACATTGGCGGCGGAGTATGGTTTTCGAGGCAGGGGAAAAGGTCAGATGCAGTAGATGTGTACTCCGTAAGCTAAGGGTGTAACCACCTCTTCGGCTTGATTGGAATGATAGGCGTATGACGAAATGAAGTGGCTAGGGTCACTATAGGACGAGCTGAGGTAGCACTTAGTCCGAGGGCAGTAAGGTCAAATAA
Organism: Graphilbum fragrans; assembly: GCA_001513895.1. Taxonomy (NCBI): domain Eukaryota; kingdom Fungi; phylum Ascomycota; class Sordariomycetes; order Ophiostomatales; family Ophiostomataceae; genus Graphilbum; species Graphilbum fragrans. The sequence goes on from LLKO01000024.1 coordinate 352,521, forward strand.
TAATAGAGCGCGGTAAAGCCCAGCGCGGTAAACAGCAAGCGCGGTAGCAGTGGAAATAAAATAATATATAAACCTCCTCACAAAAGCAATGGTGGGCAGGTTGTTTAATCCGAAAAAGGGGAAAGCCTCCGTGAATCAGAAGAGCCACAAGATGCCGTATCGGATGCCTGCCAAGGCCTGTAGTGGTGAGAAAAGCGCTAGCATTGCTCCGGATAATCGGCCGTTCGCCTAGTTTTCGGGCAGCTTTAGTGTCACTATCGGACGTCATATATTGTGTATTAAGGACGGTACGAGTACAGGTGTGGCTAACGGCGAACACGCTGTCAAATGGGCTTGAATGGAAAAACGTGCTGAATGGAGCCTTGCGGGTCTAGATGATGTATGTCGATAGGATAGATAGTCGACTAAGAAGATTTCCGCTCCACTCCTCGTGGGTTTCTACACTTTGTTACAGCTTATCGAACATGGCTTTGGGATAGTGTCCTTGTTGATAGTATCCTTGTTGACAGTTGAGAGAAGACAAGGATTTCGTATGGGGGGGAGGGAAGTGTAGTCAGTTTTATTTAAACATCGATACTGGGCCCAGGAAAGAATAAGCCAACTTCTGACCCCATCCTCTCGTGGCTAGTCACGAGTCTCCCGTTGCCAAAGAAAACAGATATTGACCAGAGGCAGCTTTGCAAGATGGGAGAGGAAGAGAGGCCAGCCACAATGGAGACGACGACGGTACCTCCGCCGGAGGATATGAAGCGCGATGTCTGGGGGACTTACCTGTTGGGCATGATGTGCTTTGTGGCCACAGCCAATGCCGCCACGCAAGGATATGATTCGTCGATGATGGTACGATATGCGTGCATCTATTAGTGTTTTGTGTCTCGTGTTTTCGTCTCGCTAACTAGTTAGAATGGGCTGCAAATCTTGCCGTCGTATGTCGACTACTTTGGGCTGACCAAGGCGACGCTGGCACTGAATGTTGCTATTGTCTTTGTGGGGTGTGTCATTGCGATGCCGATTGCCGGTCCCATCGCCGACAGGCTCGGTCGCAAATGGGGCATTGCCATTACAGCCATCATTGCCATCATTGGTGCTGCGATCCAGGGCGCTGCTGTGCATGAGGCGATGTTCTGCATTGGCCGTCTTCTTGTTGGCGTTTCGATCACCACTGGATCAACTGCTGCACCGGCGTAAGCTCTCTACGAAATCTGTGTATCGTGGGCTTGGCTAACAAGGAGGCAGCTATGTGTCTGAAATTGCACATCCGCGGAACAGAGTGATGCTCACGGGCCTGTACGGCACGACGTGGTATGTGGGCAGCCTTCTTGCTGCCAGCATCACCTACGGAAGCCAGTATATCGATTCTACGTGGTCGTGGAGGCTGCCGTCTTTGGTGTGTATTTGCCAAGTCAGCCACGTACAACTCATACTAACAGCCTCGCAGATGCAATTCGTGCCCTCGATCCTGTGCCTGATCCCGCTTCCGTTTCTTCCGGAGAGCCCTCGCTGGCTGATCTACCAGGACCGCCACGAGGAGGCACGCCAGATTCTCATCAAGTACCACGGAATGGGCGAACCGAACTCGGCGGTCGTTGCGATCGAGTACGAGGAGATTTGCCAGACGCTGAACTACGAAAAGACGGTGCAGACGACGGACTGGAAGGCGCTCGTCCGCAACAAGTCCAACCGCTGGCGGCTGGGTATTGTGGCTGCTGTAGCTTGTACGTGATATGCGGCTGCCGTGTTCTCGGACTCGTGCTAATTCGGGACACAGTCTTCTGCCAAGTCAGCGGCAACAACATCATCACGTACTACCTCGGAGACGTGCTGGATGCGGCTGGCATCACCGAAGTGCAGACCCAGCTGGGCATCAACCTGGGCCTCAGCGGCTTCAACCTCGTTACGTCGTCGGTTGGCGCGTGGGCCGGTGACCGCGTAGGCAGAAGAACGGGATTCCGTGAGTTTCTCCGATTGTGCGGCATAGCAGGATCCTCTCTGACGATATAGTGTCTGTGACGACTACGATGTCATTCCTGCTCATTATCGTGGCCGTCCTCACCAAGGTCTACGGCGTCACGGCCCCCCTGTCGGCGTCCAGCGGCTTGGTGGCCATTATTTTCCTCTTCTTCGGCGCCTACTCGTTCGTGTGGACACCCCTGTCGATCTTGTATCCGGTGGAAGTGCTTTCGTACTCGATGCGGGGCAACGGTCTGGCGTTCTACAACGGCGTGTGCTACGGCACGGCGTTCCTGAACACGTATGCCATTCCGTACGCGATGGGCTGGTCGAGCTGGGGCTTCTACCTGATCACGGCGCTGTGGTGTCTGTTTGTCGAGGTGCCCATCATCTACTTTTACTTCCCCGCGACGGAGCGCAAGACGCTGGAAGAGATTGACATTATCTTTGAGGGCGTGCGGCATGCGGACCTCGACGTGACGGTCGGCGAGGTCATCAAGTCGGGGTTGGTCAAGGAGGTCTAGTCTGTACAGTCGTGTCACATACGTGTCCATCTGCTGGGTCCGAGCTGGGCCAGTGTTGGGTGCTCTGAGAGCCTACTGCAGCTACGTCGTATTCACAGACATTGGTGCAACGAGTGGTGCCGTAAACTTTGGTATCAACTGGGCTTCAGCGGCTTCATAGGTTTCATTCTGCCAGCGCAAAGAAAGCTGTCAACTGCGATATTACAATTACATGATCCCGTAATCCGACCAGACCGGCATCCAGAGTCCTAATTCGAGCAGTACCAGCTAGCGGCCTTGTTGATGTCGGAGTGTCCGTTCCACTTGGCCGTCTGCGGATACGGGCACAAGGGCCGCTGGCGCAGGACGCCCGAGGCCGGGTTCGTGGGCGTTTTCCAGGTCGTGGCGATGATCTCGTTGGGCACACGGCCGTGCTCGGTCCATTCCATGAGCGCCAGGAGGGCGTCGTGGTTGGCGTCCTGGAAGCCGGGGACGGACCAGACGCCGGTGCCGAGAGTCTCGGCCTGGAACTCGCCGTTGATGTACCAGGGGGCGTCGACAGCGGTGCCGGCACAGTGCTGCATGCCGGGGATGAGGTAGAGGCGCAGAAAGTCGGCGAGGCTGCCGGTGCGGCCGCCGCCCATGGCCTGCAGGGTGCGGTTGAAGTAGAGCTCGGAGCCCTTGGTGGCCACGAGGCCGTCGGCCACGCCGTGGTACATGATCATCTTGCCGCCGCGGCGGCGAAAAGCGGCGAGGTCGTAGTCGTCGGCGGTGGCCTGGCCGGGGTTGACGCGGCGGGCCTCGTCGACCATGGAATCGTTAAAGGCCTGCCAGGGCCAGTTGGGGTCGCCGTAGACAAAGTCGCGGGCGAAGCCCATGCCAAAGGCGGAGGGGACGCCCCAGCCGAGCAGGGTGCCCGACAGCCACATGTCCTCGGAGCTGCGGGTGAGGCCCGGAAAGAGAAAATCGCCGGTGAGCGAGGAGTGCCAGTCGCCGTAGATGTTGCGGAGGGTCTGGATCTGGGGGGCGGTGAAGCAGGCGGAACTGTTGAGGACGAGGCGCGGGCTGCCGCACTCAATCCGAGCGTAGTCGAACTGGCACTGGTCCGGGGCGCTGATGATGCCGTCGAGGACGCCGTCAGCGCCGTCGCATTGGGCGCGGACTTCGGCGGCAATGACGGGGAAGCGCGTGTAGTCGATGTAGTGGGGGGCGCCGACGGGCAGGTCAAAGATGCCGATCTTGACGGCGTAGGAGTTGACGACATTGGTGTCCCAGGCGGAGGCGCCGATGAGGAGGCCGTCAAAGGTGTCGGGGGCGATCTGCATCTCTTTCATGCCTTGGCGTCCGCCGGTAGAGCAGCCGGTATAGTAGGAGTAGCTGATGCGGGCGCCGTAGTAGGCGGCCGTGAGGGACTTGCCGAGGGCGACGGAGCCGTGAAGACTGCGCCAGCCCCAGTCGGACTGCTTTTCGGGCTGATGCAGGGCCCAGGTGGTGTCGATGACCGAGGAGTTGTGGCCGGTGTCCGTGGACACGACAGCAAAGCCATAGTGGGTGTGGGAGCCCTATGGCGCATTAGAATCAAAGCGGCCCTCGGGCGCGTGGGACAGACATACGGCAGACAGCCAGTTGATGCCTCCGGCAAAGCCGCCATTCCCGACAGCCAGGAAGCGGTGATTCCACAGCTCTGGCAGAAATAGACCGAAACGGTAGGACGACGACGGCGAGCTAGAGACGTTCACAATGGCCGCGCACAACGGAGGCAGGCCGGTGGGCTGGGTGGGATAGGGAATGTTGGCGGCGCCTTCGCCAAATGTGCCGCCCGGAGACACATACTGGACTCTCTCGAGGGTGGCGTTCTTGGGCAAGAGGCGCTGGAAGAAGGCGGCATTGCAGTTCCAGAACGAGGTCTGCGTGGTGGCGTCTCTTGGGGCGACCAAGGCGAGGGCCACGCCCGCGAGAAGCTGCAGAGCCAGCAATGTCAGCATATTGGTGTTTGTGTTATACGGATATATACGTAACTGTAACTGTATATACTCGGATAGTGGAACGAAGCCCGAGACACACCTGGATGGGACGAGACAAGATGGTATTTATTGTTTATGGGCAAGCGTGGCCGTGGGGAATGGGCGGGACCAGGACGGGCTCGAACCGTGTGGTTGTGTCCGCCGGTTCGTCGCGTTGCTGAGGCCCGAGTCCGGAAGGTCGGATTCGTCCAAGCGCGCAGGAAGGTGGCAGTAGCGTTTGCCAATGCGGGGAGTCAGCTGTGATGCTAGGGTAGTACCGGCGGCCAGGCACCGATCGAGTTTCCGGTGGAAGAGGAGAGTGGGCGACTGGGAAGGAAAGAAGGGTTTAGAAGGACAAATAGTCGATGGGAGTCGTCCGGTGGAATCTAGTATTGAGGAGAAGCCATCGAGTCCGGATGCAGATCTCAGGCACGCATCGGGGCATGTTTATTCTCACGACACCACGATGAAAATGCACAATCACAATCACAATCACAATCACAATGCAAAATCCAAAACAGGGTTTCCCAGAGACGTGTATAGGCCGCCATTGGCGACACCAGTGCTACGGTTCACCCATCACAAGGCTGGGCGGGTAATAGGGTTGCCGATAGATTAACTGGATGGATGGTGAACTGCCAAGCTGGGCAGGCTGAAGCTGGCAACAGCAGCCGTTTGGGTAGGTGGGAGGACGGATGTCATGTGAGCACCAGCGACATGCACAGCTTCGCGTTGTTGTGTGTCGTTGGTCGTACTCGTATTTGCGTTGTGCGCCGTCTTGGAGAGACACCTTCCCAAAGTGCGTCATGATGATTGAGCACATGCACTGTGCCGATCGCGAAAAGCGCAGGGACTGTGTGGGGCAGCGAATTGGCAGCAGGTGATAGGCTCGGGGGGCGGTGATTGGTTCCAGTGGTGCTGGGGCACGCATTAGGCTTTGCGGGGAGCGCACTAGGTGGCCAGACGCTATCCAGCCTCGGCAGATGACGCTGAACATTTGATTTGGCGTCCCATGACAGCGCCAACCACAATATCTAGCATCACAGCACAGAACACAGCACAGCACAGAACACACAGACACACAGACACACAGACACACAGAACACACAGAACACACAGAACACTGCGCTGTGATTGCCCAAAGATGGCTCTGGCCCCGACCTCCAACACGCCGTCCTGATGAGTGTCCGTGTGGCGTACCTGAGCGCGTCGAGCACGCATGCAGCAGCCGAGCCGTCGAGCCACGGCGGCCAGCCGAGCGCAGCCGCGTCGATCCGCGGCCGCGTGGCCGCGGCACTTCGGGCCAGCGGCATCCTCGGCGACGGCAGCGAGCGGCGGCGGCAGCAGCTGCACGACGAGCGGCGGCAGAACCTGCAGCTGCGGCTGGACAATGTAAGCGCGCCCGTTTCCTGGCGGCACGCGTGCGGGCTCTGCCTTTGCTAACCTCCAGGCCGAAACGTACGAGGAATGGGCGGCGGCGGCCGAGCAGCTGGACCGGCTCGAGGGCCACGAGGCGTGGAAGACGAGCGAGGCGTGCGACGAATACTACAACGCCGAGCTGCTGCGGGCGCGGCTGCAGGAGCTGGAGAGCGCGCGGCTGTCGGGCGATGCGCGGCTGATGCTGCACGTGGTGCGGACGGCGCTGTCGCGGGACGTTGGCGGGATCAGCAACGCCGGGCTGTACAACCACACGTACACGGGCACGAAGCGGCTGGTGGAGCGGTACGTGCGGGCGTCGACGGCGCTGGTGCAGGCGCTGGCGGACCGGGCGATGAGCGCGGTGCCGCTGCCGGCGGGGGTGACGCACCGGGCGATGCTGGCGCAGCTGGAGCTGGCGCGGCGCAGCTACGGGCGCAGCGCGCTGGTGCTGAGCGGGGGGTCGGTGTACGGGATGGCGCACATTGGCGTGCTCAAGGCGCTGTTTGCGCGGCAGCGGCTGCCGCGCATCATCTCGGGCACGTCGGCGGGCTCGATCGTGGCGGCCGTGGTGTGCACGCGGACGGACGCGGAGATCCCGCAGCTGCTGCAGCTCTTTGCCGCCGGCGACCTCGCCGTGTTCACGGACAAGGACCACCCCGACTCGTGGCTGACGCACATCGGCCGCTCGCTGCGCTACGGCGCCTGGCACGACAGCCGCCACCTGGTGCGCGTGCTGCGCGAGCTGCTGGGCGACGTGACCTTCCAGGAGGCCTTCAACCGCACGCGCCGCATCCTCAACGTCACCGTGTCCTCGCCGCGGCCCGGCCTGCAGCTGCCGCCGCTGCTCAACTACCTGACCGCGCCCGACGTGCTCGTGTGGTCCGCCGTCGTGGCCTCGTGCTCCGTGCCCGGCGTCTTCGACCCGCGCCCGCTGCTGGTGCGCGACGCCGCCTCCGGCGACCACGTGCCCTGGGACCCGGCCGAGCAGCTGTGGGTCGACGGCTCGCTGGACAACGACGTGCCGACCGCGCGCCTCGGCGAGCTGCTCAACGTCAACCACTTCATCGTCTCGCAGGCCAACCCGCACGTCGTCGTCTTCGTCAGCAACGCCGCCAAGCGCATCGAGGCCGACGCCGCCGCCGCGCCGCTGCACCGCGTGCTCGGCTCGCTGGGCTCGCTGGCCCATCTGGCCAAGTCCGAGGCCGTCTACGCCCTCGAGGCCCTCGTCGAGCTCGGCGTGCTGCCGTCCACCCTCGGCATGGCCCTGCACATGCTGCAGCAGGAGTACACCGCCGACATCAACATTCTGCCGCGCATGAGCCTCGCCTGGGGCACCCACCTGATCCGCAACCCCACCCCCGCCTTCATGGTCGAGGCCTGCCGCGTCGGCGAGCAGGCCACCTGGCCCAGCATTGCGCGCATCGAGCAGGCCCTGGCCCTCGAGCTGGCCCTCGACCGCGCCGTCCTGCGCCTGCGCGAGCGCGTCGCCTTCAGCGACAGCCAGGTCGACCTGCGCCGGTGCGGCCGCTCGCTCAAGGGCCGCCGCGCCAGTTTCGGCGATGCCGCTCTGCGGCGCGACGCCGACGCCGACGCCGACGACGACGACGAC
>LLKO01000024.1:360062-454187 GCA_001513895.1 Graphilbum fragrans
CCGACCACCGCCGCAAGCTCGTCCCCGAGCTCGACACCATCCTCAGTGAAGACGGCCGCGACTCCGGCGCCGATGGGCCGGAGCGCCGCTCGCCGCCCGCAGCGCCGGCGACACCGGCACCCGCCGCCGCACGCCCGTCTCTGGCCACGCGCCGCGGCGCCGCCGGCATGGACCTCTCGGCCGCCATGGCCGCGCCGCCTCTGCTGCGGCCGCCGCTGTACCGCGGCACCATGCGCCACAACAGCCTGCAGCAGCTGCCCATGAGCTCGGCCACGCCGTCTCCGAGCCCGTCGTTTTCCCGCAAAGCCTACCACGTCGGCTTCTTCGTCGGCGCCGCATCGACGCCCGCCGCCGAGAGCGCCGATCCCTGGGACGACGGCGACGCGCCGCCGGCCATGCCGCCGCCGCAGCGCCGCCTGCCCGAGACGACGGACGACGAGAGCGCCGACAACAGCCCGCAGTCGGAAGACCCGCCGCCGCCGCACCAGAGACCGCCACTGCGGCAGCGCATCCAGCGGTCGCGCTCGGCTCCCACCGTGCACACAGCCGCTGGCCACGGCCTGGAATGGCGGCTCACGCCCAGCCACCAGGACACCGACGAGGACTACGACTCGGACGTCGAGACCGACGAGGCGTCTGTGAACTGAGAACTGAGAGAGAGGGCCGGTATTGCATAGGCATACGGCACAGCGGCGTCATTTGGTGGACAGCAGCGTAGACGCGACCTTGACCATACGTAGGACACCATGTAGTCCCATACCGGGCATAATCATACTCTGCATAATATCTATCATACACGATTCACGTATCGTTTACGCTCTGCCCACCAGCTCCTGTGCAAACGCGTCCACGGCCGCCTCCAGCTCGAACAGCGTGCGTCCCTCCAGCCAGAAATGCCCGGCCGTCGGAACCTCGCGCGCCCGGAACAGGTGTCCGGTCGGCCCGCCGGTCTGCGATGCCGCCGTCATTCGCGTCGTCCACTGCCGCATCTTGCGGTTCGACACAAACCCGTCGGCGTCGCCGTAGACCACCAGCGTCGGGTTCGCCGTCAGTTTGGTCTCGGCCGTGGCGCTGGGCGTGTGTTGGGGCTGTGGCTGAGGCTGTGGCTGTGGCTGTGGCTGTGGCTGGGTGGCCCGATTCCCGGCACTCTCTTCCTCGATCCCCTCGGACGCCTCCGACGTCCGGCTCGACCGCTTGCGCGAAAACAGCCAGTGTCCCGCCGACGGAGAGGGAGGCGGTGCCGTCGCCCGGGGCGCCGCCGCCGGCTCCGGCACCAGCGACATCGTCGCCAGGTTCGTCATGATCCCGACGGGCGGCGACACCATCAAATACGCCACGCGCGGCGTCGGCAGGTCCGGGAGCGCCGGCATGGTCTTGACGGTCTGCGGCTGCGGCGCTGGCAGCGGCCGGGCCGCCACCGCTGTCTGCGCCTCCGGCGTCGGCGACGGCACCGGCGCCGCCACCTCGCCGCTGTCCTCCGAGTGTGTGCGGGTGCTGCTGCGGCCGGATCTGCGCGACATCAGCCCCCGCAGAAACCCGTCCTCGCTCCGCTGGTGGTGCAGCTTGTCGGGCCGCGACGGCGACGCCTGCGGACTGCCGCTGCCGCTGCCGCTGGTCTCGGGCGCGTGCGCGTGCGCGTGCGCGTGCGCGCCGTGGTGGTGCCGCCGGTGCAGGTCCAGCGACAGCGACCGCCGGCCGCCCGACGGCGACGCCGGGCCGGGACTGCCGGCCAATCCCAGGCTGTGCCGCGACGACGTGTCCAGGCTGCGGCGCCACGTCGCGTCCTCGTCGCCGCCCACCACCACGCCCATGCTGCGGCGCACGTCGGCCGCGCGCCGCTTCTTGGCCGGCGACCCCGTGCTGCCGCCGCCGCGCTGCGCGTCCTGCGCCTCTTCGCGCTCGCGCGCGCGCAGCCGCTCCTCTTCGGCGGCCGCCGCCCGCGCCCGCGCAAAATCCGTGTTCTGCGACGCCGCCAGCCGCGCCGCCCGCCGCCGCACCTCCGACGGCACCGTGTGCAGCGCCGGCTGCGCCAGCGGGGCCACGACGCCCGCCAGCGGCGGCAGCAGCGTCGTCACCATGGCGCCGTAGGAGTAGCCGGCAAACAGGAAGACGGGGTCCGGCGCCGTCGAGGCCGCCGTCGCCGTCGCCGTGAACAGCCGCCGCTGCTCCGGCGCCGTCTTCTCGCCGTACGGGTCCAGCACGTGCACAAAGTAGTACAGGAACGCCGCCACCGTCGCGTAGTCCGCCGTTTCCGCCTTGGCCGTCCACGACGTGCGGCCCTCCGACCGCCCGGCCCCGCGGAAATTGAACGTCGCCACCACAAACTGCTCGTCGCCCGGCCGCGCCGGCCGCTGCAGCAGCGCCCCGCCCACCACGCGCACAATGTTGTCGTTGAAGCTGCCGCCCATCGGCGCGTACGGGTGCGCGACCACGGCCGCGTGGCCGCGCCATCGCGGCGTGTCCGCCGCCGAGGACATCGCCGTCTGCCCCACCGCCTGCTCCAGCAGCACCGGCGGCAGGTAGATGCGGCACTCGAGCAGCGCGCCGTCGTGCAGGCTCGGCACGGTGCACGAGATGGTCGCGTCAGGGAGCATGGTGGTGGTGGTGGTGGCGGTGGTGATGGCGGTGGTGGACGGCTGGACTCGGTCGTGGTCGACGTCGAGCGAAGATAAGAAGATAGTTCGCGCCAGTGGCATCACACTTTGCGTGACTATTCGCTTGCTAGCTGCCCGCCCATCCTTGGGCATATGTCGTACAGCGTAGCTCTGTGTCGTCTGTCGTCTTCTTCTATGCGCTGTATGCTCTGTGCGTCTCGTGTCCTCGTCATTCGTCGTCGCCGTTCCGTCACGGTTTCCTCCGAGGCTATCACAACACCCACTACGAGTCACTACAGTAGCGCTGAAATTCGCAATGCGGGGCGTTTAGCGCTGGGCCTAGGCCTCTCGGCCCCTGTAATTCAGCTGCCTACGCTGACGTCATGTGCCTGAGTGCCGAGCTTCGCCTGTTTTGTTTACTTTTGCCTCTCCCAGCACCTCGCCACGACTTTGGCCCCGCGCCACCCGAACGCTTCTGCTGCGTCGATGACATGTCCTGATATTCCGAACCTCGCATTCTCCCGCTCGCTACATCGCTGCTTCGCAGATCCCGCTCACCCATCACAAAAATGTCACCGCCGCCGCCATCGTCATCAACATCGCCATCAACGCCTGGCTTTCCCGCCCGCTCCCAATCCTCCGCCGCCGCACTCCTGCCGACGACGATGCTGCCGGCGCTGATGTCGGCGATGTTCCCGACACCCCGCTGATCCTGGCTCCCGGGTTGCCCTTGACCGTCGCATTCGGCCCCAGCCCGCCAATCAGCTGCGAAGCATTGCTCAGCTGCACCATGCTCGGCAGCAGCGAATACGGATCCAGCAGGCCCTTGCACTCCCCTGCAAACGGCGCATCGTAGTCCACCGTGAACACCGCCACCGAGCTCTGGCACCGCGACACCACCGCCGACTCTCCCGGCAGCCCGCAGTCGCCGTGCACACACGTGTTGTCGCCCGCCGCCACCATATCGGCGGCGTGAAAGACCCCGGTAGCTGCGTCGAAAACGGCCTTGTTGATCGCCGCACCCCCCGTCATTCGCGCCAGCACAAACGGCGGGTTGACACACGATGCGTCCTGGAAGCTAGAGATGGCCGGAAAGTTGACGTTGATCCCGTACGCCGCCGGCAGAATCCGGCTCGCGCTTTGGTTGTGGCCGCCATTCGCGCTCGCCTTGTCGATGAATCCTTGCGCTAGGTTCGCTGCCAGCCGCCCCATGATCGTAGCTGGGTCCTCCAGGCCCGCCGGCGTCGACGCATTCACCCAGTAGAACGGCGTCTGTACCCCGTTGGTCGCCGAAAAGGCCATGGCCGGCACCCCCCGCTCAATCGCTGCGTAGGTCGCCCCCATGGTCCCCGACAGCGTGTAGAAAAAGGGCCCAATGTTGGTCCCAAAATTCGGCCCCGACATCACCAGGTCTGGCACCGCGAAATCCCCGTGGCTCGGCAGCACGTAGTCCAGCGCCACAAACACCTGCGCTGCCGGCGTCCCGTCGTAGTACCAGATGTGGCTGTCCGACGGGTCCGTCCCTATCGACGGTGCCCCCTTCTTGACAATGCCCCATTCACTGTCCGACGTGAGGTTCGGGCTAGACGCAAACACCGCCCGTCCGCCCTGCGCCGACTGGTCGTATGCCGATGCCACGATGTAGCAGTTGTGGCCCAGAGCCTTCATGGCCCGGTACATTTCCCGGAGGTTGGCGCTTCCGAATCCATCGTCATTCTTTGCCATTAGCATCCGTCTCGGACTGTCTCTTCTGTCTTTTCTGTCTTTTCTGTCTTTTCTGTCTTTTTGCACTCACGGTCATCAGAATATTGAGGCCCTCTGCCAATGGCACCAAGGCTGATGCCGCTAGCAGAAACGCCAGCCGCATCGAGAGGCGAAGTCAACCCGAAAAGAGGCGACTAAGAAGTCATAGAAAGAGGAGAGGACGACACCGTGAGTAGAGTTGACTATCCGACTATCCGATCGAGCAAGCCAAAGATGGAAAAGGCGACCGAGGAATAAAGTGGCAAATCACAGCACACAATCCGCGCAGAGCCGATGTCTTGATGTGCCCTTCGACGCTGTCTGCTCGCCGAATCGTGATGCGCGTCTAGCTCTCTATTCGGGAAGAGGGCAGGCCAAAAAAATGTAGCCAGCAAAGACAGGGTGTGCGCTGAAAACAATTCACAGAAATCAAATCTAGCCGCTGGTCGCCTGCCCTCCTTGATTTCCTACGTCACACACTGTATTCTCTCCCGGTCCCTCCTTCCTTGCTTCGCCGTAGCTCCCTTCCCTTTGTGCGCCCGCACGAACGTCTCGGCTACACCTTCTATGTTTCTCAGAATCGTTTGTCCGTGGAATGGCTGCTGATCACGCACGAGCGCCTTCTGTGACAACTGTGTTGTTTCGAACTCGGCTCTGCCTGCCATTTAGCGTCTCAGCCTGTCCAGTGCTCCAATATCCCCATTTCTTGGCTGGTCGCAAAAAAGCTCCCAAACAAACCGAAAAAAAAAGAAAAAAAAAGCTAAGCAGTGGCGTGCCAATATCGGCAAAAGGCGAATGCTCCCATATTGAGCCGGATGTGGCAGCTGCGCAGGCCAGACTAGGCCCGAAATATCACTGCATCTTCTCCCTCTCATCGACACTAGCTCCGAGTTTACTAACACTGTACCTGCTTCAACGCGTGCGGAATGGCAGTTGGCGTAGAAAACTACAGAATTCCGCACTCAATGCCAGGGAGGCCAGGAAGATCAGGGAGACGCCCTGCCACCACATGCGTGCGCATTTATTCCGCACTCAAAGCCGTCCTTCGAGAAGCCCGATGATGCCCGTTTCTTGCCATTGCGTTTTCCCATGCAAAATGCATTTCTGCAGCCTCACGCTCTCAGAGTGAAGCATCGGCTCCGAACCGCATCCGGTTGGAATTGCCCGGAAACGGGCACACCTGCTTTTCTCCGGTCTCCTTACGGTGGAATAGCACGCTCTATAAACAGAAAGCCTGGAGCAAACACAACCCAACGCAAGCACTGATCGACCAGCTCGAAAAAAAGAACGAAAAAAAAGCAAAAAAAAGGAAAGCCACACGGGAAACAAGCCTGCCAAGTCCTGCAGGCGGCAACTAATGAAGGGCCACACGCTTTCTCAATGCACTTCATCTCCGCAGCCTCTCTCACTAGTCCTTCGCCGCATTCCACCTCCAATATACCAAGATGAGCAGCCAGAGAAAGTCTGCCGGTAACGGAATTAGGTCCGGAAGGAGAAATCTGGGCTGTTTCGAAAAAAAGAGAAAAAAGTCAGAACCACAGAGCAGCAACTTTGCAGGCGTCGAGGGAACAAAAGGCGCAATAGAGCTACTTATCCCTTCAGGCTACTTCGCTTCCAGAAACCCTCTGTTTGGCCTCCTTCCTAGGGAGAATAAAGCTTCCGAGAACCAATTGTGATATTTGCCGCACTTTGATGTGCCGCGCAGGCACCCGCAACCTCATGCAAAAGCCCTAATTCCAGCAACTCACTACTCCACGCCGAGAGACACAGAAATGGTTCCCATGTGCGACTCTTTGGTTACTCCGATGGTAAGGCGGCACGAGAACACAAGGCCCGTACATGCAAAAAAGAGTGAAAAGACCACATTAAAAAGCCGGGATCAATACCCACTCAACCTTGGGACAAGCGGCTCACAAAATATCCCCAGAGTGTCCTGTGAAAACTGCCGAAATTCCTGTTTTAGGGGCCACCCAAATCGTAACTTGACATCGCCGACAACCAACCATTATGGTCCCCAAAAGATAAGAGCGATTGGCTTGCCGGCCTGCAGAATCCTCCGGCTTTTTTACATCCATTTTCTCTGTAGTGTCGTCTGTGCTTTTACAGCAAATCAACATCAAGTCCCCATTCGTCCTGCTCGATCCCACAACATTCAGCCATCATCGCTGTACAAGATCAATCTCTGTAGGCACTTTGTAGGCGCCCTTCCAGCTTGTCCCACGTAGAATACACTGTCTTTGCACCCTTTCCCCCTCGATCGGCTAATGTGTGGTCCAGAAGCCTGACATCGTCTTGCACTGGTTAGCTGTAGCAGCTTTCTGCAGATCCTGGCCTGTCTCTGTACGTCGTAACGGGCCCGAACTGTTTCACTGCTCCTTTTTACCCGTCTTCGTCCTCGGGGATACACAAGGAATCACGACCGGTCCATTCTAGGCGCTGTAATCACCGAGTTTAGTCTACAAGAAGAGAAATTTTCCCGTGTCCCATGGCATGGGGTGGATGCCAGCCCGTGTTTGGGGACAGCAAATGTATATCGGCCTACCTGCTGTGGGGATGGAGAGAACGTCTGATCCTTCTGCATGAACAGGTGAGTAAAAAGCGGTGCCCCTGCTTCATTCTGTGCCGTGTGGAGCCTCGTGGCTATTGGACAGCCAGGCAGCACAGATGCTTCGAAGGATGCGGCTGGAAGAGCCAGCCCGCAGCATACTCCTAAAGGCTTAACATACTGCGACAATGATGTTGCGGTGCTCTTGTCAAATTCGGGGAGCACAGACCTGACTACGTGGTTGGTGAGCGAGAGGAAAAGAGAAGGGGGGGGTGTACGAGTCCGCTTCCGCAGATGGCGATATCTTCGACGGGACGGGCAAGTTGGATGCACTCGCAGACGTAGGGAGAAACAGACGCAGACGCAGAGGATTCCGGGTATATTATTCAGGATCCGCCGAGACATGCCCGACAAGGACGAGCGAAAACGAAAGCACGAAAGAACTAGGGCAATTAATATCCGCCAAACGTAACCACGTCCCTGATATCTTGGCTCCCATTTGAGACCGCCATCTCCAATACACGGTTTATACTCTTCTCAACCAATTCACACACATTCTCAACATGGCCAGCGATCTAGAGAAAGACGTGGATACCAAGGCAGAAAACGGTGCTCCGGCCGTCGTTTCCAATGGCATCAGCCCGGACCCATCTCCGGAGAAGGAGGAGGCCGTGTCCTGGTCCACGCTAATGGCAGTATTTGTGCGTTTCGGTGTCTCGAGGCCGGCTGCTGCGTTGGCTGATTCTAATTTTTGTGCCTTTCTAGTTCATGGGCCTTTCGTACGTTCCTTGCATCAGCGCCGGCCTTCTCTTGCCCACCGGAATTCTCCAGCAGATCGGCCAGACCCTGGGCGACACGGACAACATCTTATGGATTCCTGGCGGCTGGTCTGTTGCGTCCGCCGTATCCTTTTCCATTGCCGGTGGCCTTAGCGACG
This sequence comes from Graphilbum fragrans, assembly GCA_001513895.1. Classification (NCBI taxonomy): domain Eukaryota; kingdom Fungi; phylum Ascomycota; class Sordariomycetes; order Ophiostomatales; family Ophiostomataceae; genus Graphilbum; species Graphilbum fragrans. Next base: position 367,882 of record LLKO01000024.1, read on the forward strand.
TCTTTGGTCGCCGGTATGTGCTGCTTTTCGGGCAGCTGCTCACGCTGGTCGGCGGCATCGTCGGCTGCACGGCCGAAACGACCACCGGTGTCGCCGCTGGTTCCACCATTATCGGGTTTGGAGCTGGAGTCATCTTTGTGTCGTATCCCGGCATCCAAGAGCTGCTTCCGAACAAGTACCGGTACGTTTCCTGTCTCTTCTCTCGTTCTCTGCTTGCACGGCCGGCTTTCCTGGGACACCCACTAACAAATCAGCGGCATGGGCATTGGCTGGACCGAGTTCTGTATCAACATCCCCTGGGGCGCCTTGAGCGTGTATCTGGCCACGCAGCTCTTTGTCCACGCAACGTGGCGCTGGTGCTATTATATTGTCATCATCTACTCCGTGTTTGTGATTTTCGGCACCTCGGTCTTCTATTTCCCGCCCTCGCACCCGCAGCACGACTACGAAAAGTCGCGCTGGCAGGAGTTTGTGGAGCTCGACTTTATCGGCCTCGGCCTCTTCGCCGCAGGCCTCACCATTTTCCTGGTCGGCATCACCTACCTCGGCCGCAACGACTACTCCGTGGCCATGGTCTCGTCCACTATCATCATCGGCGCCCTCGTGTTTGCGGCCTGCTTCGCCTACGACTTCTCGCCGCTGCCGCGCCACACCATTTTCCCCTACAAGCTCTTCACGCTCTTCCGCGAGTTCACCGTGCACCTCGTCATTCTGTTCGTGTCTGGCATGATCTGGCAGGGCGTCGTCACCCTCGGCCCCCAGGGCACGCTCTACATGTTCACCAAGGACCCCATCCAGATTGGCATCACCATGATCCCAGCCAACTTCTCGGGCGTCCTCGGCGGCTGGATCCTGCCCTCGCTCGTCCACCGCATCCGCCACGTGCGCCTGCAGATCCTCTTCGCGCTGCTCATGCAGACCGTCTTCACTGGCTGCTACGCAGCCGTCCTGCCAACCAACAAGACGGCCTGGTCCGCCATGCAGCTCTTTGGCCAGAGCTGCTTCACCTGGGTCACCAGCCTGGCCTACGTCTCCTCGGGCCTCTTTGTGCCCGTCGAAGAGCTCGGACTGTCCGCTGGGCTTCTCGGGACCTTCCGCAGCGCCGGCGGGTCTGTCGGCAACGCTGTCTTCAGCACTATTATGAACAGCGTGGTGAACCGCCATCTAGGCGCCAACATCGCCAACGCCGCCATGGGTGCTGGTTTTGGTAACGCGAGCAACCTCGACGCACTCGTTCCCGCCGTCATTGAGAACGCGGTCGGTGTGCCACATGCATTCGATAGTGTTCCTGGTGGTGTAAGCGCCGCCGTAGCGGCTGCGACTTCGACGGCTTTCCGCAATACATATGCCCACGCCTTCCGCATCGTTTTCTACTCCATGATTCCTTTCGGAGTGCTGGCACTTGGCTGTGCGTGGTTTGTCCGCGACCCTAGCCACCTGCTCAATGGCCATGTTGCTGTCCACCAGGAGAAAGAAGTGCTCTCCGGGATTGAGCACCGCCACGAACATGCACCGCGTGCGTCGTCTGAAGCTGCTCCAGCCTCGTAGATGGCGATATGATATGCAAGATGTTTTGTGAGATTGGATAATAGCTAAGTTGTTGAGATGGCGTACCGCTCCGGCATCTAATCGATTCTAGAGACTTTGGGGACTTTAATTGCCAGACGATAACACAACATGTTAGTTTTGGTTAATACAATGTGTTCCTAGTTTGCTTGTTTGCTGTTTTCTGTCGAGTTTGAATTAAACAAGAAAGATGGTCTTATTAAATATCTAAAATAAACCAGATTCATAACTGTAAAAAAAGACCAAAGTAAATCTGACACAAATTAATATTATGAGTGCAATACTCACTTTTTTTAATAAATAGAAAAAAACTTTGGTGACCTTCAGATATCTCTAGATAGATTTGCATATACTTCATGAACGAATGCCGAAGAAATGGCTACTGAATAGATCGTTGAACTAGTGGACTGCCCTGTAGGGAATACTTCCTAGGTCTTCCCCGCATCTTCATGGGTGAACCACTAAAAATCACGTGCATTCGCGTAGCTGCCTAAAATACTGCGATGCTCTAGTGCGCGCCGTTTCGCGATTCTCCAGCTCGCATTATCTCGTCATGCTGCTTTGCGTCGCCCGCTGCACAGCGCTCACTCATTGAGCCTGCTGCCATCATGTGGCTCCTCGAGAATACAGGAAATGCGCTGCAAGGTGAGTCTGCAAATTTCGAAGAAGGTGTTCTTGGACTGCAAAACTAACGCTTGCATCAAGGCCGCCAATTATGGCTTCGACCTGGAAAGCGGTATCTTTTTGGCCGGACCAGGGCCGAGAGTGAGTCATTTCCGTTGACGCATCGTTCTCTCTCCGGATAGCTGCAGCTGACTCAACACTTGCTTTCCAGCTGGCCAGCTTGTAATCCAGGATAAGACTATTTCCCGGAAGCACCTGACCATCGAGGTGGGACAGGTCGCAGACGGCGATGGTGTAAGTGCACGCTTTGAATGCTTGGTGCAGTGGGGGTTGCGAGCATCGCTGACGAGTGTTGGAACTATAGAAGAACCGGAGCGGCCGGTCCGTGGTAACCGTTGAGGACCTCGAGACGAAAGTCGGCACTGTCGTCAACGGGTCGCAGATTCGAGGGCAGAAAACCACTCTGTCCAAAGACGCGAACGAGATAAAAATGGGAAATTTGGCGAGCTTGTTCCGGTACAGACGATCTCCTCTGTGCCATTGATTAGATTTGGCTTTCTGTAGCTCTTTACTGATCTGTCTAGCATCACATGGCTTCCCGTGGTCTTCAGTTTTTCGTTCACAAGCAAAGAGCTTCGCGCCGATCCGTGGACCAAACTTCGGGACGAACTCGAGCAGCTAGATATACGATACATTCCCGACTACGATATTGGCCTGACAACCCACGTCATCGCGAAGAAGCGGAACACGTCCAAGGGCCTGCAGGCACTGATCAACGGCAAGTACATTGTCACCGAAGACTTTATCGCAGCTGTTGTCCAAGCGGCAACAGCTCCAGATGAGGCCAGCACCAGCGCCCTCGAGACGGATTTCAAGGCCCACTGGCCCAATGCGCTAGATCACCTGCCACCGCGCGGCGACGAACCGAGCGACCGGCCTATGAGCACATACGGCCCCGACGCGCGCCGGAAGGAGCTGTTTGACGGCTACACATTCATCTTTTACGACGCCAAGCAGTACGACAATCTCTTTCCGCCTATCGCGAACGGCAAGGGCAAGGCTGTTTTGGGCGATGTTGTGCCTGGCCAGACAGAGGTGGACGACTTTGTCAGCTACGTCAAAGGCGTGGCCGGCGAGGCTGGCTTGGGCGAGTTTGAAGATGGTAGCGAGGGCACAGGTGTAGTGGTGGTGCGGTATCTTCCAGCCAAGGGCGACCACGTCGCGTGGTTTACACGCTTCAGCACGGCCGTGTCGCTGCGTCTGGACCACCGTCTGATTGACCAGCGCGAGTTTCTGGATGCGATTCTGGCGGTTGAACCAGGCATGCTGCGGCGACCGTTGGAGGTGGAGGCGAATGTTCCAGGGCCCAAAGGGGCAACCATCGCGGACGCTCAGCCGTCGGCTGATACGACCACAGCCATGGATGTGGACCAGACAGAAAGTCTGCCGTCGCAGGCCTCGGCTAGCATGTCGCAGCCTGCTATCAGGAGTGTTGGTGGACGAGCGCGGGGAAGGCGTGGGTTGACCAGCCGGTTCAAGGGATTCGATGTGGATCTCGACCTGGAAGATGAAGCTGGTGGTGCAGAACCAGTCATTGTGGCACGGGAACCAGGACCTGATACAGCTGGCGACAACGAAGAGGGCATGTTCGTCTCACAGAACAAAGACTTGGAGGAGGAGGCGCAAGGGGGCGGCACACAGAGCTCTCGGAACACGCGAAAACGCGCGGCTGCGCTACTCGAAGACGAAACGAGAGAGCTTGTCGACGGAATTGCGCCAACAGCCGCAGCCGTCAAGAGGCAGCGTATTGAAGCGGGCATCGACCCTGTGCCACCACGGCAAGACTCAGACATAGAGGATTTGGACGAGGACGAAGATGGAGACGAAAATGCCAACGCTGCTGCAAAAGGAAAAGGCACAGGCAAAGTGAAAATCAAAAAGGAGATTGACATCCTCGAAGCAGCCCGCAAAAACCGCGAGGCAGCCGAGAAGCGGGCGGCCGAAGAGCGCCAGCGACTGGCCGAGATCCCGGACGACGGCATTGACGCCGAGGAGATCCGGAAGCTGACGATTGTGGAGGAGATTGCTGTGCGAGAACTGCCGCCAGCACAACGGACACGTGAGCAAGAGGTCGCTGATGGGCGATGGGATCCGCAGTGGAACGGCCGCAAGAATTTCAAAAAGTTCCGGCGACAAGGCGACGCGGTCGGCCGGCCGGCACGCCGTCTGATTGTCGGACTGGAGCCGGCGAAGACCAAGGAGTACGGCATTGGTGACGACTACTGGCTAGGCGGAGACGAGGGCAGCCACTCAAAGAAAGTGTCTCAGCCATTTTCGTCAGCCGCAGCCAACGATTCGAGTGTGTCCCTGCCAGCCTCGGCGGCGTCCCGATCGACCGACAAGGGCAAGGGGCGGGCTGATTCCGGCGGCCTCATCAGCAGCGGCGAGCGGCTATCCGATGCGTTCCCTCCTGGACAAGGCGGGATGGGGACGATTGGGGCGTCTTCAGGAAGCCTGGGGGTCAGCTCGAGGGGTGCTCCAGCGGTTGGAAGTGGTGGCCACCAAGACTCGGATCTCCTGGACCTGAGCATCATTCCCGACACAGACGACGAAGGACATGCACAAGCCGCAGCCGAAAATATCATGCCAGAATTGGATTCGGAGCCAGAGCCAGAAGCAGAAGCAGAAGTGGTGGCCGATTTGCCACGAACACGAGCCGGAAAAGTGGCCTCGAGGACGGCCACGAGGCAAAGCCAAGCGGCTCAGGCCAAAGCACAAATGGTCAGCCGCACGCGGACACAGCGTGGCCAGACGCAGTCGCAGCTGCAGTTCGAACTTGACACGCCGTCTCTGGCGGTGGCCACACAAAGCACGACGGCCAGGGGAAAGAGGGTGGCCGCAAGTAGCGCCGGCGGATCGTCGACCAGAACGACGTCCAAGAGACCCCGACGCAACGCGGCTCCCGCCACGGTCAACGACAGCGACAGCGACGACGACGACAGTCTCAAGTTCCGGTTCCGCAGCTAGGACTTTGTGCGCTGGACAGATGGCAAGATGCAGCCATGTCATGGAAGGATAGTATATACCAAATGCGAGTCTAATCCCAGGGTATCTCGTCTACGTCCATAAATGTTCCTATAACGTGCCTACACGTGCCTAACTGTGCCCATACGCAATCCTACAGCCCCTAGTCCATCTCCTCCATCGGATTCGTCCGCGCGTCGTGCTCGTCGACCAGAATGCCCACACGGCACGCCGCTAGCATGTTGTCGTAGTTGACCCACGAGTGCACGTCGTTGAACAGCCGGTTGCCGTCCTTGCCTGCGCACCGCAGCAGCTCGCCCTCGCCGCCCGGGTGGAAGGGCAGGTACGGCGTGATGTTGTACACAAAGCCGCCCAGCGCCGTCCACGCATCGCGGCCCCGCCGGCCGTTCATCGTCTTGAGCTGCGACGGGGTCACCCGCAGATACGGCGCATGGGCAGGAATGTCGGCGCCACGCAGCTGGGCACGCGGGTCGTTGGTCAGCCGCGCCCAGTCGAGCGGGCTGTGCCCGGGGGTGAGCATGACCTTGTTGCGGCCCTGTTTGGGGGCGGGTTTGGTGAGAGTGGAGGGGGGGAGGGCGAGCGAGGAGGAGGAGGCGGACGAAGACGGAGGTCCTCGGTTGGGCACGGGCAGGTTGGCTCGGCGGGCCTGGCCGGCAAAGGACGGAGGCGGCGGAGGTGCCATGGATCCGCTGTTGAGAGTCGGGGGACGGCGAGAGGTCGAGGATGAGGTGGGGAAGGAGGAGGGAGGAGCCATGGAGGATCGCTGGGGAACCGGAGGGGGAGCCATCAGCCCAGGCGCGGATAAGACCGGTGCGGCCATGCCGGGAACGGTAGGCGAGGCTGCTCCCAGTGAGGACGTGGGTCCTGTCGGCCCCGAAGCACGCTGGGCCGAAAAAGGTGCAGGAAAGACGGGGCGAGAGTACGGAGGACTGGGAGACCGAGAGCCGGTAGAGTCGGAGTCGTTGCCGGAGGGCGACTCAGGCGTCACCAGCGATAGTGTAGGGATGGCGCCGGCTGTCGACATGCTCGCCTTGGGTGTCGTTGGCTCGTCCTCTGCATCCCCATCGGCGTCGGCGAAGGTCGTTTGTATTATCGGAGGAGGAGGGGGAGGGGGAGGCATGGCTGCTCGATCCCTGTCTGCTGACGAAGAAGCTGAAGGCGCCTCGACCGATATCTGTGGAGTGGCTGGCACCTGTTTCTCTTCTTTGTGCTTTGACTGTGACGTTGCAGGCTTTAGCTGGCCGTTTCGATATTGTCTCTGTGCAGGTGGTGCATCTTGCTCATCCTTTTCGTCTGCCTCTGCTGGAGCAATTCGCGGCGGCGTCTGGCGCCAGTCCAACAGTGGCCGGGCAAAATCGATCCATGCCTGCGGGTAGATGCAGAAGCACACAAGAGACGCAACAATCAGAGTGATCCCGAGCAGCCCCATGGCGGGCAGAGAGAGAGGTGCGAGGGTGCGTCGAGGCGGAGATGATGACAAACCTATCGATCATTGCTTGGTGAGGATGACAGAAAGCGCTGGCAGCTATCGTAGGCACATACGATCACGTGACCGTAATAATAGGGGCAATATAGCACACCATGCTAACTACAGCACACTGCGCTTCCGCTTCACACACAAATCAACTCGCTGGTGCATTAGCAAGATTATCTAAGACGGCAGACGATGAAGCAAGAGGCGTCCGCTACACGCCGCGCGAGTCTATGATACATTTTGAAAGAGAGGAAAAAAAGAAAAAAGCCCTGAGGCTGACGTCGACAGGCAAATTACAGACACCCAAAAAGGAACAAGACGCGAGTAGATATATTTCCTAGCTCGTAATTTTGTGTAGTAGCTGGCAGGCACTAGTCCGTGTTTGTCCTTGGGGGCGCAATATGGAATCCTTGGCGGCGCAGCACGTTTACTGCACACCAGCGGCCTTCATGCGCTCGAAGCAGGAGCGGTAGGCGACGTGGATCTCGGGGACCTCGTAGCCGTACTCCTTGAGCTTGGTGGTGAGCTTGGTGGTGTCGAGCTCGCAGTTGCTGCGGCCGGCCTTGATGACCTTGGCCTGCTCCTCGAGCGAGAAGTTCTTCCAGGTGAAGGAGGGGCGGACGATCTCCTTGAAGAGGGCGAGGACCTCGTTGTGGGAGATGGCACCGGGGTTGGTAAAGTTGTAGACGCCGGTCTCGGCGTGGTCGGCCAACAGAATGGAGGCCGGCAGCAGGTCGGTGAGGATGGTGTTGCTGTTGGGGATGTCGACGACGCGCTCGTACTTGGAGATCTTGGTGACAAAGTTGCGCGAGTGCAGGTCGTCGCTGACGGGCATGCGCAGACGCAGGATGAGGACGTTGCTGTAGTGCTTCATGACGCTCTCGACGTGGGCCTTGGTCTCGGAGTAGAAGCTGCCGTCAAAGTTGGCCAGGTCGGTCTCCTTGAAGCCCGGGCCGCCCCAGGGGTGGGTCTCGTCGTACTGGTAGATGCAGCCGGTGGCAAAGACGGTGACGTGGATGCCCTTGAGGAAACAGCAGTCGGCCAGGTTGAGCGTGCCAATGACGTTGGAGCGCATCGTGGCCTCCTTGTTGTCCTCGCACCAGTCGACGTTGGGGCGGCCGGTGCTGCCGGCGGCGTTGAAGACGTGGGTCGGCTTGACGCGCTCCAGCTCGGCCAGCACGCTCTCGCGGTTCTCCATGCGGATGGTGGTCGTGTAGACCTCCTTGCCTGCCTTCTCCAGCAGCGTCTTGAGGTGGCCGGCGACCCAACCCTCGCCACCCCAGATGAGGTAGCGGTTTGCCGAGGAGCCGTTAGCAGCCATTGTGTGTGTGAGGGGATGTTTTGAGAAAGAGGTGTTGAGAGAGACGGTTTTCAACAAGAAAGAGAGTGTGCTGTGACGGAATGTGCAGCTGTGTGGGAGTGCAAAATGAGAGCAGAAAGACGGTGAGGAGGGAGAAAGGGGTATAAGAATACAACAGCAAAGATAGGCGTTGTTTAGGGCGGGGCTAGCTCAAGACGAGCAAACGCTGAGGTGGCGTTGACGGGCCTAAGCCTGGCGGTTTTAGCAGGTACCTCGTAAGGTTGATCACTGACAAATGCAACCCTGGGTGATAGATAATATTGGTACGAGTCCTGGTGCTGTACCAGCATGACTCGTATACGGTCTACATATGGCATACATGGCTGCAACTACAGATGGCCACATCGCGCAAGGAGTTCTCGTGGTCGAAATTCAGAGTACCGACGCCCAGTACTCCATGGCAAGATTCGTAAGATTATGTGTACGAACGAATTGCGATCACCCCGCGGTTACATAAGCACATTCTCCGTTTGTTGACAGACAGTGCGGGACACAGTGCTCACACGCGCACGCGCACGCGTCTGCACACCGCTTGCCAATCCGGGCCAAGCCTGCCATAAACAAAAGGGTAAAAAAACGGCCGGCTCGAGATTAGGAGATAGTAGTGACAAATTTGGCAGACTTGGGAGACAGCGCGAAAGAAACGACACCACGATGCGCCGGGCGTCTCACAGCATCCTGCCACCACCGCCGTCCAAGTCTGCCGCTCTTTCGCGCCCGCACTCGCCACTCAATGCCCAGAAGCCCGGCACCAGCGAGTCGTCGCGCCGGCCGCTGTCTTCCGTAACTGCGGCCGCCGAAAAAAGGGACCCGAAAAATAACGCGAAAATCGCCCAACACAACATAAGCTTCACCGCCGTTCCCGCCTCGCGAGCACCGTCGATTATCGTCACGGCGCCGCGCAACAGCGTCCCAGGCACCACTGCTGCCGCCTCGGCGCGCCATCCGCTGCGTTTTCGCGACCGCAATGCCCTGCTGGCCGGACGCCCGCGGACAACGCCCCCAGCCTCTCCGACCACGTCTATAGCTCCAGTCTCTCCTGTCTCACCAACGTCCAACCGCTCGGTTTCGCCCACCACTCTCCCTTCCGTCGCGTCTCGCTACCGCCGTCTTTTGGCCTCGTCCGCCACACCCTCCATCCCCAAATCACAATTGCCAATGCGGAACCCGACTCCCTCGTCTTCCGCTGCCATGGGCTACGACAAAGAAACGCCGCGGAAACCGATGCTGGCCGCTCGTCCGGTCACTCGAGCTCCTCTTACACCCAAAATCGCCTCCTCCAAGTCCGCCTCCACGCCCTCCGCCAGCAGCAACGCCGCCGCCTCGCCCTACCAGCAGACCGTCACCGTCACCACACCGCTTGCTCGCAGTGCGGCGGCCGGCACTCCTGGCCCCTTTCGTGGAGCCAACAACGGCCCCGACGACTATCCGTCCCCCGTGTCCTCTTTTCTCCACAGCAATGTGACGCCACGATCCGGTGCTCGCCAGAGCCGCGTCGACAGCGGCAGCACCACGCCGACGGGCACACCAAGCCACGCCGATCGGCTCGACCGAGGCTGGGATGCGCGTTCGGGTCTGGGAATTTCGCCCACAGCTTCGGGCCTCGATGAGAGGCTTCGCCAGGCAGCTGGCCAGGGGTCCTCGGCCCCGGCCAGCGTCGATGCCAAGTTTTTCTATGCCAGCGACGTCAGACCCGGCAGTTCGAACGCGGCTGCCTCTTCTACGGCTGCCGCTGCTTCGTCGTCTGCCTCTTCCTTGGCCGCTGCCCAGCCACCGCCGCCGTCGCTGGCTGCTGGTTCGCGTGCTCCGACGTTTTTCTACGCCAACGGCCAATCCATCCCCGACTCTCCTTCGCCACAGAGCGTCCAGCAGCACCCTCCCTCTCCGCCAGCGACTGCTGCGGCGTCTTCGCCGCCTGACAGAGCATCCAAGTTTGTCCATGCCAACGGGGCCGCCCTAGACAGAACCAATTCTGCTAAAACGGCCTCCTCGGCTTCGCAGCCCAAACTCACAGCCGCCCGCTCCAGTCGTGCTGTCCCAACGTCAAGCAATGGCTACACGTCGCAGCAGCGGCCACTGTCTCCCATTAAGCTCCCCACGGCAGCTCCCTACCCCCTACAGAAAAATGGCTCATTTGCCGGCAGTTCTCGCTCGCAGTCTCCCGCCAATGTGTCTCCGGCTAAAGCCCCCGCAACAGCAGCATCGGTGGCTCTGCCGACCACTCCCTCGTCGCCTGTTCCGCCGCCTTTCTCGCGCACCAATAGTCTTCCGCGGCAGCGCTCTGACAACAACGGCGCCAGCACCAGCGGACACTCTCGAGCTGGCAGCCTCACTATTGCGGACGCTCCCATGGTGGCTCGTCTCCTGCAATCATCACAGTCGAATTCCGAGGCCTCCTCGCCTGCATCTGCCCAATTTCCTGCTACGGCCCAGCTGCCTCCTCTGGGCTTCCCGGGGTCATCGGCCACGGGCATTGCCGCCATTCTGCAGGCGACAGACGACCTAGCAGACTCCGCCGACGAGGCCGAGGCCAGCCCGACGGTCAGCCGGAGTACCAGTGTGAGCTTCAGCGCCAACGGAAAGGGCGATGTTCTGCACAGTCCGACCAAGCAGCACCAGCCGTCGGGGTCGAATGCCCAGGACCCCCTCGACGATCTGGTCTTGAACGCCCGCCGCGAGCGCAAGGTGCAGGACCTCGAGATCACCAATGCCTCGCTCGAGGCCATCAACCGGTCGCTGGAGCGGCAGCTGCGCAAGCAACAGTCGGAGTTGCGGCAATTCCGGCGTCTTTCGCGCTCTGGCCGTCTGTCGCTGGCGCCGTCGACTTCCGGCCTCTCGAACCGCATCATATCCGGCTCGACCGTCGAGGGACCCCTCGAGGACCCCGATCGCTTGCAGTCCATTCTAAGCGATGACGACGACGACGAGTCCCGCAACAGCGACGACGACGATTTTCTGTCTGACATGGAGACCTCCTTCAACGAAGACGACGACCTCGACGATGCGGGTACTGCCGACACTGCTGATACGGCGCCTACCGCCACCTCCACCGACCCCCTGTCGCCCCCGTTTTCCAGCGACTCGCCTGGCTTGCGTAATGCCCACCAGCGCCGCCAACGCGATGAGCGCCGCCTGCAGCTCGACCTGTCCAAGCACCGCCAGCTGCTGGTCGACAGCCAAAAGATCAACCAGAGCATCAAGCGCTGTCTCGGCTGGACTGAAGAGCTCATCAAGGAGGGCCGCAAGGCGCTGGCTTTCCAGGTCCGCGTCAGCGAAGTCCAGCTCGGCGGCCGTGTTCTTACTACCGACGAAGTCGAGGGCGTCCACGAGGAGGTCAACGAAGACGACCACCATCACGATCTCCAAGTCCACCAAGACGAGGCTTTCAGCCCTCACATTTCCGACGACGCTGCTTCGCCCATAATTTCTAATCATACCATGCGCGTCCTTGCAGAAATTCCGAATGCGGACAATATCTCGCTCCCTTTTAATTCTTCTGGAGACGACAAGACTGCGGCGAAACCAAGGCCGAATAGCGGCCGCAACGTCCGCTTTGATACGCTGGGCGACGCCGACATCTCCATTCCTGTGACGGCCGAGCCTCAGAACCTCGATAATACACCGGCCATAATACCGGTCGATCTTCTTTCTGCTACACCCACTGATCCGGTGGCTGCTGCGGCAGGACCATGAGACACACCCAACCCATTTCCTTTGTCACTTTTTGCTTTGCACTGACCCCAGAATGAACACACGTCGATATATCCATCACCACTCCACAAGATTGTCCCTTTTGCATTTCTGGTTTATGAAGAAAAAAGGGAATCGGTCCCCATGGCGTCTTGCCCCTTTTCGGGCACATTTTTCCTGGTTTTGTTTTCTTTCCTTCTTTATTCTCGCATATACATACTGCATGACCGTCATGATCAGGAGGCTTTAGAAACCGGATGGGCCAAACAGCATTTCTCACGACCACGATCCAACCTTGCCCACGTCATTTTTGCTATTTTTTGTTCTTTCCACCGTTCCCTCTTATTCTGCGCCTCCTTTTCTGTCCTGCACTGCAGTCATGTGTACATGCGTATATGCCTTATTTTATCATGCCCCCCTTCCATCAACCAAATTGCATCCGCCAGCGAAAAAAAACCCATGTTCCGATACCATTCCCGCCCACACAACCGGAGCCGGCGACAACGAATTCTGACACCGACTACCACGCCGGCTCTGTGCACCAAATATACCCCTTGTTCATACGCCTGCTTTTCTGTTGCGTCCTTTCCTTTGTTATACCCCCGCGCTTCACGTCTTATCCACCAGCCACCACATGCGGCCATGAGCACGTTTCTTTCCTACTGGGACAAACTGTCTGTACTATTACTGAAGAGGCAACTCTCCACCCCACACCTTGAGATATAAAGATATTAGAAAGATAGCCGAGGAACGGAGGAAGGGGCCGGCGGACGGCAGGAGGCCGGCGGACATCTGGCACCACAGGATAGACAATCTCTAGAGATCAAGAATACGATGCAAGTGCGAGAAGCTGTGCCACGAATGTGTTGTTTTTTCGTAATCAATATTCTATAATAGGACAGTCCTGAACGTGAACATTTCCGGACTGAGAGAGTAGGGGGTATGGACTGGACAAAACCTGCAAACAGAATGGACAGAGAACAACCAAATCACCAAGAAAAGAAAGAAACAGAACGTAACACAAAAAATCAACAAAGACAGCCAGTCCTCTATCCGTTCGACGCTACAGCCACGCGAGGAGACGGAATAGGTGTCCCCTTCCGCGCGGCCTCAAAACAAGATGCTATGTACTTGTACACAGGGTCGGTGAAACGCAATAAGAATTAGAGAGGGCAGTGTGAGTGCGATGGCACAAGAGATGTGCGGCCCCTTGCCTGTAGAGAGATCCAAGAAAGAAGGGAAGCCGCCAACACTGGCACGTAATCCAACAATAAGGACAAGAAATTGACGAGCCGCCCCTCGTGTCTGGCCGGTGCTTCACTCAAACTTGGACGATTTCGGCACATTGGGGGCATCGGCTGCCGTAGCCGCGGCGCTGCCGGCTTCGGTGGCCTTGATGTTAACGAAGCCGTCGACGTCGACGCCGTCCGAATCCTCAGCGCCGCCCTTGCGCGATGCCCAGCCGCTAAGACGGTGCTCCTTAGCCTTCTTCTTAGACTCCTTCTCCTTCTTGATGGCGGCCTCGGCCACGAGCTGTTCGAATGCCATGTAGTCGCCCTCCTCCTCGGAAGTGCGGAAGGCCTAAACGGTTAGCGGGTAATGAACGGGGGCTCGTGAAAGAGAACAGGGGAAACACTGCACAACAAACAATCCCCCCCCCAAAAGAAGACTAAACATCACGTAGCAGCCAGCACCCACCTTATTGCAAATGTCACCAATCAGAATCAGAGCGTCGGCGCGCTCGAGGCGCTTGGTCAGCGGGACCTTCTTGTCGTTGAGGACGGCGTCGCAGACGTCGCGCAGGACGCTCTGGATCTCAAACTTGCTGCCGCGCCAGGCGGCGGTCAGGATCTTGCCGGTGACGCGGCGCTCGTACTCCATCTTCCTCTCGTCGGTCCACTCGTCGCCGCCGCGCTGCTCCATGCGGGCCATCTCCTCCATGGTCTGCTGGGCGTCGAGCGCCGAGCTGATGGTGTTCCACGTGTCCTTGACCAGCGTGCCCTTGTCGCGCATGCGGCTGAAGAAGCCGCCCATGCCAAACATTTTCTGGCTGCGCAGCAGCGTCGTGCCCTTGGTCACGTACACCTGGCCGATGGCGTGCAGGATGTCCAGCCCAAACGACTCCATCTTGAGCTCTTCCACCTCCAGCCGGATCTTCTCCTGGAACGCCCGCGTCACGTCGACGTCCTTTTCCGTCTCCGTCCACAGCGACACCCGGTCCATCAGCTTGCGCGCCAGCATGTCCACGCGCTCCTGCCGCACCCGCGCCCGCTCCCGCTCCAGCGCCGCCAGCTGCTCCCGCTGCTCCTTGGTGAGCCCCGCCTTCTTCTTGTCCTTCTTCTTCAGGTCCTTAGCGTCCTCGTCGCCCGCAGCCACGTCGCCCGCTGCGTCGTTTGACGCTCGGTCCATCAGCGCGGGGCGGATCGGGATGGCATGCCGACCGGGCGTGGTGCGGCCGGACCCGCTCGGAGGCACTGGTGAGGCGGAGCCGGACAGCGGGGGCGAAGCCGGCCCGGCCGCAGCCGAAGACGAAGACGCAGCGGCCGGCTCTTCCTCGACGACCACATTGAGCGGCGCGGAGGTCGCGGCAGCCGTGGGTTCTGATGCGGGCGCTGTGTGCTTGTCTGCGCCTGTGGCTGCCGCCGCTTCGCCACCAGCTCCGGCTCCGGCTTCGGCTTCACCTTCGGCTACCGCCTCGCCTTCGCCCTCTTCGTCGACCATGGCGATGTCCATAGTAGCCGTCAGGTCTTTCATCAAAGAGATCTCGCCGATCCAGCTGTTAAACACTTCACCGCCAAAGATGCTCGAGAAAAACTCGGATGGGTCGACGAAGCCCTCGCTGGGCTGCGAGGCGTCCTTGCCGTACTTGTCGTAGGCCTTCCGCAGATCTGCATCCTTAAGGACTTGGTAGGCTTCGCCGATTGCCTGGAACTTTTCGTGGGCTTTCGGGTCGTCGGGGTTCTTGTCTAAGGGGAGCGTTAGTATCCTGCTGCCAACAAGGCAGCCGGGAGCCAAGTAGAAGAGTACGGAGGTCCACCGAAGCAGTCAAGAGCGGATCACAAGAAACAACGTACCTGGATGGTGAATGATGGCCATTTTCCTGTAGGCCTTTTTGATCTCCATGTCAGTGGCGGTTGGCGAGACGCCGAGCTGATCGTAGTAGGAGGTGTCGGCAACCATGATGGGCGAATATGGGTGGGTGGTACACCTATTGTCGTCTTGTTTTCGTCGTGCAAAGGGAGGTGGAAGAGATGAAGGCCGGTATATGTCGGCCTAACGGTGTGTCAGGTTCTGTCTTTCGTGACCTTGTCTTGTTTACCGCGTCGAGAATAGAATGGCGGGAAAAGTAGAAAGGCGGCGGAAGAGGCGGAAACGCTGGGGGTGGGAAGACGGTAAAAAGCAAATATAATGCAAACAAAGCTTGCGTCTCGTCAAATAGCAGGACGCGAGAGGCGCTGCGAGACAGTAGGGGACTATGCAGACGAGCCAGCTGTCTTCAATATGGAGCAAAAGGGAGAAGAAAAAGTACAGGCGGCCGCCATCGTCATTACGCAGGAGCCGCCTGTAGACTACCCGCTTTATTTTTTTTAGCGGGATGCTGGAGGGGCAGTCGTCAGTGACGGCGATGATGCGGCGCTGAGCCACGTCACATGATATGTGGCTGTTTAGAAATGCTGCCTGGAGCCTAAAATACGGTGGCTCAGGTGGTTACGCCGTACGGAATAATAACTCAAGTCTCGACGAACCGCATTTTGTGATGACCACGGCGGTGGAAACGCTGACTTTGTAGGTGTTGCTGTCTAGTCGAAACATGTGAGAACTTATTAGACTGCTTGACGATATATTTATATATATTTATATGATCACTCGTTGTTGAATACGTAGGCTCGAGTAATCTTGAAAACTGGCACACCTGCCATCGTGATTGGGTGCTGTGAGCTTAGTCGAGGAATTACGGGGAGTTACAGTGGAAGACAGCTACCGCAGACTCCAGAGACAGGCAGAGAGCTTCCGGTGATCCCGTGACACATCACATGGACAACACGGCATCTTCTCCATGCGACCCACCCTTTGCTGGCCTGGACGCTACTCAACCAGGGTGGCAGTAGCGCCCATTGGCCAATAGCAGGCGTCTCCATAATTGTGCCTGCAGAATATGGGACCGATCGTATGGGTTTGAATTCTACTTCACACCGTTCCTTTTTTGCTTTATTAATTTATTGTACTTTCCCGTAGTACGCTCGCTGTCTTTACCCCATCTTCTAAGCCCCTTTAATTTTTTTCCTCGCCTCCCCCTACACTCTTGCTCTGGTCAACCACAGCATGACTGCGCCTTTTTGACCCGGACTTTTTGGCTCTGAGATAAAGTCCGCTTACGTCGTTCTACAAAGATTTGTTTCTGGCAGTGATTTCTCCTTCCCCTTGCTTTGGTGGCTAAAGGACGGACGGTAGAATACCAGCCCCGAAGCCGCAAGTATTTGCGAACAGCTGCCTACCACACCCTCTCACGTCAGACATTGCAACGTGAGCGGCTTGTATTTCTCCGCGGCATCTTCTTATTCTTATTCTTGCCTTTCTTTCTTCTCTCTGCTCACCTCACATCACACATCCTCACATTTCCTCGCATCTCCCTCAAAATGCCCTCCGCAGCACAGATTGCCTACTTCCTGGTGCACCCGGTACAGCTCCGGTCTATCATCCAATGGTACGTTTCAGGCTGTTTCTGTGTCCTCTCGTCTGTTTCTTTCTCTTGCTAACAAACGCAGGAAGTTATGGCACGAGCCCGTGCACCGGCGCGACCCGTCCAAGGAGACGGCGACGGAGAAGTCGTGCTTCCACTTTCTCAACCTGACGTCGCGGAGTTTCTCCGCGGTGATCCAGGAGCTAAACCCGGAGCTGCTGATGCCGGTGTGCCTGTTCTACCTGGTGCTGCGGGGCCTGGACACGATCGAAGACGACATGACGATTGCGATCGAGAAGAAGGAGCCGCTGCTGCGCAAGTTCGACGAGCTGATGGAGCAGGACGGGTGGAACTTTAAGGAGAACGGGCCGAACGAGAAGGACCGCGAGCTGCTAGTGCACTTTGAGGACGTGATCGCGGAGCTGAAGCTGATGCAGCCGGCGTACTATGCGATTGTGCGGGACATCACAACCAAGATGGGCAACGGCATGGCGGACTACGCGCTCAACGCGGAGCACAACATCAACGGGGTACAGACGACCGAGGAGTACGAGCTGTACTGCCACTACGTGGCCGGGCTGGTGGGCGAGGGCCTGACGCGGCTGTTTGTGGAGGCGAAGCTGGCGAACCCGGCGCTGATGGAGCGGCCGAAGCTGACGGAGTCGATGGGTCAGTTCCTGCAAAAGACCAACATCATCCGCGACGTGCACGAGGACTGGGAGGACGGGCGGCGGTTCTGGCCGAAGGAGATCTGGAGCAAGTACGTGGACCGGTGGGACGACCTGTTTGCGCTGGCGCACCGCGAGAAGGCGATCCAGTGCCAGTCGGAAATGGTGCTGAACGCGCTCAAGCACGCGGACGAGTGCCTGTTCTACATGGCGGGCATCCGCGACCAGAGCGTGTTCAACTTCGTGGCGATTCCGCAGAGCATGGCGATTGCGACGCTGGAGCTCGTGTTCCAGAACCCGGCCGTCTTCGAGCGCAACGTCAAGATCACCAAGGGCGACGCGTGCCAGCTGATGACGGAGTCGACGCAGAACCTGCAGGTCGTCTGCGACGTCTTCCGCCGCTACGTCCGCCGCATCCACAAGAAGAACGACCCGCGCGACCCCAACTACACGGCCATCAGCGCCGCGTGCGGCAAGATCGAGCAGTTCATCGAGTCCATCTTCCCGACGCAGGACATCAAGAAGATCACCGCCGCCAAGAACCAGGCCCAGCAGCAGGACCACTTGCCGCTGTCCGACGGCCTGGTGCTGGTGGCCTGCGTGGTAGGCATGCTGGTGCTGGTGGGTGGCCTGATGGTGAGTTTTTGTTTATTTGTCTGGTTTCTCATGTTTGATTCTTTCCGTTTGCTCACCGCTAACCAACAGGTCGGCATCGCCTGGTTTATGGGCGCACACCTCGACAAGATCCTCGAGGGCTTCGGCTATGCGGCGAAAGCCAGCTCCTCGGCCATTGTGCACGAGGAGTTGTAACGATCTGACGATGCTGGAGGTGTGCTTCTTGTACTCGATTCTAATATGTCTGGCATGCTGTTTCGCATTTTCGTTTTCTTTTTCTCTTTCCACCTCCCACTACCATTTCCCAGTCTCATTACCGCCAGCCTCCATGTACAAAGCATCGGTGAGTGTATACATATCTACAGACTCTGGCCACACGGCCAGCCTAATTCGGGAGGAGCACCGCAGTGTTCCGTGTTAATATAGCGCATGACTGTTTGCGGGAGTGTGTGGAGACGACGTAGGGTCAAGGTGAAGCGACCACAGAAACCAAGCACGGATGTCAAATTGCAATTCAGTCTACCTCAATGACTGCAGTTGTGCCGAAGATGTGCTGATATCAAAAAGGGGACAGCAATGTCCCCGAAGTAGCGGGCAGCCTGGATTCCGGGCGCGTTCTCTCGGGAGGTCGGCTGAGCTCCTGTTTGGACGAACTGCGCACAGTTCTCTCGTATTCTTGCCTCTGTAGTATTTACCCGCTGCGCTGCCACCGTTGGTGTGCGATCTGCACAGCCTATACGGAAGCGGCTCGTTTCGTATTCCGGGTCTGCATTAGAAGACATTGATTACACATCTACGCTAACAACGCGGATCAAATCTGATGCTCAGTAAATTGAATCACAGATCCATGCCCATATGTACAGATCCAAAACCACATCTGTGATCACTCCCTAGTATATACCAAACAAAGGCCATACCAGCTCAAGCAGGCACCGCCCATCAAAAACGCCAGGCCCGTAAAATGCAATTCTATGCGCGTGATTTCTTTTGCTTTTTGTCAGACGTCTACTGGTTGCCGTTGTTGGCGATCAGGTCCACGGTCTGCGGCGCATTGTCCTTGACCTGGGCGCCCGTAGCCGTCGCCAGTTGCTGGATGCGGGCCACCACGGCCGCGACGTCTGTGATGTTCTCGAGCGCCATGAGATAGGCGGCGAGGCCGGTGATGTGCGGCGTGGCCATGCTGGTGCCGGAGAGCACGGCCGTGGCCGAGTTGTTAGTGATGCCGACCGACAGCACGTTGACGCCCGGAGCAAAGATGTCAACGGTGCGGCCAAAGTTGGAGAAGGACGCCTTCTCGTCGGTGGTCTGGTCGATGGCGCCGACCGAGACAGCATCGACCGACGAGGCCGGCGAGTCGTTGGCGGCGTCCTGGTTCTCGTTGCCCGCCGCCACACAGGGCACCACCCCGGCGCGCCGGATGGCGGCGACGGCCGCATTGACAGCGCGGCTGCGCGAGCCGCCGAGCGACATGTTCATGACCGCTTTGCCGGCGAGGCCGCGCGACGTGGCATTCGCGGCCACCCAGTTCATGCCGGCAATAACGCCGCTGTTGGTGCCGGCGCCCTGCGCATCCAGCACCTTGACGGCGACGAGGGCCACGTTCTTGGCCACGCCGAACGTGCGGCCGCCAATGGTGCCGGCCACATGCGAGCCGTGGCCGTTGGCGTCCGTGTTGAGGCCGTCGCCGACAAAGTTGGCCCCGAACTCGGCCCGGCCCTGGAATTCGTTGTGCGACACCATGATGCCCGTGTCGACCACAAAGGCCGTGATGCCCTCGCCCGCCGAGTCGTCAAACACGTAGCCGCCCGTCGTGCCCGTGTCGTGGCTGAGCCGCACGAGGCCCGACGGCGCGTTGCTCTGCGTGCTAATGGCCCGTGTCTGCACCCGCGCGTCCTGCTCGATGTAGGCCACCTCGTCGGCCGCGAAGATCTCCATCATGGTGCGGTCCTCGGCGGCGCTCAGCGACATGGCGCGCCAGGAGCCCACGTGGAAGGTCTGGACCGACCCGTCGACCATGTCGCCGCCACCCGTCTCATTGCTCAGAGACCGCCGCTCCACATTCCGCTTGGCCACCTTGGCCATGACGTGGGCCTGGTGCGTCTCTACGGCGGTGTCGGTGGCGTTGTTGTTGTAGACGACAATGTAGGAGCCGGCGATCAGGTTCTTGGCGTTCGGGTTGACAATCGGCACGCCGAGCACGTGGACCGCCTTGGCAGCCCCAGAGTTGCGGCCGGACGACGAGGCATGGGCTCTTGGCTCGACGGCCGGGACCGCCGCGACAACAGCGGCCAACACGCCGAGAACCGAGAGAACAGAACGTAACGGAGCCATAGTGGGAGGGATAGACCAAAGATGCAGAAGTGGAATAAAATGGGAGTGAAATGAGGAAGAAAGAGGAAATGAATAGAGATCGAAAAGAGAAAAAAATGACCAGCACGGAATGAAAGGATGTTTGATATCAAACAAATGAACGAGAGAGAAGAGAAGAGAAACAAGCAGTACAGAAGAGAAGAACGAAAAAGAGGACGACAAGAAACGAAAGAGACAGCCTTGGTCTCTACACGAGCATGAGGGACTCCCCTTCGCATCACTCGTCAGGGCAGGACGCCGCCCTTTAAGGAAAAGAGGAGGCACTGCGGACGAGGCCTCGGCGCCGGATTGGGACAAGGAAGCCAAGCCCCCTCCAGTGCATAAGATGCGCGGTAAAGAACGTTGGATGTTCCGCAGGGGAGTACATGCCCCACGAAGGGACGGTCGACGGCATGAAACATGAACGCCATCTCCACGATGGCCATCTTCCGAAGGGGGAGGGCCGCCAAGAGGGTGTCTCCGAAGGGGGGCGAGTTTAGCGATGTTTTGTCGGAGAGCTACAGAGTGCGCGTAGTCTGAATTCATATGCAGAAGTAATCATAGCTACATGTAGTACGAGCACTCTTTCTCCATTTCCCCATCTGTTTCGCTGTTTGGAGACTGCCCCGACAGCTTGGCTACCACTGGGACAGGAGATGCTGCCAAAGGGGGCCGCTGCCAAGTGCAATGGTGCCGTGGCTCGCTCCAGGGACAGGGTTCCGCTGGGAAGGGCCTCTCAGCCTCGACGGCTGCGGCCAATAAGGGCCAAAATAGCAACAGGGCTTCTGTAGAGCCAAACGGCCGGTCGCTGTGGCGTATGCTTGCATTCTCCGACGATGCCAAGAGCATCCGCGTCAGCGCTGTGGATGTTTGCTTCACTACTGCTGGAACAACACGACTTTTTCTGCTTGTCGTTGTCTGTTGCATCCTCAAACACTGTCCGCGCAAGTCTCTACGCAGACGTTTGTTTGCTATGGCTTGTTTGATTACTTTCGTCTTTTTACGTTTCCTTCTCCTTTTGCATCGTTCATTTAGGCCTCTACCTCTAACCAAGGATTCCGTGCTCCGTAACTGGCTACTCGTATGCTATCCCACACGAGGCACACACACCAGCATAATGATCGGCCTGCCAACCTTCCTGGTTTCTTGGACAAAGAGCAATGGCTGATTGGCGGCTGGGGAGGGTGGTGTGTGTGTGTGTGTCGCCTTCAAGAGGGAGTGCCCGTTCGTTAGGCGGAGAGTTTAGACGGATTTGCTCGATAAACGGACCCCCAGGAGCAGCCCGCCCCTGGTCCACCCCCTAAATCTCTTTTGTATACGGAGTACTTGTAGGCTCCATACCAAAAGCTGGGCGGTTTTATGCCCTGTTGGGCCACCGCCAGCGACGCCCACTATAAATAATAGCAAAAACAAATACAAATACATAATGGCTGCTTCATCTGTCCATGCATGCCTCTATGCGTCCAGAAAAAGGCACGGCCAACAGGCAGGCCTAACGCAGCTATCTCGCCGCCTCCTTTATCAGCATGGCAACAGAGCATATTGCCTGCCCGCCTCCCCCGAGTCTGCATACGGACAACAAATAACACTCTGTGGCAGTTATAGTGCTGGGGCTGGCATGAGGCTGGCACCAGGTAACATGGGCCCAAAAATGCCCGGGAGGAGCTTCCTGCGCATCGTCCAGCACTCTATCTGACGACGCCCGCCCGAAGGATGCCATGACGGAGGGCAGCTCTATGCACTCGCAGCAGGAGCCAAATAGTGGGATGGCATAAGCCCAGGTGCAGGTACTGTGCTTTGCTCCGTTGGCTCTACAGGCAGGCAAAAGGCAATTTGGCTGTCTGTCTGAAACGCGGAACAGCTTCGCAGCGAGAATCTGTATTCGACACACGGAACAGGGCATAGCAGATTACATCGCACCCGAGCAGAGTGGCGCCCCGGAAGCAGACGACGTCACCTACACTGGCTTTTTGATCGAGTCTCGCTCCATTCGCAAGACTAAATCCAATGCCCCAGCCAACGGCAGCAAGAATGTCTTAACTTTCGCCGTGCAGTAGTGTCCGGGCCTGTCTCGCTTTAGTGCGCCGGCCAGGGCCAAACCAGAGCCACCAACGAGCACACATGTACCAGTAGACACCGAGCCTCAATCCTGCGCCAGCGTATTTGTGATGCTTGTTTGCCGCGATGATTCGTTGTCGTTTTGCCATCGCTTTTTACCCTCTATTCCTGCTTCGCATGTCTACAGACGCTCTCTGCCGAGCCACAGAAGGCGCCGTCATTTCGAGCCATGGCCTACTCTGCAGCCGTTAGCTGCGCCTCCTTGCCTCGCTCCCTACATGCACCCGTCTTCCTTCCCCCTTCTCAATTGCCCTTCCGATGAGACTCTCGATGCTTGCCCTGTGCCAGGTCACGTGATCGCCAGCGGGCGTGCAAAGAGGGTGCCCGGCGCATCGTCGAGATTGGCCGCAGCGCATCGGAACGGCGATGGAAGCGTGTTGCCGTCATTGGCTGAAGAAAGAAAAGGATTGCGCCCTACCACACAGCGCAGGTCGCCGACTGCGCAGCCGGGCAATGGCTGCTGTACGACGCATTGGTTGGCTGTATTTACCGATGTATTTATCGAATTTATTTTTCCCCAGGCGTCACTGACACACGCTAATTTCAATTTAAAATTTCCCATTAACGCGTCTCGGTGCACCGTTACAGCACTGGCTGTGGCACTAATGTGGCTTGAAAGGAGGGGCTGTTTGGCCTGTTCCGGCCTGGTCTGTCTCTGTGTTGCGCCCAGGTTACTCTTGCCGCCTTCCGCCCTTTGCCTGTGTCTCTCCTCTTGCTACTACTGTTGGCGCCATTCGTTTTTGGGGGTCTGCCTGGCGCCAGCGGCTGTGCATTGTGCTTGTCTCAAATGACCCTCATTAAAGCAGAAGGGGGCCGTATGCGATCGGCTCTTTCCCCCTCTCCTCCCTCGTAGTTGCCCTGCTGTAATTTCGCATCGTGGCTATCGCCTGCCTTTTTCCCATTTGTCTTTCTTGTCTCTTGGCTAGACCACCCGATTCTCTCGCCATTTTTGCCGTCGTACTTTTTTGCCGTCCCACGCCTTTTCTGTATCCTGTCTCTCGCTCGCTACAAGGCATTCACCAGACAATTGTTCGGCCAGACCTGCTACGACGACGTCTCTGTTCCCTAGGCCCGCAGGCGTCACAATCCGCCCACTTTATTTTCCATCTCCGACGCTTTCTTAGGTTCGCCATCTAGCATCGACGGCCTACTTTTCCTTCTCCGTATCTCATTCACCTTCTCTCTCTATCATTCCCATTACCCCCCGCCTCCTTCACGCCCGCTTCATCGGCTTGGGTGCCAGCCGTTTCTCGTTGTCCGCTGTCCGCCGCTGTGCAATCGCCTCTGCTGCTCTGGGCCAATCGTCGACGGCCAAGTCTCACGCGATCAACCCAACTTTACCGGCATCCGCGACCGCTGCCATCCAGTCAGATCTCTGTTCTCTCCCGACTCCTTCTCCTCTTCCTGCTGTGCGCCCAACCACATCGCCCAACCCACATTTTTCTTTGTGCCCACGGCCTATGCTCCTTCACTGCCCCAGCTAATACGGCGGACTTGCATTGCCACGACTGCTCTACCCTCTTCTAGAGGCGGTGTCTGTTCCCCGTCTCTCGTGCTCGCACGTGTTCACGGCCAGCTGCATACTGCATGCTCCCACCACCGTCGCGGCCTAACTGTTCCTCATTGAGCGGCCCTGTCTCTGGCCCTGTCCGCTTTCCCCTCTCCGGCCGCTGCTGAACCTGAACCTGGTAGCCAGACCTGACGACTTGCCATGCGCCCCGACGGCCTCGTCTCCTGGGACTGATTGACCGACTTTTTGCCCACGAGTCTTCGTTCCACCGAAAAACAAAGACAAACAAAATCACACACAGCCCAACACCCCTCTTACCTACATATCCTTTCCAAAATGCAAACAAGAGCCGAACTGCCCGACGCCGGCAACGAGCCGCCCAACTTGCTCGACCATCCTCCTCGGACACCAAGACTCTCGGCTCCGATCAGCAGCCATGAATCCCACGCCACTGTGGAATTAGCCTCCATCATTGCGGCTGCCTCCAATCCAGTGTCACCGGGACCCTCGAGCCCGCCGCTCGAGGTGCGCCCACAGGATTTTGTCCCGCCAGCACGCCCTAGCAGCACGCCGTTTCCCCGTCTCGACTCCCGCGGCGACGATCTTGGATTTTTGAATCGTCACAAGGAAGAAGACGATGCGGACGCCGTCGGCGAGTCCTACTCCGGCATCGAGGCTGCTGGCATGGATGCCATGGACATCGATGACGATGACGAAGACTACGAAGATATTGACGATGATGAAGAGGAGGAGAAAGGGGAGGAGGACGTCGACGACGACGACGTGCTGGATGAGGACGTCGATGTAGATGGCAACCTGAGTGTGGGTGCCGACTTGAACATCGTTAGAGGGGCACCGCACCTTCCATCTGTGCGGCCTAGCACACCGTTTGTCTCGTCCACGCGCTTCTCGCCGCCATTCCCGCTGCCGCTGGCAGCACTGGGGAGCAATCGCTATCCCGGCCTCTACTATGAGGAAATGCTCGGCGACGACGGCGATTCACTCGACGGGGACACGTTGTCGCTCGCCGGAAATGTCCGTGTGTCGTCGTCCGGCGAGCTCTCAAAGTCGACACAGTATGCGCCGTTCCCAGAGCCTGCAGAACTCCGAGCGCCTCCCCCGCCAACAAAAGAGCAGACGCTGTTCCTGTACCACCTCCCCACCGAAATCCAGGACTCCATCCTCGGCCACGTCTTCGAGTCTAATGTATCGCCGCTGACGAAGAAGGCTCCTGATAAGAGACTGACGAGACTGGCCTGCATCAGCCCCGTCTGGCGGGACCTGATCCAGAAGCGGATTTACTGCCATATCAAAATCAAGGCTACCGGGTCCTCCATCAACGAGGCTCTGATCCACTTTGCCAGCAATCCGCACCTTCAGCCCTATGTGAAGCACGTCGAGCTGTGGTTCCCCGTCTTTCAGCAGAAGCCGAGTGCCACAGCCACGCCGCCGAGGTTGACCATGCCTTTCATCACCCAGGAAGGGGCGGCGAACTCGGCCTACACGATTCCCTCGGACAACTGCTCGCTCGAAGATGCCTTCTGCTTTGTCTATATGACCTTTCCCGACATCACGGTGCTGACGCTGGAGGGTGGCGAGCGCAAAAGAGCGCCTCAAGTGCGTCACTTTACGCGAGAGATCGACGGCGACGGCCAAGAAAGCGAGCAGCCGCTCATGATGCACCAGCTTCCCAAAGTGCGGACGCTGATCTGCAAGGGCCAGTGGAACCTGATCCGGGCCAAGGAGGACTTTGACAACATTGCGTCGGCGCTGCCCAACATGCAGGAATGGCTTGCCTCGTACAGCAAGCCCAAGTCCAAGAGCTACCTGTCGATGGCCACGATCCTGCCGAACTTGCCGGCCAATCTGACACGGCTGGATCTGTGCATCGAAGGCGACTACCGCCAGGAGATCACCTTTCCTCCGTACTTCCTCAAGGTGGCCGAGAACATCCACTTTTGCGCCCATCTCGCCAAAGCCACGCCGGCTCTGGAGCATCTGTCATACACCGGGCGGGTGTGCCGCGGATTCTTCGACCTGGCCTCGCGTTTTGCTGACGTGCGCAATACTCGCCTCAAGTCGGTCGACCTGACGGTGAAGAACTGCTGTC
Source organism: Graphilbum fragrans (assembly GCA_001513895.1). Taxonomy (NCBI): domain Eukaryota; kingdom Fungi; phylum Ascomycota; class Sordariomycetes; order Ophiostomatales; family Ophiostomataceae; genus Graphilbum; species Graphilbum fragrans. The sequence continues at coordinate 393,692 of LLKO01000024.1, forward strand.
GACACGTGCAGCATTGGCAGCAGCTGGGGTCGGGCATCACGGACGCGCATTTCATCGAGGCCTTTGAGGCCTTGGTCTTATCGGCGGTGCTGTCGATGGAGCGCCTGAGTGAGCTAGACACGCTGCGCATTCGATATGTGGACCTCGAGTTCCCGGTGCCGCCACTGAATCCGTTCTTCACGCTGAACGACGGCGTGGCGGCAGGTGTCTGGAGCGAAGTGATTGTGAGTGAGTTGATGCGTGTGCGGCCGACTGTGACGTGGGAGAGCGAGCTGAGCGATTCGTTTATCGGCTTCTCCACCATCAAAGACGGGGCCCTCTTCCTCAATCCCGAGTACCCCAAAAAGCGGATAGCCACGATCAAGCTGAGCAACTATGAGCATCTGCGGGCATTGGCGATGTGAATGACAACAGATCGGCGCATCCAGCTCAACAGATTTTTGTCTTGTTTTTTGTGGTGTCTTTCCAAACATGTCTTAGTTCGGGTTGTCTTTTCTCTTAGCCCCTTTCGCTTCACTTTTCTTTTGTTCTTTTGTTCTTTTTTTTCCCAGCTTTTTGTTACATTGTTTTTTTCACGATCATAGAGCAAGGCGTTTGACCTATACCCTCCGGAATGGTTATGAGGGGGGCACAGATGGCGACGAGTTAGGGGAGATTTTTTACATCTAGGTTTCTATGTGCTTGATTTCACGAGGGGACAAATTTGGGATGGGGGAAGGGAGTTATTGAGCATTCTTTTTGCGCATGATTGTGCCCAGAACCCAGAGAATGTCACAGGCACCATATTGAATGCATATCCAGACATGATATTGTTTTATTGAGATCGTTCCAACGTAATTCTAAACTCAGTAACATTTATTCTACCTTCCCACCCTATAATGCATATGCCATGTTATGTTCCTAGTCGGAAAAAAAGCATCCCGACCCGAAAGTGCCCCCAAAAACTAAACAGTAGCCGCATCACTAACAATCACCCCCAGGATCCAGCAGTTGACCAGGAAGAAGGCAATGGAGGCTGCCCACAAGCCAGGAACAAAGGTGCTCTGGCCGAGGAACTCGAGCGCAAAGCCCTGTTGGAGCCAGGCAGCTTGGCCGAGGACCCAGAGCCCAAGCGCCGCGATGCCGGTGCGAGGACGCCGAACAAAGGTAGAGCGCGGCAGGTAGGCGGGCAGCAGCACCATGTACCACAGAAAGTACTGGCTGGTGCAGACCTTGTTAAAGGTGACAAAGGCAAAGGTTTGGGCGAGCAGGGTGGTCGGCAAGTCCTTCTTGGCCATGACGAGGGGCAGCAAGACGGTGGCCAGCAGGAGCTGGGGGGCGAAGGCGAGGGACTCGATGGGGAGAGAGGGGGTGAAGGAAGATGTTTGTGGCTGGGCAGCCATGGCGGAAGAGAGATACAGCTGGGTGTTGTAGGGGCTAAAGTTGTGGCGGTGATCGATGCGGGTGACGTGGTGCAGGTAGGTGTGCTGTAGAAAGGGCAGGCCGTATCTGGGTTGTTAGCATGGGCACGAATGCTAGAAAGCCGCGCGAGCAGAACAATACATACATAGAGAGCATCATGATATTGAGGCCGAGAAAGGTGGCCAGACTGAACACAGCGAGCCGTATTCTCGCAGGCGTGAAAAAGGCCCACATGGGATGCGCAGCTCGTTTCGACAGCGGCTGGCCCATCCGCTCTGCGTCCATCCACCACACGATAGCCGGTGCATAGATGAAGGGGTAGATCTTGAGGTGGACGCCGGCGCCGAGGAGCACGCCGGCGAGTGCCGGTCTCCGTGCCACTTGGACAGCCCACAGCAAAGCCGCCACCAGAGCCCCCAGCAGGCCCTCGGCGCTACCCCGCGTGCTGATGGCAGCGGCCATGGGGTTCAGCAGCCACACGCTGGCATATATGCGGGCATCGGCCCGGCTGGATGTAGATGTAGGCGTCGACGGGAGGACCTCCCGGAGAACCCGCTCCAGCAGCCAGCCGGCCACCAGATCAGCCGCCGCAAACAGCAGCTTGCCCGACGCAAAGAGAGCCGTGCTCTGCCAGCCCGTGCCGTCGGAGGCGCCGTTAGAGCCCGCTGGGAGCAGCAGCCAGGCCAGCAGCGGGGTGTAGCGGTAGGTCTCGCGATCGTAGGGGGACCGGCCACGGGCGACGAAGCGGGCGGCGTCGGTGAAGACGAGGTAGTCGATGTCGGTGTACTTGACGGGGGAGTGGGCGTCCTGCCAGAGGCCATAGAGGAGGAGGACAATGCGGAGGGCAGTGGCGGCGCCGTAGACCGCAGCGGAGCTGGCAAAAAAGGCCGAGACAATCGAGGGGGAGGAAGACGAAGGAGACGAGGACGGCGACGACGACGAGCCAGGAGAGACAGGATTGGGATGGCCAGATGATCCAGCCTGTCCAGAGACAGCCGTCCCCGATCGGGGCGCAGTGCGGCTGTGTGCTGTCGAAGCCATGGCGTCGCGTCGACGAAGTTCGACAGTTTCAGCGATTTCGACAATGTGTGCCTTTTTTGGGTTAGGTGGAATTTCAGGGGAACGGGAAGCTGAAGCGGGAGCTGGAGCACTGGAGCATACAGTGGGCCTCGTCGGTGTAGTGGATCGCCGTAGCGGCCCCACAAAAAGTCTTTTTGTAGGCGTCCCAGTCGCTCTTTCTCGGGCCAGTGAAGCTCTGCACGATACACCTGGATATCCGCGAACGGTGTTCGTGTCCATCTCTGCCCTCACAGCCACACAAAATGCCTCCCGATACAAAGCGTCGCTGGCAGGGCGAGGGCGGCCGTGACGAGCCACATAAGAGGCCGCTCCGATCGAGCAGGCCGCCGGCCGCCGCGGCGCCGCGAAGTGTCTATTCGCCCATGTTTGAGCGATTCCGCGATCATATGGATGCACATCAAGATCGGCGAGAACGCGTGGTCAAGGCATCGCGCGATATCACAGCTCTAAGCAAGAAGATGTACGTCGGGGGACCAGGAAGCGGAGCGTTGATGGGCGGCAGCGGCTAACAGCACAGAATATTTGCCTTGCAACGGTAAGACGCACTCGTAGACATCCTGCCGACCACGGACCACGGACCGCTGACCACTAGAGTTCGCCGGATTCACCCGGAACTGCCCAAAGACGTCGACGGCGAGGTGCAGTCGCGGCTGGGCGAGATTGGCCGGCTGCTGGCCTCGATTGCGCCCGAGATGCAGGGCATCAACCGCGGCCGCTACGGGCGTGTCCTGTTCGGCATGGAGGAGCTGCTGGAAGCGCTGACGTTTGCCTTTTACCTGCGCCACCAGGCCCTGCTCAGCCTCGAAGAGGCCGCGGGCCAAGTCGGCCAGCTGTGCCGAGACGGGGCTGCGAAGGCGTCGGCCGATGTGCCGGCGTCCGCTCCAGCGTCCGCGCCAGAGGCACCAGAGCGGCCAGCCCCCCCCGCCGTCATCGCGCCCGACGAGAACGACTACCTGATGGGCGTCTTTGATCTGTCGGGAGAGATGATGCGCTTTGCGACGACGACGGCCGCTCTCCGCGGCGCGCTGGCGGGCAACGAGGCCGACGGCTCCGCCAGCAGAACTATTGTGGGCGACATGCACGAGCTGGGCAGCTTCTTTGAGATGCTGCCCCAGCGCTACGACAAGTCGTGGCGCATGAAGATGCAGGTGATGCGCACGTCGGTCCAGAAAGTCGAGCGCCTGGGCTACGACCTGCGCGTCCGTGGCAGCGAGCGGCCCAAGGGGTGGATTCCCGACACCGAGCCCGAGCAGCCAGGGTCGCCCGAATGAAGGCCGGCGTTGGAGACAGCACGGGCGAATATATGTTGATGTCGGATGTGCCAAGCGAATGTCAGGACCATTCGGATGCACGCCAATCAGGTCCATTCGGACGCTCGCGAATACCCTCCAATACCATTTTCCATTATTCGCCTTGCTTCTTGACATTATGTACAGAGAGATCTACTGATTGCGGTTGCTTTTACCATCTTGTTTACAACAGTATTGACAACAATACACAGCCTGACAGACTCCGGAGAACATCCTAAGTCAGCGTCGGCGGAGTCCAGTTCACCCAGGAAGACACGTCGACGGTGACCGATGACTTTTCAATGGCACTCGGCTCCGGGCCAGTGCCCAGCAAAAAGTGGCTGATAAACGTGTTCAAGTCGGCCTGCTGCGAAGAGGGAAACATGCAGTGCGAGTGGCCGCCGACCAGCGAAAACCCCATGTTGTTCGGCACACCGGCTCCCTTGTAGATCAGCCGTGCCGCCTTCATGCAGCCGGTGGTCGACACGGGGCCGAGCCAGTCGATGTCGTTCTCAATGACGAACAGGCCACGCGGCGCCGTCAGCGCTGCCAGCATGTGGTGGTCTTCGGGCATGGTGCTGGTCCTAGACGTGTAGCTGTTGAAGTTCTTGGAGAACCACACGTTCTCGCCCACGATTTCGCCGGCCGTCTGGATGTTCTTGCCGGCGCTCTTCTGCGAGTCCGAGATGCGCCAGCAGGCCGAGCCGCCAGAGCCCGATTCCTGCGGCAGCGTCAGGGCAATGCGGTCGTTGAGGGCGCCGACAATGAAGGCGCCCTTGCCGTTGCGCGAGCAGCCGGTCACGCCGAGCTTCGTGGTGTCGATGCCGGACGTGGCGTTGACCTGCTCGAGGGCGTCAATCAGACGGCCCACGCCCCAGGCCCACGCTGTCAGGGCGCCTGCGCTGTGGCTGGCACCAAACAGCGTGTAGAACTTGCCCTGGCCGCGCGACGAGCCCGACGCCTGCGATGCGAAGCCATCGTTGTCAAAGTTGATAGTGCCCACCGTTCCGGGGATCGGTAGCGACGAGCCGCCAATAGTGATGATGGCGGGCGAGTTGCCGCTGCCAGACGCCGGCTTCTTGATGTTGGACGTGAACGACACCGACTTGCTGCCCACGGTGATGTCCACCTTGAGGCTGTTGCCGGTCAGCGTGCCCTTGACCGAGTCGGGCGGCCCGGGGAACTCGCCTAGCTCGTATTGCTGCAGCGCCTTGCTGATCTCCGCTTTGCGACACGCCCACTGGTCCTTGGTCGTCACCTTGTCGCCGTTGGCCATGGTGAACGGGTCCGGCAGCTTGGCGTTGCTGACTGCGGCGATGCTGGCCGGCACCGTGCATGCCTGGTTGATGCCGAAGATGTCCTGGGCCGGCAGCGCAAGCGCAGAGCCGGCCATCAAGAGGGCCGATACGAGGTGAACCATGATATTTGGGGGAGGGGGGATGGGCCGGAATGAACGGGAAGGCTTGGGGGAGCAGTTGCTACAAGAGAGACAACAGGCCTCGCGTCTGCCAGCGGAGACGAGACTATATATTCCTCGTGGCGAGTATATTTCTCGGAAGAAGTTGCATCACTACGGAGCTGAGAAGCAGGCATGGGAATCAAAGAAGAAAACAAACGGCCCGCACTACCAATAGCGGGCAGACCACTGCAGAGCTTCAAGCGGAATCACAGGCCGGCCAGTCTTGATGGAGAAATGGAAGACATATGGCGGCTGATGAGGACATTGTTTGCCCGGATGAAGTCAAAATGGGGGTAAGGGTACCATGGGACGAGCAGGGGGTGAAGCACCAATGGCGCTGGCGGCAAAGCGATGCATGCGGTGACCGGCTGTCTGGGCTTGGGACGAGACCTGTTTGCATCTTCATCTTCCGTTTCCGTACCCATCTGCTGCAGCAATATGCATTGATTCGCGTGTCCTTGCCGGCCGTCCGAGTTGGGTGTTTGGTGTCGTCATGGTTCTTGGTCGCCAGAGAGATGCGTCCTTGGCGCTCCGTGCACAAGTTGGCGCCAGGGCACGGCTGAAAGCTAGAAGCTGCTGCGTCATGGCTAGCTGGCTGCCGGTGAGCTGCTACTGGTGGATTAACAGGCACCTGGCCTCCGTCTTCCTGGCAAGGCTCGCCCTTGGCACTCTAAGCAGGAGTGGCATGGGGAAGCGGGACTGCTGCAGCACAAAAAGGGAAGACTAGCAGGTGCCAGGGTGCCAGGATGTGAGTGGAAAGAAGGCAGAAAGAAGCTAGGAACAAGCCACGCGGTAGCATATATTGGCCCAATACGGATATTTACCGCTGCATAGGAGGTCGAGAAATGCGCAGACAACGAAATTAATGCCCTAGAGAGAGAGGAATAAGACACAAAATAAAATACAATGAATAAAATACAAGGAGGAAATAAGACAAAATAGATCCCCACATGGCGTAGCCTTAATACTTGCGGCTATTGATGTCCAGGTCGGTGCGGAGGTGCCATCCGGCTGAAGCGGCCGCCAGCAATGTCGGGAGAAGCCATGTTTGTAGGAGACTGCCTCGTGTTTTCTAGCACGACAGTGTGCGGTACTCAGCATTGAAATGGCAAAAATGGAGGGGCCTTTTCATGTCACGTTGTTGCATGATTTCTCCTCGTAGATCACGATGGAGAATAGTAGAGACAGTCAGCTCCAAAGATCTGCCGCACCAATGACCAATGCCATACGCGCCCTGGTGCGAGCAATATGCCCATTTGGTGCGCCCGTATTGGACACCTTCACCCGTTGATCACACTACCTGCCACCCAACGGCAGCCTCGTGTGTTCCAGATAGGGCTTCCGGGGGAGATATCCACGCAAGTCCTTTCAACGTGATTCTGCTGATCTTGGCAGCCTTACGTTCGCTGGCTGCCTTCCAACCACCTTCGTACCGAAAGCTAGCTTCCGCGAGCATGGCACGTCTAATTCCAGCAGCAGTATTCTTGGCAGCCGTGGCCCTCCTCGTCTCTCTGGTGTCTGCTCACGGCGGCCTGGCCAACTACACCGTGGGCGATCCGCCCAAATGGTACCGGGGGTAGGTGATTTGTATTCCGTCGACATCCGCGTCTCCGGTGCCGTGTTCTATCCCTAATGCTTCACAGATACGACCCCGATGAGGCCAACGCCGAGCAGCAGGGCCAGCCCTGGATGGTCCAGCGCGTCTGGGCGTCCATCGACCCCATCTTCAGCGCCACCGACCCCTTCCTCGCCTGCAACAAGCCCGGCATCCCGGCACCCAGCTACATCCCCATCCGCGCGGGCGACAACCTCACGGCCGTCTACTGGTACTGGCTGCACCCGGTCGGCCCCATGACGGCGTGGTTGGCCGCGTGTCCCGACGAGGCCGACGGGGGGTGCGAGGCCGTCGCCGACGCCACCACGCTCGACTGGTTCAAGATCTGGGAGGCCGGCCTGATCAACGGCACAGGCAATCTGGCCGAGGGCATCTGGTACCAGAAACAGTTCCAGAACTGGGACGGGTCGCCGGATCTGTGGCCCGTGACCATTCCGGCAACGCTCAAGCCGGGGCTGTACGTTGTGCGGCACGAGATCCTGAGCATCCACATTGAGAACCGGCCGCAATTCTATCCCGAGTGTGCCCATTTGAATGTTACCGGCAACGGCACTGCTCTGCCGCCATCCTCCTTCTACAAGAAGATCCCGGGCGTCTATGACCCAGACGGTAGGTTCTTGTTTGTGTGCTAGCTTAGACCCGGAGACTAATTTGGCAGATCCATCTATCAAGATCGACGTATACTCCGATGCCATGCGCAACACATACGTACGTTGATATTCCGGCTTTCCACTCTTGGCCGAATACGATGTGGCTAACTAATTCATAGAACTACACCATTGCGGGAGGACCGGTATGGTCAGGGTACGTGTTATAACTCCTGCTTCATTCGTACACTGGCTAACCGGACAGACTGGTGGACAAGTATTGTTTAGGGTGTTGAAAGAGGCGAATACAATTTATGTGAACAACATAGCGATACACTTTCCCGTTATTCCTTTCCGCTTTCCGCGCATACATATCCCATTATGACTCTTCGTTTTCTGCCACCAGCTCTGCAAACGAGGCCTGCGTTTCCACCAGCTCCTTGTAGGGCCCATCGGCCACAACAACGCCGTCTTGAATAAGCACCACACGGTCGCACAGCTGCATCATGGCCTTGGAGTGTGTGGCTACCACAATGCTGAGGTTGTGATGCACCCTGTGCTTTGAACCGTGCCTGACGCCGTCGGCGAGAGCCCGCAGAACACGCCGAACGGCCTCGGACGACTCAGCATCCAGCGCACTTGTTGGCTCGTCCATCACCAGCAGCTGTGGCTTTCGAATCAGTGCTCGGGCAATGCATATGCGCTGTGCTTGGCCCCCGGAAAGTGCAGACACACCAGAGCCGGAGCTTGCCGCGGAGGGAGAATCGCCGCCCACGTCTCCCACAATTGTGCTGTAGCCCTCGGCCAGCGATTCGACAAATTCGTGAATGTTGGCCGCTCTGGCCGCTTCTTCCACGTATTCTGGTTGCCGAAGAACCGAATCCTCCTCGAGCCCATAAGTGATGTTGGCCCGTATAGACGCGGGAAAGAGATACGGGCGCTGCGGGACATAGGCCATGTGGCTGCGCAGCGCTTGTGTGTTGATCATATCAGCGGGCACTCCTGCAAAGGTGAGAGAGGCTGGCGTCGGTTTTGGCCTGCTACTGTAGTGATACTGTGATTGAGTCTTCCGCGTCGTTTCTGCCTCGTAGAGACGGAGCAGTAGTGAAAGAACCGTGCTCTTGCCGCTGCCCGACGAGCCGACAATGGTCACAAATTCGTTGGCCAGAATCTCGAGGCTCACGTTTCGGAGGACGGCTGGGGAATTCACAGCCGCCCTGTCATAGCGAAACGCCAGCTGGTGCATGCGGACAGGAAGAATATTGGAAGGTCGCATGAGGGCTCCGAGGCCCTGATTTGCATCAGCAGAGCCAGATTCGTCGGGGTGTTCGTGGCTAGCGTGCATGGAAAGACGAGAGAAGCCGACCATCTGGACGGCAGCAGCTTTGGCGGCAGCCATCTGCGGCACATTACCGAGCATGGCAGCCGCTGTGCCAATGCTGAACAGCAGCAGGTTGACCACCTGGATGACGCTTGACACAGACGCAGAACGAGCTGCGGCCGCCTCAGCCGGTGTCCCCGGAATAGATCCCGGACGGCCGCCGGAAATCGACCGGGTCAACAGCTGCACACCGTAAATAAAGACGAGAGCCGTCAACCAGTCTGACAGTGCCTGGTTGATCCCGTACAAGACCCCCGTACGCCAGGCGCGCGACAGTCCGGTGCGAAAAGCAGCCAGTGCCGCAGTTTCGAGGCGTTTCGTGGCAAAATATCGCTCCAACGTCAACGCACGCACGACGCGGATATTCGGAAACACCTCACCGAAGACGGCACTCGTGGCCTCGGCAGCGGCATTGCTGCGGGCCTCCCATGAATAGCTAATGCGCGTGGCCAGCTGCGTCGTGATCACAACCACAGGGCCGCTCGACAGCGCCACCAGCGTCAGCCGCCACGACACGGCCAAAGCCCAAGCCACCGATGCCAGGACCATGCCAGCGGCCATGACCAGAATCGGCGCAAACACGCTGACCAGTTTCCGCATCTCCTCCCCGCCGCGGTCCAGACAATCGACGACCGGCTGCGGCGCTCGGCCGGACAAACCAGTCTCAGTTGCGGCGCGGGCTCCTTCTTCCGGGCCGGCCTCTCCAGAGCCTCCGGACCACCAATTCCGGGGCTGTCGCATCAGCCGCTTCAGCGCCTCCATCCGCAGCGCATTGGCCCAGGCCTGGCCCACGCGCTCCGCCAGAAAGAACAAGCAGAATACGGCGGTGCCGTCGATGACCGAGAGGCCGATCAGAACAAGAGCCCAAGGCCGACCGGCGGCGGCTTTGTTGCTGGAGCCATCGGCAGCCGGCGGCGCCCAGAAGCTCTCGAGCATCCGCGCAAAGACATAGGAAAAGACCGGGTTGCAGGCGGCCACCACGGCACAGGCAACGACGCCGAGGAAGAGCTCGAGCCGGCTAGAGCTGTTGAGGGCGGGCCAAACAGAACGGAGAATGTCTGTGAGCGAGAGTGTTTTCTGTTTGGTCTTTTTCTTTTTCGTAGATGAACTGGAATTTGCCTCGGCTTCGGTCGTTGCGACACTTGGGCCTTGGCGGACAGACAGGTCGATGCTCCGGCGGCGGTTCTGGGCCTGTTGGCCGCGCTCGCACATCAAATCGAGGCTGTTCCTTCTTTCGCCGTCGTCTATCATTGAAGCCGGAATCATGGAAGCCCGAGTAGGCGCACCCAAAAAGAGCATACTGCCTCTGCCAGCAGCGGGAATACCTGCTCCGGGAAAGAGCCACCGGCTGGCCCTGGGTTGGCTAGACAGTTCATTTCGGGAAGCCACGCTGACTGATGGACTAGGCTCTTCGTCTTCATCGTTCATGACACTATCACGGCCTCCCCATGTTATGGGACTGCTCAGATCGCCCTCTGTCGACGCCACCAGAGACTGCAGCATCCCCGACTCTTCTTTGCAGAGACTGTGGTACGGTCCTTCCTGCACCAGCCGACCCTGGTGCATCACGAAAACATGGTCGTCGCCCCGGAGCTGGCTCAAATCGTGAGTGATCACAATTGTTGTTTGGCCGCGACGCCACGTTCGAACCGCTTCCACGACCATCTGCGCGCTCTTCGGATCCAGGCCGCTCGTGGTCTCGTCTAGCACCAGAATCGCCGGGTCGCGGATCCGCGCCCGCGCCAGGGCCAGCCGCTGCTGCTGTCCGCCGCTGAGTGCGACCCCACGGGGACCGACGACGGTATCGAGGCCTTTGGGCATATTGGCTATCGTGGACTGGAGCAGAGCAGTCTCACAGGCTGTTTTGAGCTGCGAGGGACTCGCCGTATCCGGGTCCGAACACCCGAGCGCCACGTTCCACGCAAACGTCCCATCGAACACCGTGCTCGACTGCTGGATGAGGGCAATGTTTGCACGCAGCCACTGGCTGTCCAAATCGTCCAGAGGAATGGCACAGTCAACCAGAATGCGCCCAGCTGTTGGACGATAAAACCGGACCAGCAGGTCTGCAATTGTGCTCTTGCCCGAGCCGCTGCGGCCCACGACAAACGACATTTGGCCGGCTGGGAAGAGCATGCTGCAGCGATCCAAGACCAGTGTGTCGGGGTTCGAGGGATAGGCAAAGCTAATCTAAATCACCGTTAGTGTTTGTGTTAGATCTCCGAAAACGAAAATACTTACCCCTGCGAGAAGAATGTCCTGGGGAGGACTGCTTGGAACGCGGCATGGCCGCGACACAGCTAACGCTTCCGCTTCGGGAGCCATCATCTCCTCCAGTGCTTTTCCAGCCACTGTGCCTTTAAACACCGTTACCCACTGCGTCCCCAAAGCCTCGATCGACTGGAAGGCAATCAGAACCGCATAAAACGCCGTTAGAACGTCGCCCGCATTCGCCAGTCCCTTGTCGACCAGCGCAACGCCAAACCAGAACCCAATGACGAACAAAACCACCATCCAGACCTTGACCACTCCCATCTGCGCACTCGTGCGTGCCGCTTGCTTCACAAAGAAACCTGCAGCACGACGTATACTGCAAACATACTGCCACAGCTCGCTGTCGTAGCCGTTGTACACCTTGACCAGGTCAATGGCCGTGAGTGCGGCCATAGCCTGCTGAGCAGCCTGATTGAGCACTGCACGCTGGCTGTCTGTCGCCGCTTTCAGGCCACGACTCAACAGCTGCAGCACAACAATCGCCACTGGAACTGTCGCCAGCAGGCCCAGAGTCAGCTGCCACGATTTGGTAAAGGCCACGATGAGGCAGGCGATGCACACGAAGAAATCGCTCACGATGTACCCCAGAAGCTGCGACGTCGCTGCCTGCAGGTCACGAATTTGCCTGCGTATTCTCATTAGAGTCCGCCTGTGATATAAATCGTCTACGGCTCACTTACGTGTACTGTTCCGTCATCAAACTGGCGATGCCGCCTCGCCGTGTGTCGAACCAGCCCATTTCCTTTTCAAGAAGTGCCTTGAAAAGCTGAGCTCGCACCACTTGCGCCCTCGTTTCGCCGTGCACAATCCACAACGACATGAGCAAAAACGAAAACAGCGCCTTGCCAATGCCTAGTACCGTCAATACGAGACACCACATGGATATATGCTTCACTGTGGTGTGAGAGGTGAGCAGGCCGCTGCCAAAGTCGCTGATGATCTGGAAGATTTGCCCCAGAATCAACGCGTAGGCTGTTTTGGTGGCTGCTACGGCAATCGACGCCACCATGGCGAGAGCGGCTGTCGTCACATCTCTGCGTGTCCATGCCACAAACAAATGTCGTAAGCCCGCCTTTTTATTTTTTGCAGCGTCTTTTTCCCGCTGGTCCTGGCTTTTGTCGTCGAGGTTCTGTTGCTGTGCGAGGCTGCCTCCGAGGATTGGCACCTCTTCTGTGCTGTGGAATCTATAAAAGGAGGCAGGCGAGTCGGGAGTTAATGGAGACAACGGTGTCAGTGGAGGTAAAGGAGGCAATGGGGTCAGTGGCTTCAAGGGAGACAATCTTGATTCCCCGCCAATCATCCTCGGCCTCCTTGCTATTTCTCTCAGACGAATCGGCCTCGCAATGCCTACCGTCCTCGTATCAGATACATGGCTGCTAGTACTTCGAAAACTGTGAAAGCTGTTCCCTGAATCTCGGCGTGAATATGCATCCTTCATTTTCAATATATCTGAGTCACTTGGTATAACGATGTATTATTGCCTTTCGGTAGTGACGCAAAATTGTACGGAAGAACCACCATAATTCCCTTCTACATCATGAGTGGAAACAGTCAATAGTTTGAACCAAAATCTTTCTGCGGCGTCAACAGCAGGTTCCAACGATATGCCTTTGTCGACCGCTCGTATTGTCCTGCCATTTTGTTAACCGAGTCCGGCCAGCACAATGGTAAGGACGCCGTTGAATGTCGGTGTTGGTCGAGATAATAACCTGAGGCAGCAAGCCCATTTTCGCACTTAAATTTCCAATTGTTTTAATTTCGCACCCTGGAAGCTTCCACTATGTGCCAGCAACCGCTAAATGCCTAAGGCAACAAAAGATCGATAAGCGCCCCACCATGGTGGCTTATCAGGCGGGGAGGCTCGCCAGTTTTCCAGCGGCCCCGCTGAAAAATAGCTCTGGGGTGGCACTTTTTTTGCCTTCACGTTTGGCTACATAAAGGCAGCATTCGCTCCGGAGCCCGTCGCAGATTCTCGACGGCAAGACACGAATCGCATAGCACAGAACCAGCTTCTAGATATATTTTTGAACATACAGTCACCATGGCGCAACGCTTGCCCGCCAACTTTGATGCAGAAAATGCAGACAATTTCGAGGATGTAAGATGAAATGCTTCACTTTTGGAACTCTGTTCGCGACCGGTCACTGACACACAACCTCTGCAGATTGAGAAGCAGTTCGCCGTCAAGGGTAAGAATAATACGAGAGAGAGCCTCTCTGAAGCTCCACAACAAGACGTTTCCCGCTTCATCCGACTGACACACCTTAGCCGTCCAGCACATGGAGACCTACTGGAAGATCCTCGAGCGCGTCCGCGGCTCGTCGCTGCGTCTGACGAAGCTCGACGACGAGATCTACGAGCACCTCCAGACCGACTTCCCCGATTTCGACCCTGCCGCCACCATTGACGAAAACCAGATGAAGAGCAAGGCGGGCAAGGACCGCTGGCGCAAGTTCATGATGGCCTACGAGAAAAAGGTCGACGACTACAACTTTGGCACCATGCTGCGGTCGAATCCCAAATCGGAATACGAACAGCACACGACCATATTTGGTGAGTTTGGCAGACTGGCGCGCAAGAGTGAGGCCGCAGCCTGTGCTAACAAAAACAGTCCCGCGCATGCAGTTCTACGCCGCTGAAATTGCCAGGTAAGTCAAACACCCGAATGCCCAAGCTCCCCGAACATGTTCTAACTGGGCAGGAACAAATCCGGCCTCAACGACTGGATCTACGAGAAGGCCCAGGCTGAGAAGGCAGCCAAGCCGACATGATGCCGCACGCCGCAAAGCCCTGCGACACAATTTGGCTCCCGATAGCTCGTACGCCACTCTCACCAGACTCTCCGCGTTGACTGCTCTGGGTTGCTTTCCCACATACCATCGACGGACTCACACCGTTTCCGCTGCCGGCCGTGCCATGTCTCATCCCCTTACGGACACTATGAGACGCGGAAACGCTGCACGAGCTGCTCCAACTCCGGCCTGCTAGCTAGAACTTCATTAATGCTATATTGAGCGTATGCGCGCTATGGCTTGCCTGCTGTTCTGCTGGCCGGCCACTATCCCTGGTGTTTTTTATCCTGCTCTGAGCTCATAAAGTGTACATACATCTGTTTGGTTTTTGAAAAAAGCAATTGAACCTGGATTTTTGCATGCCCGGACCCTTAAAAAACCAAGAAGCCAAGCCCCAAATCCCGTGCTTCCCCATCACACACGATGACAACCCCATGTCTTGTCCTGGATCTGATGCTCCTCAAACAGTCTCCTGGCGCTCTTCAGCTGGCGTGACGCGCGCGGTACGCTACCAATCAAGATCGAATGCGATTGTTGGTGCCCAAAGTTGTAGCGCATCGGGTCGCAAGCATGAGACTGCTAGTCTGGGGAAAAGGGGTCGCCTTCGGCTCCAAAGTCCTGCCAGGTGCGGATCTCGACCGACAGGAATGTCCTCCGCACGGAGTAGTCAGACAGGCAACGGGAACAGTAACCGCTTACTTCCTGGCTGCTTACCATACCGCTCCTCCTGGTCATCTCGTCGCTGGCGCCCAAGGCCACGTTGATAAAGGAATCGAAGCCTATCAGCCGCCTCTCGCTGGAGCGAACCAAGTCTAGAAAATCCGTTCTGTCCGTCACCTGCTCTGTGTAAGCGGTCGTGTGTGGGCAAATTTGCAGAGGACCAACGGTCGGCTGGCCACTGGGACCTCGCGGGATGCGGTTGATGGAGTAGATGGACAGCAGGATAAACCGCAAGGAGCCGTCGGGCGAGATGACGATGCGGGGGACGAAGTTGCAGGTGATGGTGATGGGCTCTTTGGTCGATGGCTGTCCCAGGTGGTGGACGTCGTTTTCAAAGACGAGCGTCCTTTGCTGGTGGCGCTGTAGGCGATTCAGTTCCGCGTCATGTCTCTGTATGCCCATCAGGTGTCGCCGAGCATACTTGAGGGCCAGCTGGACGTGGCGATGTTTGATGTCCGAGTTGGCTGGCCCGCATGGCACCGTCATCATACCGTACGCGTGCGGCCGACATCGCCATCTGGGCGCTTCCAGATCCAAGTCGGCGTCCTCGACTTTGTGCAGTCGATAGCATACATCGCAGACCCAGGCGTCAGGCCTGTCCCTGGCCAATGTGTTCATGTACTCCCAGCGCTGGTAGCCCTGTTTTATCCTCAGCTTGAGCACTCGGGGCATCAGAATCAGTCGCCAGGTGTCGTATGCCTGAGACAAGAACACAATGTCGACAGGCGCAAGCGAGGAGGCAATCTGAAACAGCAATTCGTTGGGCAGGTTCATCATGTGGGCGTGGTGCTGCGTGTGGAGCGGGGGACGTCGGCGGAGATCTGACTGTTGCCGTCCATAGTTGAAGGGGGGTAGCTCTCTTGCAGGCAATTCTTGTCCAAAAAGGCGAAACATGCCGTGCAGTGCTGAAAAATAGAGATACTGGGCGGGATGTGTGAAGATGCTAGAACTATGGAGCTTTACATCTTTGGGATTTTGCAGTAGTTTCCAGATAGCAAACACCTAAGCGTTCCTTCTACCAGATGAGAAGGTGCGGTTGTGGAAGTGCTCGAAGAAGGAGCTATCGACGGGGGCTGCATATCTTGATGAGAGCCTTTGGATTCATGATGATTTACAATCAATGCTAAGACTACGGAGACTTGGCCAGCTTACTCAAAATAGTCTGGCTGCAGCCACATAACAAGTATATATGCACAGAATAAGGCCACACACCTAATTGAATGAAATGGTGCCTGGAAACGAATGCGATGGCTTAGTGTTGCGGCGGAGACTCTGGACAACATGGGGTCTTGTTATGAAAGTTTTCGAAGTTAGAACCCAGGTAGCTATGTTGCAGATAGTTTTAGGAGCCATCAAAACGTGGCATGAATATTCTTCCGAATAGATCGATGCAGATATCCAAATGAATACGAAATGTATGGGTGAGCAAGGCAATGGGGCTGAGCGGGCAGGTTGCCAAAGCTACAAAATGCGTCATGCGCCCCCCTTTTCCACTACCAACACTCCGATGTGCGGTCCCTTCTCGTAGTACTGCGCCCAAAACGCCTCGCCTTGCGCATCGATGGCCTCCTGCGGCAGCACGACCGGCTTCCACTGCACGGCGCCCTTCAAGCCGGCGCGCCGGGCGCCCTCGGCGAACACGCTCTTGCGCAGGTGGTAGTTGCCGAAGCGCACTGTCTCGTCGGCGCTGCCCCCGACCGGCCCGACCACGACCTCGGCTGTCCAGCCCTCGCCCGACGGCAGCGGCGCCAGGTAGTCGACGGTGGCGCCCCAGCGACGTGGCTGTTCGCGCTCAAAGTCGTTGGTCATGCGCGCAAAGGCGCCGACGTCCTCGACGGGGTGGAGGACCACACCCACAAAGGCCGCGTGGGGCGCGTCGATGAGGTTGGCAGCGATGGTGCGGAACATGGCGGTCATGTCATCGACGTTGGCGGCGTAGTTGAGCAGCCAGACGCCGGTGACAAGGTCGAAGGAGGGGGCAGGGGGCTGTGTGTGGTGGACCCCGGAGGCGCCCCCAGGGCCAGCTTTGGCGGCCGGCGTTCCGTCGAGATGGACGGCCCCAAGGTCCAGGGCATTCCCAGTGGTGAACCGCAGACGACCAGACGCGAGCGCCTCCTGGTCGGACGGCATCTGGCGGGCCGCCTGGACCATGCCCGCGGACAGATCGACGCCGAGAACCGAAGCCGCCCCCCATTCGAGCAGCTTGCGCGAGTAGTGGCCGGTGCCGCAGGCGAGGTCGAGGACCCGCACGGGTTTCGAAGGCGACGACGGCGCGAGGTAGGGCATCACGGCGGCCTTGAAGTTTTCTCGCTCCACGACAGCCGTGGGGAGTGTCTTGAAGACGTTGTATCTGGCCCCGATGGCATCGTACTGGGAGCCCATTTTGGGGATGTGTTGTTTCGTGTCTAGAGACAAACAGCCAACGGATTTGTCTGTGGATGTCTACGCTGAGGTCTACGCCAGCAAAACAAAGGCATAAAGACCTCTGGCACTCACGACTGTCGACCACGATAAGCGGTTATCCAAACCAACCCGTCGGCGATGTCCGCCTGCTAGTCTACCCCAGACTACTCCAAGCATCCACTCTACCCGCCCGTGCCGCGAGCTTATTCTTAGTAGTTGGAGCGAGGTTTAGATGAGGTTTGTACTAACGGTTGAAACGCAAGGTATTAGATGCGGTTGGTACTAATAGTTGAAACGCAAGATTAAGATGAGGTATCAATGTGCAATATTTACTGTACACGCCTGGCCTATCAATACACGGTCTTCGTCGCGGCCACAGCCTCTACCCTAACAATTCGACGGCCCGAGTTCCCATTCATAGACCCCATCACGCACTACGCCCATGTCAGCTCAGTCAAATCCCATCACTGCCTCGTCTCCGATGCCCCAGCTGCCCTTGCCTGTCTCGTGCAGCTTGACGCCGGCGCTGGAGCTGAGCGAGGCCGCTTCCTCTTCCCGGGCGGCATCGCTGTCGTGTCGCGAACGGCCGACGGCCATGGCGTTTGTCGGAATGGCCATGGCAGTGGCCGAGGTCATGACGGCGGGCGCTAGGGCTCCGCGGTTGCTGGCGTCGGTGACCCGGCGATGCAGAGACGGCGGTTTGCCGCGGGACCGCGAGGAGGTCGAGAAAATGGAGGCGGCATCGGCGTTGTCGGCATCGGCCTCGTCTGCTTTTCGGCTGTCTGTGGCGCCGTCTCCCGATCCAGGTCCCGATCCAGATCCAGGTCCAGGGACGCCTTCGCCGTGCGACGATCCCGTTGCCACCGTGTTGGCTGTGCCCGCATGCGACGGCGACGGCGACGGGGGCCGGACGTGGATCGATGAGGGCTGCGACGACGTCGTCGGGGTGGCCTCGCCGTTCGGCTCTTCGCCGCTGGTCGCTGCCTCGGCCTGGAGCTCATCCACGTCCACTTCGACCAGCTCGGCGTCGCGGTACCATTTGCGTCGCCGTGTCCAGCGGTTCCAGCTGTCCTGGCCGCGG
The DNA here is from genome assembly GCA_001513895.1 of Graphilbum fragrans. Classification (NCBI taxonomy): domain Eukaryota; kingdom Fungi; phylum Ascomycota; class Sordariomycetes; order Ophiostomatales; family Ophiostomataceae; genus Graphilbum; species Graphilbum fragrans. The sequence continues at coordinate 411,774 of LLKO01000024.1, forward strand.
CGTCCGTTTTGCCACTGTACTGTTAGCAACTCCTCGCTCACAAGGCCATCTCGCAACACCGCATTCCCGGCCTCGTCCACTACCCACCTTATTATCGTAGTACACCCATCCCATCCGGCCGCCGTCGCCGTCGTAGTCCCAGCGGTCCGCGTGCTCGCCGTCGGCCCCGGTCGTCTCGATGCGCACCGCTTCGTCCAAGACGCCGTCCACGCGCCACCGGCTGTCCTGCACCCAGCGCCACCGCATGCGGCTGCCGTCCTCGACCTCGGGCAGCTCGAACTCGCCCTTGGACGGCACGGGGTTGTTATGCTCGTCCGTCCACGCGGGCCGCTCGTACGCAAAGAGGCTCGTCGTCCACCCCAGGCCGACCCACCGCCGCTGGTTCTCAAACAGGATAAACGTGAACCGGACTCCGGCATCGTGGCCGGTCCGGGCGCGCCGGATCGCCTTGGTCAGTTCCGACTCGCGCGGCGTCGCGAGGCGCAGTGCTGCGGGTTTGGTGCTCGAGAGCTTCGACTGCAACGCGGCGGCGGCATTCGCCGGGGTCGTGACCGCAGCATCGCCGGCCGACGCATTGGCTGATGCGCCGCCTGCTGTGACATAGGATGGGGATCTCGTCGGCTTCATCGGCCCCTCAAACTCGAGGCCCGTCACCAGCGCTGTGGCGCGACGCACCGAGGCGCTGCGCCACAGAATCGTGCGGCTGACACGCATGACGCGCGAGTGCCACGTCAGAATGACTGTCCCGAATACGAGCGCCACCCGCTGTGTCGTGATGATGCGCAGCGGAGGCAGCGTCAGCAGATACCAGAACGGCGTGCACAGCAGGATGCGCACAAACAGCACCGTCAATGCCGGGCGTGTCGTAGCGCTTGTGGGCGTCGATTGTGTTGACAAGAAGTCCGTGAGCTCCAGCAGCGGCTCCAGCAGCAGATTGCACCGTGCCGTGAATTCCTTGAGCGTGTCGACGATCTCGTCCAGCGTCTTTTGGTGCCGCGTCGGCGTGACCACCTCCGACATGGCGCGCTGGTGGCCGCTGCCGTTGTGTCCTCCGCGGCCATGTCCCGCCACCATGGCTCTGGCTCCGGCGCTGTCGAGGCTCTGGTTCTTCCCCCTGGCGCGGCTTTTGGCTGGGGTCGCATCGCGGGCGCTAGATCCTCCGGACCCTCCAGACCCTCCGGACCCTCCGCTGCTTCCGGATCCCCCGGCTCCGAAGCCAAAGAGAAAGTAGCCCAGTCCGCTGCCACTCGTCGTGCTGCCGCTGCTGCCGCTTCCACCGCTCGCAGCCGCGTCATCGCCGCTCCATCCGCTCGTCGACAGCGGGCTGTATCGTCGACCGTACATGCCGGCGATCAGCGTGAGCACCAGACAGACGGGCCCTGTGCGGCGCGTAATCGAGTCGCCGTACAGCACAATCCCCCACCAGACAAGCACCATGATGAAGCTCTCCCAGGGGTCGCCGGTCGTCCAGCTCAGCAGTCCGGCGGCCTTGTTGAGCGGAAGCAGGAGAGGGTGGCTGTAGGCGAGGGCGCGTGTGATTTGCGGCGGCGTGGCGAGGAGAAGCGGCGATTTCTGGTGCACGAGGATGGTGCTGCGGCGCTTGGCGGCGGCCGCCGCCGTAGAAGCACCGGAGAGCGCGGTCGCGGGAGAAAAGGTCGCGTAGGTGGGCTTGGGGTAGCCGTAGAAGTCGCTGCTGTCGTTGGCCGCCATGGGCGAAGGCGAGGGCGGATTGGAGGAGCCATGGCGGTCAGCCGATTCAGGACGGAGGAACGAGGAGCGAGGAGCGGACATGTGGGAAAGCCAGGGCGTGTCCTGATAGGGAGTTAGATAGGGAGCTCCGTGCAGATGGAGGCGAGAGAATCAGAGATCGGGAATTCAGAAATCAGGAAATCAGGAAAAGGGTCAGATCAAGTGATCAGAGGACAAGTCGTGGCCGCCCGAGGCCACATGGGGAATGCAGTTGCCCTGCGGCGTGCAGCAAAAGGAAGAGCAGGAGGAGATGTTCTCAAGCATAGACAAGGAGGCTGGTGGGTGGTGGCGTGGCAGGAGAGCAACAGGATGAGATGGCGGACGCAGAAAATGGGGAAACCACACGACAAGTCACAGTAAGCTCGTCGGCAGCGCTGGAAAGCCAAAAACGCTGACGTCGGTCGCCTTTCTGCGCCAGCCTAGCGGTGTCGGCCCCGCTTTTCGACCTAGCCACCCAGAGCCCGCCTTCCCTGCCAGTGGGCCAATACAGCGCAAAGAACCCAAAAACGACCCCTGTTGTCCCGCCCTACTGACTCGTTTTATGGGGGAAAGAGTGGAGGGGAGAGAGGCACGTGAGATCAACTTAACAACAAAACACCCAACACACAACCCTCGCATTTCACCACTCACCAATGCCGCCATGAAAACGGCGCAACACGGTAGAAACTGGCTGCCAAAGAGAGCCGGAGGCTGGCCGCTTGGTTACCTCATGGAGGAGGGCAGGACAGCTGCAGGCCCTCCACAGCGCAGAGTTGTCGGTAAAAGCCGTTCGTGGTCGGATGTTAGATACCGATGTGCATCATTCGCAGGGGTGAGGGAGGAAGAAGAGCAGAGAAAGGTAGGAGGCCGGTTCTAAAAGAGCAACAATGCTAGACAAAAAAAAATGGCCGCAGAAAGTTAGCTGTGGCGGGAGAGACGAGGCGCGCGGCATCATCTATTAAATGGTCTTTGGAATGCCGTTGGCGGTTCCTCGGCCGCAACTGCCCTGTAGCGCTCTTAATAAGGGCCCTCGCAGCGCCTCTCCCAGCCTGTCTTGGGCGCTATCCTGCCCCACGTGAGCTGCTAAACGCTGCGCAACGCCCCCAAACACCCCGCGAAATAGCAGCACAGCCGCTGATCCGCTAGTACCCGGCCTGTCAGATTCACATGTGATTGCGCCGCGAACGGCAACATCGTGCTCTTGTACGAAACGGAGTAATTTGAGCCATACAAAAATCCAAAATACCAAAACACAATTCAAACCATGCCCCTACACCATACCTGTCCATGTCCCCAGCCATAACAACACGTATCCTAAATGAAGCCAATTCTTACCCATCAACCTGGTAATTAACTTGTCCCAACGCCATGTTGCATGTCCCCTCGTTATCATCGCCAAAAGGCTTCATCGTGCCATCCCTCTCATATCTCGTCCAATCCCGGAAGACGCGGCAAAGTGAAGCGGCGGGCGCGCACCCGAGCAGAAGGTGGTCTATAGCTGCATTAGTATTCAGGGTCCACCGCTCCCCAAAGCGCCGAAAGCCAAACAAAAAAACAAAAAAAACAAAACAATGACAGAAAGGACAAACCAATAAGATACACACCCCGTGCCCCTCGTGCTCAACGGCACCATCGGATTCACCGACTGCACCCAGTCACACAACCGGCGTGCCTGTGCCGCGGCGCTGTCCACCTGCCGGGGATCGCTGTCGGTGAATTTGGTCCGGAACTGCAGCCGGTACGGGCTGATGTGTGTCCCGACGTGGATGAGCTCGACGATGCAGTCGCGGGGGTCCACCCCCCTCTTGATCATCAGCGTGGAAAAATCGCGAGGGTCGATGCGGATGTATGGCGGCTGCGCCAGCCTCGCGTTCCGTGCTGATCGTGGCAGCGATGGTGATGCTGGCGGTGTTGCCTCTTGCATCAGGCCTGCGTTGGCGAGCGCGCTGTGCGTCGGCGCGTCCTTGAGAGCCGCCATAATGTGCGGCGACAACGTCGACGCCGGCGAGGGAGGCTCGGGCATCAGGACGCTGGGTGCCGACTCGAGAAATCTGTGTGTCAGGTCCTCGATCAGACGAATGTAGCCGCCGCCGCCTGTGCCCGGCCAGTGCTGTTGATAGCCACGCCAGAATGCCTGGATGTGGAATTCAAAGCGCATGGTGCGTGGGCCCCGGCTTCGGAAGGTACACCGCCATGCTAAGCCGTCAATGGTACTGCACGGCGACACCTCTCTGGGACTGCTGTTTTCCGTAGACCACTGCTCTGCCTCTTGGGGACTGCGGCCTACATCAGAGGCGCTCTCGAGCGAACGGGCCAAATCCGCGACCATTTCCGACCGGACGGCTTCGATCTGGGACTCGCTGTCTATATGCATTAGCTCCAGTGTTTTATCTTGGTTTACTCCATCTGACTTACAGCTGGCAGTCGAGCCGTTTTCGGACACGGAATCCGGATTCTGCACAACAATGGTCGCCTCACCATGTCCGGCACCACCTGCGTCCTGCGCAGCATGCTCAACGTTCTGCTGAACATCCGCCTCATCAACGGCATTGTCCTCGTCTCTGTCGCTATCTCCGCCATCGTCAGCGACATCACTTCGAGCACTCTCGTCGTGGACATCCATATGTGCTGGGCTGGCAGCCGAATCGTCCGAATCGTCCGAGTCGTCCGAGTCGTCCGAGTCCTCTCTCCCGGGCGAGTCTGGGATCACAACGATGATCCTCCCCGCCTCCTCGTAGGAGAGGTAGGAGTGGCTGCTGGGAGGGTTTTGGGCAGCCTTGGGAGGGGGCACCATTGTGCCAGCATGAGCGTTTTGGGTATTCGGCTCCTCCACGGCGTCAGGCATGGCATGGTCCGAACTCTCGCTGCCGTGGATGGGATCAGACCCATGCGCAGCGACATGGCGGTGGTCTCCCTCTTCCGTGGCCCCACGAACATGGATCGAACTGGCCACGCTCGACTCCTCTGGGTCCCCACGAACATGAATCGAACCCAGGACGCTCGACTCCTCCATAGCATCACGTACATCACCCCGCCCACCTGCACCAGAGACAGGACCGATTTCATCCGCAGCGTCGTGCATGACCTCGTCAAGCTCCCCCACAGCGTCATGTATATGGTGGCGAGGCTCGTCCACCACTCCGTGGGGGCTACGATCAGAGTTCGACTCCGGGGGAGCAGTTTGGTCGGTTTGGCGGACAGCATCGGGCTCGTCCACGCCTCCGGGCATGACGTGGTCGGCTTCTTTCCCCGCAGAAGAGGATGCCACAATCCCGCGGTCCTCTCTCGGATCCTGGGCACCTATTCTGAGGTTAGTTCTTTTCCTCATCTAGTGCAATATACAAATAAAAGATAACATAATAGAACCAAAAACACGCAAATGCGCAGGCATTGCACTCACCGTTGCTGGCTAGTTGCAGCAGAATGTTGCTCAGCCGAGGCCCTTGGAAGTTCCGGATCCTGTGGTAGGTGGCGAGAGACGCGTCGAGATCTGGCACGTCCTGCAGAGCAGGCGATCCGGCACTGTAGAGAACGAGAGACAGAACCGGCACCCATGCATGGTGGCAATTCCTGCTACTGCCCACAGACAAGCAAACACGCAAACATGTTAGTTGGGAGATCTGCATCAAAGGGGGGTCTGGGAGTAGAGGCTCACCCTCCCAAGAAACACACAGGCACTTGTCGCTCCATCGTCGACAAGCCGCCGTCGTCCAAGGCCAGCGACCAGTTCAGCTCCGTAATGGCTGACGCTCCGATCTGGATGCTGCTGGCACGCGCCAGCAAGGGGCCCTGTACTCCGATCTTGGTGCTCGACGGGATCTCGGACGGGTCGGGAAAGGTGAAGCTGACAGTAAAAGGCAGCACCGTGACCAGACGCGCTCCGTGGCCGCCGGCTTCTCGCCAGATGTACAGCTCGCCGGGCACCGGGACTGTGGCACAATAGGGCACGAGAGACACCAGCGATTCCGTCTGTGTTTCGATTTCCTGGCGGCTGGCGGCCTCGGTCTGCGTCTCCAGGCTGCGGTTGGCTGGCGATATCAGCGTCGTCTGGCACGACCTGCTTTTTAACGTGGGCATCTTAGGTGCCTTGGGGGGGATGGTCTGTGTGGCCATCTCGGACCTGCCAGGAGCGGTGGTCTGCGTGGACATGTTGCTCACGTCGACGGCCACCGTTTGCATCGATGTCGCACGTGCTCGGAAAGCGGCTGTCTGCGTGGCTGTTTCGCGGCCACGGGGAGGCAGCGCTGTCTGGGTCGAAGTGGTGCGGCCACGCGGTGCGGCCGTCTGCGTGGACGTTTCTTTGCCGCGAGCAGAAAGCGTCTGCGTTGCGGATTCCTTTCCACGCGGCGAACGAGTTTGCGTGCCGGATTCCCTGGCATGCGACGAAAGAGTCTGTGTGGCGGATTCCCGACCACGCGATGATGTGGTCTGTGTCGATATTCCCTGGCTCCGCGACGATGAGGCCTGGGTTGATATTTCCTGGTTGCGCGACGACGAGGTCTGTGTAGATATTTCCTGACCACGCGACAATGAGGCCTGTATTGATATTACCCCCCGCGACGATGGGGTCTGTGTTGATATTTCCTGACCACGCAGTGATGAGGTCTGCGTTGATATTCCCTGGCTCCGCGACGATGAGGCCTGTGTTGATATTACCCCCCGCGACGATGGGGTCCGTGTTGATATTTCCTGACCACGCAGTGATGAGGTCTGCGTTGATATTTCCTGGCTCCGCGACGATGAGGTCTGTGTTGATATTCCCCCCCGCGACGATGGGGCCTGTGTCAATATCCCCCCCCGCGACGACGCGGTCTGTGTTGATGTTTCCTGGCCACGCGAAGAGGCTTTCTGTGTCGGGATATCGCGGCCAGGGGCAGAAGCAGTTTGTGTCGCGGTCTCACGGCCCGTCCGTGACGCCGCTGTTTCCGGGCGGGCAGCTGTCTGTGGCGAAATGGAAATGCCGTGGGCCTTGGAGGAAGAAGGACTGTGCGGACCTTTTTCGTGGGTTTTGGAGAAAGAAGGACTTTGCGGACCCTGTTTCTCGCCGCCGCGAGACAGCGACATAGTCTGTGTAGCCATGGCCTTGTCGCGGACGCGCGGAGGAGGAGAAACAGTCTGTGTACCCATCTCGTAGCCCTCAGCCCGTCTGGCCTCTGCCAACAGCAATCTGCGGCGCATCGAGACGGGAATGGGCCTGTTTTCCATTCTAGCGAAAACATCGCCATCTTCGCCGTCTTCCTCTTCCTCCGACGAAGAGGCCAAGAGCAGCGGCCGTCCCTTGCCGGACGCTTGTCGGCGGCCACCCGTGCCCTTACCTGTCTTGGTTCGCTGTCTGAAGCCGCTGATGGCGTCAGGCAGTTTTCGTGTTGTTTTGGGAGCATTTTGATCCCGAGGCTGGCTTGCTGGTGGTTTGCTTGGTGGTTTGCTTGGTGGTTCCCGGACCAGCGTTTCTTTGATCTTGCCGGGAAGACCAGTCAGCCTCGTTCGCTTGCGCGGGCTGTTGTTCGGGCTGCTTGGCCCTTTTTCGAGCGGCCGCTTGTTGGTCATTTCTTTGCTCGTCGCGTCTTTGCCCGTGTCTGATTCCTGGGCATCGCTCTCGACGGCTTTCTCGTGGGGGAAAGCGTAGGCCATCGCCTTGTTCAGTTGGCCCAGCACCTCGTTTACCACCCCCCTCTCGCCCGCTGTCCCAGCCCACTTCCGTCCCACCTCTGGCGAATTGACGACTACCTCTACATACGCGCTGAATTTCATGCCGTCCACGGGCGCTTCTCTGTCCCTAGGCCCCATTCTGGCCACATCTGTGCTTGTGCCGTGGGCCGTGTTCGCCGACAACAGAGGCTGGATGTCGGCAGCCCTGGCGGCTCCCAGGCTTGGGTGGCCTTGTTGTCTTTCTGTTCTGGCCTGGCTATGCAATTTACTCGGATTGGGCATCTTGCTAGCACCCGGCATCATGGAAGGACGCATCTGATCAATACCGACAACGGAAAGCGGGGTGAGTTCGTTTGCAGGACAAAAGGTAAGAGATATGGTGTAAATGTATTGTTGGGGACATAAAGGCAGGTGGGAAGCAGTGGAAGAATAAAATAAGGTCCTCGAGGGGACAGTCTTGGTTGCAAACTGAAAACAAGCTACAGAAGCACACGGAAAGGCAAACGGAAGAGGTGGGAGAGGGGGCTATTTATGAGCAACAGCAGCAGCAGCGGCGGCAGCAGCACCAGAATGGGCACCAGCACCAGCAAGGGAAGTAACCGCCCTCTCTCTACCCTAGATAGCAACGGGTGGAAGGCAAGAGAAGAGGGCAAGTACACGTCGGGTGGGCTAGGCTTCCCATACAACGGGCCTATTCCGTTTGTTGCCAGAACGACTGTCTGCGTTTGCAACTCGTTACACAGCATACACATCCACCCGGAGAAAATGCCCCCCTCCCCCTAAACACGCCATTCCATGTTGTCCAGAGACCAAAGCGAAGAAAGATTCGCTCTCTGCTAGACCCAGCTTCTGTCTCGACCACTCCATCACTTCCAGATGAGACATGGGGAAAGACATATGCAGTGCAGACAGTTGTGTAGAGGCGGCTTCTCGACGTTGTCAGGACCAGACGAAGACAAGAGCAAGAAAAAGAAACGAGCAGCGCGGGATGCCCGTGTCCAGACCAACCCTGGACGTGGCCTGGTGGCCTTTCTGCACAAACAGCGGTGCATGCAGCCCATGCAATGCAGCCCACAATTGTCCCATTCTCCCAGCCTATGAGACTGGCTGGTGGCGCCCAACCCTGCCTGGGAACCGTGCAAAATGACTGGACCACACGCCTCCATAAGCGGCCAAAAGCTTTTGTCGTCCCGTTTTCGTGGGAGAGTCGATGGCTGGGTGGCCCCTCTCACAAGCGACGAACGGCGAACCTGGTCATCCCTTCTGCCCTTGAGCCTTTTGTGCACACCGCTACTTTGTACATGGCTCGGTTACGGGGACGTGTGTTTCTGTGGTGGCTGTGGTTGGTGCCACGAGCACGACGCAAGGGCAGATGCCTGCTCACAATATTGCTTTCCAGGAGGCGGAGATGGCGAGGACGCAGCACGAGTACGAGTGGCTGCGTCTTTTCGTTTCCTGCTCGCATGCTTCTTCATTCTCTCCTCACTGACATGGGCTCCGTCTCACTGTCGTTACGCGCCCACTTGCCAACGTAGTTGCGCCAAAAAGGCCCAGAAAGAGCACAGCGGACGACTGTCTAAGGCGTGCGACCAGCTGAGCTCGTCGCTCTGCCTGCGTCGCTGGGGCTGATGTCCCAGTTCGGACGTCACGTGCGTCCGTTTTTGTGTTGATCCGGAGGACGGACCATCACGTCGCATCGAGTCCCTGTCACAGTCTCGCTGCTAACTCTGTCAGTGCTAGTCTGCCTTTCCGGCTGCCATGTCGTTTGATGGGATGTGCCTCTGCTTGTGGCCTGTCTCCGCCCAGCGTCGGAAACAGCGAGCGGGTTGCGTGTTCCCATCCAGTGCCCGCGAAAGGAGATCCCCCTCTTTTGGATCATTTTCCACGAGCACGCAAAGGGGGTCGGTTATGCCTGGACGCCCATGTTTTTGAAAGACTTGGCTGATTGGCTTTTTTCTTTCCTTTTTACGTGTTCTTTCTTCTTGCCCCCCCTCCATTTACAATAACGCTTTGACCCTAGTCGACGGAGACTGGCGATCTTCGTTCCCGCGATTGGTCTCCGCCACCGTCTCTCTACACGTGGCGCCAACTGCGAAGATCATCGTGCCGTTTTTGACTCTCGTTCCAAGCACCTAAGCTTACCGTAACCGCCATCGACGCTTACACCGAGCCAGTATGGCGGACCACTCTCCCGAAGAAGCGGCGGCTGAGGCAGCTCCAAAACCGAAATCTCGGACGCCATCAGCCACCCGCAGCTCGACCAAGTCTCCGGTTCCACCAGCCGACGCGGGGGCAGATGCCGTGGCCATTGACGCCGAATCCAATGTGCGTGCGGCGCGGCTGCTATTTTTACTTTTCTGGTGGATATGCCAACTGACCTTTTCAACTAGTTCGACGACGGCGACTCGGCTCTTGGCGATAGCATGTAAGCCGCCTCTCCTCACACGATCAACCCCATTCCAATTGGCCAACAAAAAACTAAGTGCTTCACGTGCCACCAGCTCTACCTACACGTCCTCGCTCTCCTCCAGCGTGGCCGACTATCCAGTCGAGTACGGCCGACGATACCATGCCTACCAAGACGGAAGTGCGTTTTGATCTCTGCTCCGAGGGAGGGTTCTTGCTGACCGCCGCCCATAGGGTACACCAGGCCAAACGACGAGGTATGTGCGGCAGGTTGGCAGATAACGCGAACTGGCCGCGGCTCTAACCGCTGCTCTAGTTGGAGATGGACCGGCTTCTCATTACACACTCTGTCTTTACCGGAGCCATCGGCGGCCTCTTTCTGGCGCCCATCGATCTGGACAAGCCACAGCGAGTTCTAGACATCGGCACAGGCAACGGTGTTTGTACGAGAATATCCTCTTTCCACGCAAGAAGAGCAGTTGCTAACATTTGCCGTGATCTAGGGGCCATCGAAGTCGGCGACACCTATCCAAATATCTCGGTATTCTGGTTTCTTCTTCCTCGAAGCTCGATGCAGCGGCTGACTGTGCCCAGGTCCTCGGCAACGATCTCAGCGCCAATATGCCCACCTTTGTGCCGCCGAATGTCAAGTTCGAAGTCGACGACGTGGAGGAAGCGTGGGTGTACGAGGAGCCGTTTTCCTACATCTTTTGCCGATACATGGTGGGCAGCATCGGCGACTGGCCCCAGCTCTTCGGCCGCATATACGAGTGCGTGACGTCTCCTCCGGCATCCCTTCATTTACCGCGATTGCCACTCTTTTGCCTAACATGCAATCCAGAAATATCACGCCCGGCGGCTGGGCAGAGTTCCAGGACGTCGACCTGGCCTACTACTCCGAAGACGGCTCGCTCAAGCCCGACGATCCCCTTAAAGTCTGGGCCGACACAACGGTCAATGCCATGCGGGCCAACGGCCGAGAGCCCTGTCCGGGCCCCAAACTGCTCGGCTGGGCCACCGACGCCGGCTTCACCAATATTGTGCACAAGAGATTCCGGCTGCCGATGGGGCCGTGGCCGCGCGATCCGCAGCTGAAGGAGCTGGGCCTGCACAACTACATGCAGCTGAACCAGGGCCTCGAGGGCATGTCGCTGCGGCTCTACACGAAGCTGCTCAGCTGGAAGCCAGAAGAGGTCATGGTGCTGACGTCGTCGGTGCGCAAGAGCCTGCTGAATCCGCATATTCACGCCATTTTGGATCTGTAAGCGCTGCCTGCGCCTATTTTGATTGCATTCATGTTCATGTCCGTGGCAAGAATCAGCAGCTAACAACTTTCAGACATGTAGTGTATGGCCAGAAGCCACTGGAGTAGTGGCAAGGATACGAAGAATCCGAATATGGGTTGCTGTTGTGTCTTGGACCGAGCCTGCTGCTATTGAATTGTAGATATTTGTTGCTCGCGAGTGGCTGTGTGTTGCATTGTGCATGATTCATTTATATAATACGAGTTCCAATTTCACATCATCGAAGGTGTTCTATTGCTTGAATGTCTGGCTGCAGACCGTCCCTGCGCCTCCACTGCACCCTTAACGTTTTCCTCACAGTCCTCACTTATTTTGGAATGTAGCGAAGGCCTGCTTCTGGTTAATCTCCCCATTTTGGCCACCTCGCTTGTGCCACTGGGGATCTGGGTGGACAATCGTAAGAAAAATTGGACGCCCGGTGCTCCCAATGCACAATCCTAAAAAGCTAGCCGCAAAACGGAGAGAGTGGATTCGGAGCCTCACCGTGATGGAGATGCCCGACATGAGAATCCAAATTCCTTCTGGAACAATATCTCGCGGTCCTAAATATCCTCGTATGGAGTCGCCGAAATACCACAACTCCGCTAGGCCGCATCAACCACCATCATATGCGCATTTACGAAATTGCATTCAGGGCCAGAGCGCATCTACTAGGATGCCCCCCTAGCATCGTATTCTCATATACTTTTGCAACAAAACCACCGTCTATCAGGATATATCTTGTCTGTTATTTGCAGCTCATTGGTATAAAGCATCTCATTCCCGTCCCGGGGCTTGCTTGTTGTTCTCTCACCAGACCTTCTTTTGAATCCATTTTTCACACTATCATTCTCCTCCGTTCTACGCCATCATGGCTTGTAAATTCAGCATCCGTTGCTCTCTCATTCTGTCTTTTATCGCATTATTGCCATTAGCAACCAGCATCTTTTTCCCACCCCCCGGCCTACTCGCCGGATCTTATCATGCCAATATTGAGCCGACCACGAGTCATTTCATCGACTTGAGGGCCCTTGATACCAGCTCAACTGGCTGGGGAGCCTTTGATCAGCTTATCGATCATACCATCCCGACTCTGGGCACCTTCCAGCAACGCTATTGGTACGGGACGCAGTACTGGACTGGGCCTGGATCACCCATCATCCTCGTGTCGCCCGGTGAGCAGTCTGGGACCGGTTTCAACGACACATACCTCACCAATCAGCGGATCACCGGCCTCTTTGCCCAGTCGGTGGGTGGCGCCGTGGTGATCCTGGAGCACCGCTACTGGGGAGAAAGTGCGCCGTATGCCGACTTGTCGGTGGAGCATCTCCAGCATCTCACAGTGTCTAATGCCCGGCAAGACCTTGCGTATTTTGCCGACCATTGGACGCCGCCGTTTGACCCATCTGGACGCAGCTCACCGGACTACGCGCCGTGGATTCTAGTGGGGGGGTCATATGCCGGAGCCTTGTCGGCCTGGGAAGCGGAAGCAGAAGCAGGGGCCTCATCGGCAGCCGAAACAACACGCAATGCCACATTCTGGGCCTACTATTCGACTAGTGGTGTCGTGGAGGTTGTCGGTGATTTTTGGCTGTATTTTGACGCCGTGAGAGCAGCTACTCCGGCCAACTGCAGCTCGGATCTCATAACCGTAGTGAACTACATTGACGAGGTTCTGCAGAAGGGCAGCGCTGTGCAGAAGCGCAGGCTCAAGGCCAAATTTATGCTGGAGGGCCTAGGCGATGCCGACTTTGCAAAGTGCGTTATTATACGCACTCTACCACGACGACTCTATTGAATAGTAGCTGACATTCGGCTGCAAGTGCTCTTACGCTAGGTCCCCGTTCCTGGCAGCAAAGCCAATTCTTTCTCGAGTCGGCTCTTGGCCTGAACCCCTACTTTCAGTTCTGCGACTATCTTGAGGTACGGTGGCCAATTCCCGGAGAATAAGAAGTGCAAGAAACTCACCAACAGAACGTGTGGCCCAATTCGACCAACCCCGTTCCGGATGCGCATGGTGTTGGAAGCTGCAAGGCTCTGAACGGATATGCCAAATGGTTTACGGAGCAAGTCCTCCCAGGCTGTGAGTGACTCTCATTTCCCTGCCCCTTCGGGTATATATGCTGATGTTTGCCCAATAGTCTGCCAATCCCTTGGCTACGCTGATTTCTCTGGCATCTATAATTCTGGCTGTTTTGCCAACCTAAATGCCTCCAGCCCCATGCACAGCGACCTCGCCGTGAGCAACCCTTTCAGTCGCCAATGGTCGTGGCTGACCTGCAATGAGCCGTACGTTCATCAGCACCAAATCTTCCACTGATATTCCTCTGACCACCCCAGTCTTGCCTGGTTTCAAACAGCGGCTCCGCCTGGCCATCCCTCGATCGTCTCTCGCCTCATCAACTACCAGTACTACATCGATCAGTGTGCTCTCATGTTTCCCGAAGCCGAAGGGAGCTTTGGACTTGTATCCGGCCGCACCGTCGACCAGGTCAATGCCTTGACGGGCGGATGGGCCGTGCCGCCAACACAAACATCTCGTCTGATGTATGCCAATGGCGAACTCGATCCCTGGCGGCCTGCTACTGTGAGTTCCGACAATCGGCCACATGGTCCGCTCGTCAGCACGGCAGAGGTATCGGTCCATGTTCTGCCGGGGGGCGGGCACTGCTCGGACGTGTACGCAGAAAACTGGGCCGTCAATGCAGACGCAAAGGCTGCCGCCGAGGCCCAAGCAGCCGTCATGGCTGGCTGGATCGAGGAGTTCTATCAGGCAAAGGGCTTGGCGCGGCTGGCATAACGTGGTTTCTGGATATATTGTGGTTCCGGTTCACGGTGCTTTTGTTGTGCGTGTGCTGTTTACGACGGCGCTCAGCCACTGTAGATCAAACAGCTGATAGTTGGGTATTTGGGGAACGCCGTTAATTGCACTATTGTCTTTTATTTTCTGTCTTAGTTTTCTAGCACTTCCATCTAGACTTTACAAAACATTCACATCCTGAATCGCCTCAATGGAAGCCTTTGAAGCCAAACTTGCCCGGGCTGTAGACCCTGAGAAGAGAGACATTCTCGGTGCTGTCGGTCTCGTCGTGGATAGCAGTGGTAGGTCTATTCTCATCACCGCCAGGCCTGCTCCCCTGCTAACTAGACCAGGGCATCAGCTCTATCGTCATGCGGCTGGGCGCCAGTCGCTAGATCCCGATGCGCCGCCTCTGGACCCTGATAGCACAGTAGCGGTCGCTTCGGCTGGAAAATTCATCACGCACATTGCTGCGCTACAGCTGGTGGAAGACGGCCGCGTGTCTCTGGATGAGCCTGTGTCCAAGCATGTGCCGGAGATCGCGGCCTGCTGGGTGCTAAAGCAAGGTGCAGGGCCGGAAAAGGCCGTGTCCAAGACCCCCCCAGAAAGTCCCATCACCCTCCGCCATCTCCTCTTGCACGCCAGCGGATTGTCGGACCATGACACTCTTGGTGGCCGTTTTTGGTTCGTCAGAGACAACCAAGATCGATGTTGCTGGCGACGCGCCGTTTCTCGTCAAGGCGTTCTCTATCCCGCTTCTTTTTGAGCCCGGAGATGGCTTTGCCTACGGATACAGCATCCACTGGACGCAGCTGCTCGTGGACCGCGTTTCTGGTGGATTCATCAAGCACATCCAGACTCGCATCTTTGATCGCCTGAACATGGCCACTGCGACCTATAATCCGCGGAATGTGCCCGCGGTGTGGGAGCGCCGTCTGCGGATGGTCGAGCGGGAGGAGCCCAACTCTCCGCTGATTGCTGCCGATAATGCAACGCAGGGACTGACGTGCAGCATTTCAGACGTGGGTGTGATTCTGAGTGACTTGATAGCCCCTTCTTCGAAACTGTTGCAGCGGACGGAGCATCGAAAACTACTTCTCGAGGGCCAGTTTTCGCCAAATAGCGCTTCTCTCAGGGACCTCCGTGGCAACGCTGAGAATTATGGCTTCTGTGCGGGAAGCTCATCTTCAGTGCCATCCGTGAATTGGGCGGCTGCCGGCTTGGTTGTAGAAACAGAAGAAGGCCTTGCGGCCTCGGGAATGGCAAGCGGAACAGTGACTTGGGAAGGCATGCCCAATGTAATGTGGGCAGTCAACGCAAAGAAGGAGGCGGCTGCCTTCTTTGGCACTCAGGTAATTCCCTCTGGAGACCAAAAGGCGAATAGTCTTGCTCTTGGGTTTATGAGGGGCGTCTGGGAGACTTTCCCGTGAAGATTTGGTATTTAGAACATGTTATGCTATCTATGGCTTCAATCTACATCAAAATCCAGCCACTCATCTTCAACAAGACCCATTACATACGTGTTGCCAGAAAACCAGTTTTCAAGATTCGGAAGAGCCGTAGGTTTTTGGGAGCCAGGCACATCTGGTTGATCAGGGGTGCCCATGGATTGAATTGACAACCCAGGAGTCGCCTCTGCACTCGTCGACCCTGATAGAAAACCGAGCTGCGAAAGCCAGGAATCGAGGTCACGAGCCATCACATCCAGTTCCATCTCCGTATTTCCAAGGCTAGTATCCGTCCCTTGCAACATGTCTGCTGGTTTCTGCGCCATGGCCTTGACATAGAGCTCTGCAATTCTGTGCAGAAGACGCGATAGGGTATACATTCGCGCAATAGCCGGAGATTGACTGCTCAACGGCTGTAAACTTGCTGCAAAATCATCAAGTCGTCTGAGATCTGCATACACATCAGCGGAACTAGGATGCAACTTTGCCTTTTCGATGACATGGCAAAAAAGGACCACCAGCGGCGTGAATGGCGCGCCCAACACAGTCCAGTGAAGATATCCGGCCTGTGAAATGGGATCCCCTTCAGCCATTGCCATGCATTCTCCATGGCATTTGAAGGCCTCTCTAGCGGCAGCAAGGCAGTCTGTGTGAATGGGAGATAGCGAGGCTGCATTTTCTGCAGCTCGGGGAATGGCCCGGTATATGAGCGTTAGTGTCGCCAAGTGTCCCACATCCCCAGCTTTGAGAACTCTTTCGAGCGAATTTGCGTGCCATGGCCCATCACTCGCGTCGTTCTTGTTCAGCTTCTGACTTTCTTTCATGGCGGCTCCATCTTCAAGGACCACAGCTAGCCCCCGAAATTGATTCCATAGATGAATGGACTTTGCTGCCAGCCTTCTCGCCGTCTCCGAGCGGTCCAAGGAGGTTTCCGTTGATGCGGACTGTGGCAACGAGCTTGCACTGTACAGGCTCTGGTAAACCTCACCAAGAATGTTTCCCGTGTGGATCCAAGCATTTAATACGCCGGTCCAAGGGTCTCCGGCATCATTGCCGTAGAAAAGCTTCGGCGTCAAGATGTCCCAGTCTTGCATAATCGACGGACGTCCAAAACGCAATGCAAGACTCTTGTCGAGCATGTAGCAAAACCAAAAGGCCATGGGCCGAAAGCCACCTGTATCTTGGGCCGTATTGCCCTCTTTCTGTTTTTGCCGCTTTTCCGTAGATACCATACGATGCCAGCCAAGGCTTTCACACATATTTGCAGCAGCACTGCTGAGCTGCCACGCCACCGTATACAGCGAGGCCTCGATGGCGTATGTCACCTAGTCTGTGAGTAAAGAAGTTCTTGTAAAAGTGTACATCGTGAATCCACTTACCCCAAGAAGAAGGGCCTCTACCATGTCCGCAGAGGCAGAAAGTAGTAGTGGCAAGCTATTCAGCGATGTCTCCAAATTGTCTCGACAAGTGTGCTTCCACCTCGACAATTCTTCGGCAGAGGCAATAGTAGGGCGAGTTGGTTGGCCTCCCTTATTGGGAGCGGAAGTCGCAACCTCTTCAAATAGGTAGAACAGTCCAACGTTGACTTTGACGAATGCAGCTAGGCTTATTTCCTCCGTGGCAAAAAAAACTGAGCGACAAGTTTCGATAAAGTCTTCCAATCTGAGGAAACAGCAGCTCATCATAAACACCATGGGGGGGCTCTCACGGCAGTGCCGCAAAAGTCTGAGCACAATGTCCGCTGGGGGCAGCGGAAGATGGCAAACTCCTCCAGGAGGTATTGGTTTCTGATGGGGAAAACGAAACGTCCCTCTCCGCCTTTGCGGTCGTTCCTGTCTTCCGCGAACCATCTGTTTCAGTGCTTTCACTGCATCTTGAATATCTGGCTGCACGGAGCCATCCAACGGTGTATTGATAACCGTGTGCTCGAGAAAGTCGCTGGCCTGAGCAGTGTGGGCAGCCATCGAGGAGCCCCCTTCAAAAGAGTTCTCATCCCCATCGATCATGGAATTCTCGCTACTAAAGGCACTGGGGCTCGTCCGCCCAAGCGTGTCTCCAGATAGGGCCGTATTTTTCGGTATGTCACGAGGACGGAAGGTAGAAGTATGGGTAGAATGTGGGCCATGACTGGACGCGGCTGTCTCGTCACTAGTGAGGCCACGTCGGTCCAAAACTGTTGTGAGCTGATGCAGAAGGCTTTCAATGCCATCCAGACGAGATTCGTATTGATCCAATTTTCGTTGGCTGGGAACAATGTCAGGGAATACATCTTCAGCTGCAGCATGCGGAAGAACACTCTTACTATTGATGGGAAATCAACACTCGCTGCTGTGGTTCTCGGGCTTTCCGGGTGACTCGCGTAGAAACGCACTCTCGATTGGAAATCTTGCAATGGGAGCAGGGATTCGGACCGGCTTCTTTGTCACAGCGTATCTATCCTTGGTCTCAGTACGAGAAACTTTGCTCTACCGTGCTAGGGGCACCCTGCCTACCTTGCGATCCCGACATTGATCACACTAGATTCAAATGAAACATCAGTATATATAGGCATGCACATTAGAGCTAACCGTGTTTAGTATCTTCGAAATATAAACTTACAGCTCTCCGAGGACCGCCGTGGCTTCCCGAGGCTTCCGAGAATTCTGCCATGACTCCGAGATGGAAAAGGGAACTGTGTTTCCGATATCCAATAATGGAGTCTTCGACTGCAGATTTATGGTTGCGGGATACTTTGGACGTGTTGTAGGACGGTTCGCACACGTCAGCCCAGGGGCAAAGAAGCAATAAAGATGCCATCGGGGCTCCGCGGAGGCCGAAGTTGGGACCCACTTTAATCCGTCTACCAGCCGGACGGAGAGACCCACAATTCTAACTCGGCTGTCCGCGGAGCGCCGACTTGTACGGGACAACAATACTGCAACATGGAATAGACATCTTCGTACGGAGGCCGAGAAATCGGTGGCCGAAACTTGGAGTCTAATCCAATTACTGCAGTTAATAAAAAGACATGATGTAGGCGACTACACACAGAAAGCATCAACAATCACTCTCTTTTCACAAAATTTAGCCTCAACCACTCGTTTACTCTGATACTACTTTCGTCCCGTTTCTCATCATAGTTTATTCAGTACGGACAAATACTCTGTGGATAATACGGCAGCAAACATCATTGCACTAGCTCAAGACGGAGCCAAAGAACCGGAACCATCGTCCATGAGGGCATATTTTGTACGTCCAATTCTCTGATTTCGATGACAACTATGCTAACGACATTATATAGCGTTTATTCGGATACAATGACAACATCGGATGGGCTATGACAGCAGTGGCTACTCTCTATATGGTAGCCACTGGTATACTGCTGCCACTGATGAATTACATATTTGGAAAGTTTGTCAATGTGTTCAACAATCATCTCACAGGCAAGTCGACGCCTGCCGACTTTCGTGCTTTGATCAATCAATACGCGTACGTTCGCTACCGCCCTCTTTTTTGATGGTGTCACTAATCAACCAAAGCCTTTACTTCATCTACCTATTCGTTGCCAAGTTTATCCTGTCGTATATTTGGACAGTAAGTAGCAACCCAAAGTAGCAACCCACTCGCCATTCTCCGCCTTCTAACCGATGTGGACAGACTCTTATTTCCATCAACGCTATACGTGTTACCCGAACTCTGCGCATCAAATACTTGGAGAACGTCCTTCGCCAGGAGATCGGTTACTTTGATACAGACGCTGCAGGCGGAAGCATCACTGGTAGCATAAGCACCGGCGCCAACCTAGCTCACCAGGGCATTGCCGAGAGGTTCGGGTTGACTGTGCAGGCAGTGACAACCTTTTTTGCCTCTTTTGGTGTGGCTTTCGGTGTGCAGTGGAAGCTAACACTGATTACCATCTGCATCGTTCCGGCCATATTGATTGTGGTCAGCGTCGCAGTGACACTCGACATGGCTATCGAACATAACATCATGGCTGTGTGGGCACAAGCAGACCATCTTGCCGAAGACGTGTTCGCGGGCATACGCAGCGTGCATGCCTTCTGGTCGTTTTTTGGAGATGGAGCAAAAGTTCGACGACCTGTTGAACGGGGCCCGTGCTCACGGCCGCAAGAAGCCGCCATTGCACGCTGTGCTGTTCTGCGTCCAGTTTTTCTGCATTTACGCTGGCTATGGGTTGGCATTTTGGCGCGGCGTCCACATGTATCATCAAGGAGAAATCAAAGAGCCAGGGCAGATTGTAACGTGTGTTTCCTGTTTGTTTAACCACACCGTGGCCATTGGATGTTTCTAACGAATTCACAGGGTCATCTTCGCCGTTCTGCTCGCCGTCCAGGGTCTTATCCAAATTGCGCCGCAAATAATGGTCATTTCGAAATCTGCTGCTGCTGCTCATAACTTGTTCCAAGTTATCGACCGACCGTCCAAAATTGATGCGTTGTCAGCTAGCGGCCATGTGCCACAGACATGTCGAGGGGGCCTTGTGTTCGACAAGGTTTCCTTTACATACCCATCACGGCCAACGGTACCCGTACTAAATGAGCTGAGTCTGATCATTCCTGGAAAAAAAATTACGGCTGTTGTCGGACCCAGCGGCTCTGGAAAGAGTACCATTATCGGCCTCCTCGAGCGCTGGTTTGATCCAGTGACTGGGTCGATTACGCTCGACGGCAAAAGCATTGCGGACCTCAACATCAAGTGGCTCCGCACGAATATCCGCCTTGTCCAGCAGGAAACTGTTCTCTTTCAAGGTAGCATCTTCCAAAATGTGGCCAACGGTCTTTCAGGCACACGATTAGCAGACATTTCTGAGCAAGAAAAAATGGATCGTGTCGAGTCGGCTTGTCGCACGGCCTTCGCCCACGAATTCATCGATAAACTACCAGAGGTGGGCTAAGTTCTGTATTATTTCTCAGGTCCCAGCTAATGGGATGTTCCAGGGCTACAATACTCGAATTGGGGAGCGAGGTGCTATGCTTTCTGGTGGGCAGAAGCAAAGACTTGTGATTGCTCGCGCCATAATATCAGATCCCGCCATTCTGCTCCTAGACGAAGCTACCAGCGCTCTAGATTCCAATTCCGAGCATATGGTTCAGCAAGCCCTACAGAATGTGGCTGCCAGCCGCACCGTCCTAATGATTGCACACAGACTTGCGACAGTTCATGATGCAGACAGTATTGTGGTCATGGCAAAGGGGGCGGTGGTCGAACAAGGCACTCATCAACAACTCATGGAACGCGGCGGTGCTTATTCGAAGCTGGTTGCTGCCCAGAACCTAGGGGCGAACACAGAACCGGGCACTGCAACTGATGAAGTCAAAGATGATCACTACTCTGCGGTCTCTGAAATTGCCAAGACAAATCCACACGAGATCGAACGGAAAGACACCGACACCAAAACCTCTACCGATTTGTCTCTAATCCACTGCCTCGCCCGCATCATTGCTGAACAAAAGAGTCTCCACACACCTTTTATCATTTTAGGCGTGACCGCCTCAATCGTTGGCGGCATATATCCAGCTTTTGCTGTTTTACTGGCCCGTGTGCTGTCCGTTTTTGCCTTGCCAGAGGCAGAAATGATCCATCGTGGGAACTTCTTCGCACTCATGTTCTTCGTCGTGGCGCTGGGAAACCTCGTCTTGTACATGGTGCTTGGCTGGCAGTCGGCCGTCATATCTCAGGCCGTGGCCAACAACTATCGCTCCGACCTCTTCCGCTACACCATGCGCCAGTCTGTGGCATTCTTTGACAATCCCGCACAATCAGCTGGCGCTCTCACAGCTCAACTGGCCTCCAAATCTGATGCTCTACAAGAGCTGCTGTCATCGAACATCGCGCTTTTGCTGACAATCTGCACGAGTGTAGCAGCGAGCTCGATACTAGCCATTGCTACTGGCTGGAAACTCGGCCTTGTCCTCGTTCTTGGCGCTCTTCCAGTTCTTGTTGGTGCTGGCTATGTGCGTGTTCGCCTTGAGCAGGCTCTCGATAATGCCACTGCTAATCGGTTCGCCACGAGCGCTGGTCTTGCTGCCGAAGCTGTGCGCTCCATTCGCACCGTGGCAGCTTTGTCACTAGAGCAAGACGTCATTGACCGTTATGCTGCTGCTTTACAGTCGCTCGCATCCACTTCGGTTCGCAGCCTGGTTTGGGCAATGGCTTGGTATGCTCTCAGCCAGTCACTGTCGTTCCTTGCTATGGGCCTCGGATTTTGGTATGGTGGCCATCTTATGGCCTCAGGGGAGTACACGACTCGGCAGTTCTACATCATCTTTGTTGCCGTTGTGTTTTCTGGTGAAGCAGCAGCGTCCTTCTTCACTTTTACGACCAGCATCACACATGCTCGGCGCGCAGCGAATTATGTCTTTCGTCTCCGGGATGCTGTTCCACTAGAGTTGCGTCCTATCCACAATGGTGAAGATCACGAAGACGGGAATGGTGGCAGTTCTGGTGGCATAGGCATGGCCGTGAGTTGCAGAGACCTTAATTTTGCCTACCCACGGCGCCCGTCTCATTTTGCGCTGCAAAACTTGTCTTTGAATGCATATTCTGGCCAATATATCGCCCTTGTCGGTGCATCTGGTTGTGGAAAATCCACACTCGTCGGCCTGCTTGAGCGTTTTTACGAGCCAACTACCGGTGTTCTGCTACTCGACAATCAAGACATTCGGAGCAAGTCTCCAAAATCATGGCGTCTAGACATGGCTTTAGTCCCACAAGAGCCGCTCCTCTACGAAGGATCTGTGCGCGAAAACATTGCCTTGGGCCTCTCTGGGATGAACAAGAGACATGATCTTTCAGACAAAGATCTCGACACTTTGATTCTGGATGCATGCCGGCAAGCGAACATCAGCGACTTCTTCACTTCGCTGCCTGATGGACTGTCCACCACTTGTGGATCTCAAGGATTACAGTTTTCTGGAGGCCAGCGCCAGCGCAAAGCGATCGCCCGAGCACTACTTCGTCGCCCTCGTCTGCTGATTCTTGATGAGGCCACCTCGAGTCTTGACTCTGAGTCGGAGCAGCTTGTGCAAGAATCTCTAAAGGCTACCTCCTCGGTTTATGGCACCACCAACAGAACTACAATCGCCATCGCTCATCGCCTGTCTACAATAAAGCATGCAGACGCCATTTTTGTTATTGCAGAAGGCAAGGTGGTCGAGACTGGCCGGCATGAGAATTTGATGGCACGGAAAGGAGCCTACTATCGGATGTGCCTCGGCCAATCTCTAGACCAGTAGGTCAGAGGGGGCTGAGATTACTTCACTCATTGTTCCTTGGTATCTATAGATGTTTTGTTCAACGACGGTTTGAACTAAAACCATTGGTCATATTTACTCCGTGGCAGCATTGAAGTCGTTGGTACAGCACGGCTCATGGCAACAGCCACCTCCAATAATATCAACTTCTGCAGTGTAATAGGAACCTCATAATTGCAAATTTGATATTCCATAATTCGTAGCAAGCCTCACCAGTTTATTATGGTTGCTGTTGAGAATATCTAATACTAGATGTCGTAGATGTAACTGCACAATGACTACTAAAATGAAAACAATCTGAGAGTAGAAGATGTGAAATTTTGCGAAATGATTAGATTTACGAACGTCTTCAGCCTTGCTTTGGAAATGCCAAATCTGTTCACATACTCGTATATTTATTTCTAGCTCCATCTGCACCCTTCTCAGCTCCAACGCAGCTAGAATAGGAAGGCGGGAGGTAAAGTAGCGACTTCCTTTTTTTTTTGTCTTTCATAAGCCTGAGTATTTTAGGGCGCAACAGAAAAGGTCAAAATAGGTTCCATTTTGTTCTCTCATCTAGCGTTGCTTGCCACATTTTCGTTACCTAGATTGGTAGGGCTGTGCACGCTTTGTGCCGCAATTGGTCTGTCACACAACAGAACCTTTTCACCATTGCCTTACTTTGACATGCATCTCTCACTTGACATTCTGACATTTTGGACAACTTTGAGGTGATCTAGCGAAGAGAGAGCAGTTTCGGGTTACTATTTTTGACATTCGGGCTTTTGATCAATTTACTATCTGCACATAGAGATCAGATCGAAATGGCCCAAGCCGGTGGCCCAGACAGAGAGAGTCAGAACATTTATAAATGGACGTGGGCACCTCCTAGTAGACATTCAAGCTCCACAAAGAGTTCGTCTTCGAGTCATGCCGTGAGCAAAATTGAGCAGCCCGTCAACCAGGAATGGCTAGCATTAATAGGCCGGACGGCAACCTCTCTTCCACCACAGGGGCCCCCGACATCTTCTGAGGGTCTACTACAACAGATTTTTCGCCGGGCTTCTAGGCCACCGGATCCCAAAAGCGTGGGACCAAACGCAATCCCAAAAGAGACGCAGTCGTCCTCAGGGAGAGCAGCTAGGCGGACGCTTGCCTCAGAAGACTCCTCATCAACCACCACTCCTAAGAAGCCAAGATCGAGAGCCCCCAAAGAGACTGGCGAGCCTAGCCGGCTGAGAGCTAGAGCATCAAGAAAGAGAAAGGCTCAAGACCATGAAGCAAGTACATTGACTCAACAATCTCCTGTTGATGCACCAAATGTAAATGCATCACCTCAAACTCAGAATTGTGTCACTGCACCCAGTACAGGTGTCGGCTCTACCACGACTGCAGCAGCTATACCTATTATCACTTCCAGACCTGGGACATTTGCTACGCCTGCTGCACTCCCTACATCGACGACTTGTGCCCCGAAACCGACGCCTAACGCATCGGCACTTCTGCCAGAGAGCACTCTTCCCGCCAGTATCCTG
Organism: Graphilbum fragrans; assembly: GCA_001513895.1. Taxonomy (NCBI): domain Eukaryota; kingdom Fungi; phylum Ascomycota; class Sordariomycetes; order Ophiostomatales; family Ophiostomataceae; genus Graphilbum; species Graphilbum fragrans. The sequence goes on from LLKO01000024.1 coordinate 435,855, forward strand.
GCACCGGACGAGCCCTCAGCGAGCGACACTTTAGCGGGCGCACAGCCTAGAGATACAGTCGAATTTCTGAGGAAGAGAAACCAGAAGCTCAAACTGCGCACGTTGAATCTTGAAAATGAGATCACCTGGCTCAAGGCTGAGCTTCTGACGGGCCACGACCGACTCAGGTGTGCTGATGCCATCGAAGGCGAGCTGGAGCACGCCAAGGAGCACATCAAGGCGCTGAAGAAACAGGTCCGAGCGCTGGGTGGATTTGTCTTTGATGCGGATGCTGGAGACGGATCTGGCGGCGGCAGCAACAGCAGCTCCGATAGTGATGGAGATACGGACGACGGCCAGCTGCCTCTGCATTTCCCGGAAGCAGTCGCCTATCGCAACGACTTCTCCCTGCTGAATGTCAAGCAGCGGGTTCGGCGCCGCCGCAGGCAGCGGTTGTTCTAAGCTCCGAGAAGAGCGGATATCGATTATTTGGGGCATGTTCGTGAACTTGAAGAGGAGCGACTACTGCATGGAGAGGGATGTTACTGGAATGCTATGATGGGTTTCCACACGACTGGGGTCAAAATCTACCATTTAGAAGTCATTACATGGCAGGGGACCAACACCTTTCTATCATGAGAACGATCATACAGTGAACACAGCCTGGAGCTGAAGTGGGTAGCTAAAACAATTGCGATACGCTTCGCCAAATAGCAAACAACACAGATCTTCCCGATTCCCCTATTTCCGACATGTTGCCAAGAATGGTTGATTAGACCCGGAAAGCAGTTCTGTCGCTGCATTTTGAGAACCGTTGCCCGGAGTCGTCTTGCACTTCACAGGAGCCTCCATAACATCCTCGTCGCCCATTTCAGAGACAGTCCAATCGAGGTCGCCGTTGAGGATTGTGGAACCCCGTTTGTCATCACATGCTCGAATGAACAAGGTGCTGTCGTCAGATGTGTGCATGCCATCGTGCTTTGAAGATATGCAGTGCATGACTGTGTAGTAGTCGTGGGTGGATGGAGTAAAGGTCTTGTTAGTAAAAAATGAATGAATGTCGGATTTTGCTTGTGAACAGAACTTTCCATCTGGAACTGAAGCTCCAGAGTTTGATCACAGCCTCTGGGAGAAGCAGACGCATGAGGCGGCTTTCGGATATCGGAGCTCGTGTTCTTGTGGCTGCTTTTCCGCCTCGCCAGACGCGAAACATTCCGCCTCACGGGATAGTATCTGTTCATCTGATGGGCGACGGTGAGTCTGGACAGAGAGCAGTCAAAGCAACAGAAGTCTGCAGACTTGCGGTGATTGTAGTAGCTGTAAGAGACGTCGAGAGAGGTTTTTTACTTTCAGTAAGGGCATGAGCGACAAGACTTCCAAAGTGCATACCCACTGGGGAGAGTTGATGAAGTTGATGTCGGGGTGCAACGGTGTTCAGGAAAAAAGGAAAGGCGAAAGGCGCAGAAGGGTTCGTCTAGATTTGGGAGCCTACCCCAGCTTTATTTTATCGCGTACAGAATCTCATGTTTCACGAAGAGGGCGACAACGAGTGATGCTTGAGCCGCTTTCCTTCTGGGCTGCAGGCGACCAGAGCGTGAAAGATGATTGGCTGCCTAATTCACACTATGGGCCAAATGCGCCCTAATTTGTGCATCTGCCCAGAGCCTCTACAACCTGTACAAGGATATCCAGGGCCAGGTCCTTTGTCCAGCCCATGGTCTCTCTCGCATTCGCTTCGCCTCTTACTGTCTGCCGGGGCGCCCTTGGACACGTAAGGACGGAGGGATGTCAGCACAAGACGCCGAGGACCAATCGAAGCGGGGGAAAATAGCGGAGCGCCAAAGCCCTTAGTTGCCAACGGTTCGTCGATCTGGGTGTCATGCGGCATCGAGGTCACCCGCGTGGAAGACGGTCCGGAGGGCAGACCTTGAGTCATCGTTCCTTCGTAGGCGGCAGCCTATTTTGCGTGCTTCACCACAACAGAGCGTGTGCATACGGCTGGGACAACGGTCTGTTCTGGGCCAGCCACAGTCAGCCCTATTCCCGATCGCACGCATGGAGCACTTCCGGTCGCCTGCTTTTGCTGCTCGGGTCGCGGCCCTGGCCAAAGAACACCACGTGCCTGGGATTGCGGCGGCGGTCGTGCAGGACGGCGAGATAGCGTCTGCCGGGTATGGCATGGCTTCGCTGGAGCCCCCGCGGCCGTGTACGGCGGACACGCTCTTCGACATTGCGTCGTCGTCCAAGTCGCTGACAGCGGCAGCGGTCGCGCTGCTCATCGCCCATGACAAGCAGCCCGAGATCCAGTGGGACGCCGTCATGGCCGACCTGCTTCCCGGCGACTTTGCCATGCAGGACGAGAGCGGCACGCGGTCGGTCACCGTGGAAGATGTCTTGAGCCACCGGACGGGCATTGCTAGGTGTGTGCACAGAGCAGAGACAGAGCAGAGACAGAAACAGAAACAGGATGCCCGCCTCCTTCAAACGCTGATCAACAGACATGACTTGGCCGCCTTGGGCGCCGGAGCCGCCGAGCCAGACGATGCCCGGTCCATCACGAGGCGCCTGCGCCACCTGGAAGCCGCTGCGCCGATCCGCACCAAGTATATCTACTCGAACATGATGTACACGGCGGCGACGCACCTTGTGGAAACCGCCAGCGGGCTGTCCTTCGCCGGCTTTCTCCAGCGCCACTTCTTCGACCCGCTGGACATGGCCTCCACGTGTCTGCAGCCGCAGGCGGCCGTCGACCGCGGCTTCGGCGACCGCCTGGCGCTGGGATACTGCTGGCGGCCGGCCGAGAGGGCGCACCGCGGCTTTCCGTACACCAACTGCGTCGAGGGCCAGGGCGCCGGGTCGATTGTGACCAGCGCCAACGACTACGCGCGCTACATCCGGTCTCTGCTGGCGAAGAGCGGCCCTTTTGCGCGGCCGAACATGGTCGAGGACCTCACGCGCCCGCGCATCTTGGAGGACCCCGACAGCGAGACCGTCGCGCCCATGTCGTCGCCCGTGGCCTGTGCCGCCGGCTGGGAGGTCGCCTATTACCGCGGCCAGAAAGTGGTCTGGCACGACGGCATGATCTGCGGCTCGGCCACGCGCCACTTTTTTGTGCCGTCGCTGAATTTTGGGGGGGTGTTGTTCGGCAACGAGGCCGACGGGGCCGGCATTGTGACGGCGGTTTTGCAGCACGAGTTGCTGGATGCGGCGATGCAGGTGCCTCCGGCCGAGCGTCCGGACTGGCACGCATTTGAGGTCGGGCAGGCCGCCGCAGCAGGCGAAGGCGGCGGCGAGGAGGAGGACAAGCAGGCAGCACGTCTTGCTCGTGAAGAACAAAAGCTGCTGGACGAGATGTTCCCCCCCTCGGCGCCGAAATCGATGCAGGAGCGTCGGCCACAGACACTGCCCCTGGACAGCTATACGGGGCAGTTCTGGCACCCTGGATACCGCGCCGTGGCGGTCGAGGTGCAGCAGGCCAAGCTGGTGATCGATGGGTCTGATCGGTCGTTCCCGTTTACCATGTCGCTGGTCCATGTTTGCGACGACACTCAGTACATGGCGTATTATACTGACAGCATCGAGGGCTACGAGACGGTGATGAAGGCGGAATTTGAGCTGGCCGATGGCAGGGCAGTGAGGCTAGGGATCGACTTTGACGAAGACGTGGACGGCCTCATCTGGTTTGACCGTAAATAGCGCTTGCATGCTGGATACAGCTGTTCATAAAGAGCTAGTCCCCATTTCTGCCTCATTTCTGCGTCGGCTTGGAAGGATCACTTCTTGCCCCTCCATCCGCGACTGACAACGGCCACGCAATGGCATCCTCTGCTATGCCACAGTGGCTGTCTTAGACTCCAAGTGTTGCTATCCTTGTTCCCGATCAGGGTCTCGAATCCTGAGTCCCTTCTAGAACGCATCCTGCCTTGCGGGTTGATTCGATGATCTCAACCCCGCTAGGAAGTAACCGCTGCTATCATCTAGTGTCCGGGGCCGATGCAAAGGACGATGTGGAAATATCCAGACATACGGAGTATGACGTCCACCTTTATCTCCTGTCAGCTGTAGGTCTCAGGAGAAACGGCATCGAAGGGTGGGATACGGCTGGTACAGAGGGAGGACGCAAGGGGTGGCTCTCACCAATCTCAGCCCAAACTGCCAACAGCGCATATTCCCCGCCAGGAATGCATCTCATTTCACTAGAGCCTCTCTCGACGCACTTCCCCATACCTGCCGCCTGGGGGAGAGGCTAGCGGGCGCAATTTGGGTCTGGTGGCCGGGTTGGCCATTCTGGCCGCCGTCGTCTGGAATGCACAATGGAGGCGCGAGACAGCTTGGATTGGCTTCGCTGGACATGGCAGCATAACAGAGGTGCTCCCCCAAACAAGAAGCAAATAAAACCAGCGATCCGCCCAGGAACGCACTCTCTCGTATTCTTCCTGTTGGGAAATGTGAGCCGTGTCCCAACATCACAACAGTGAGACGGGAAAGGCCATTTCTTGTCCTCCTGTTCACTCGTATACGTTCATCGCATGCCTGGCTGTCCACACCCCCCTTCTCAGCCCCAAGAACACCAACAGCATCCCCGTGCATGCTTCGCTTCATGTGGCGCTTCTGTTGTGTCTTCCTGGCCGCCCCTGCGTCGCTGAGCTGAAGCCAAACCACGCTCCCTGCCCATGCCCTCTCCGGAGAGACGCCCCGTTCTCTTGATGTTTCTGTCTCTTTGCTTGCTTTAAGCATGTCGCCGTCGCCATAAACATGCCCCATCTGCTTCCTTCACATCTTCCTCGCGTTTTCGACCCTTTCCAACCAAAACCTCATATTGAGAGCACTGCCCGCAAGACTAAGATTCATATCCCTCCCACTCCTACCACGCCACCCAAACATCGCCAACCCACCACCCCCTCCCCATCGCCGCCTGCTGGAGCTGCTGTTCTGTCGCCCTTGTCACCCCAGTGGGCTGTCCTTGGGGCGGCACCGCCCACGACGCCGCCCCGACGCACATTACCGCCGTCAGAAGCGGCAGCAGCAGCCATGGCGAGTGTTGAGCCTCCCGCTCTCGGGTCCGAAGCCGAGGTGGTCCATGCGGCCATGCTGCCGCCGGCCTTGACTTCTCTGCCGCCGCCACCCGTCCACAGTCAATCGCAACGAGATTCGTGGCTGTCTATTGCGTCGTCTGCCTCGCTGTCATCCAGCTCGTCGTCGCTGCGGCGCTTCTGGTCGCCCTCGGCTTCTCCCACGTCCTCGCCAACAGGAGGAGGCGCGCCGATGTCCGCCCCCACGACAGCTACTACTATCACGGCGGCTTCTGTGTCTGCCTCGACTGCACCACGACCTACCATGAAGCGGCTGTCTGGACTGTCCGCCTCAGGGACATCTCCGCCGCATCAGCACATGGTGACCTACATTCCGCCGCTGGTCGACGGTGCTGCGAGCACAGTCACCCGGTGGCAGCGAGCCAACGAAAAGTACTGGCAAAAGCAGCAGAAAAAGCGACGGGCCCGGGAAATGGCGCGACACGGAGGGCAGAAAACTCAGCAGCGGGCGCCGTCGCCGCTTGCAGCCGCAGGATCGTCCATGGACATACCCGATGCCACTCGTCTTTTGTGGGCTGATATTCGCTGGCTGCGAGACGCAGCACCAGAACTGCTCACTCTCGCTTGGTACGCGGCGACAGCGCCCCTGTCACTGTCAAAGAAGCCGTGGCGCTGGACGGCTGTGTCTTCAGCAGATGCCTATGAGCATAGCCATAGTGGTCCAGGGCTCGTGTCCATGGCCGTCCTGCGATGTCTGCACCTTCTACCCCCCTCCTTAAGACGAGGACTGATGCCGTGGCTCTCACGGTTGCCCTTTCCACGACTCGCCGACAACCTGGCCGACGCCGCAGAGGGCATGCTGCAAATTAGCCTGGCCGTTTTTGAGCTCGCTATGGCACTGGCAGCTGTGCCCCTGTTTCTGTGTCTTCCTGGTATTCTGTTTGTGGCGTGGCTTGGTGTCTGTCTAGCTGGTGTACACTGGGCCTCATCCGGTCTTAACGGTGGGCCAACTCTATTCAAAGGACCTGCGTGGATGGAATCCCCGGATGTAGAGGCACAGGAGCCGCTGGAAACAGACGGTGAAAACAAACAAGATGTGGAACATCGTGAGAGAGAACACTGGTTCTTCGTCAGTGGAATGGGAGCCAGGTAGGTCGATCCATTTGCTATTTTTGCGTGCTTGATCCATCTGCTAATTCCTCCTGCATAGCTCTCGCTCTCTGGCCAAGACAGTGCCTCGTCTAGCGGCTGTATTTGGTCAGCCTATCTGCTTGATCAGGCCAGGCCGCACATATGGCGCCGCTGCCGACTTTGCCTCTGCTCTCTTACAGCGGCTGCTGTTGCCGTACTTTGTTCTGCCAGCTCCTGGCGCTGCAGAGCTGTATGCAGCCGCTCGCCGTGCTCTAATGGTCCCCTCTTCCGCGTCATCGCCAACAGCGTCGTTCGCTTCAGCCAACCGAGTCGTCATTTTGGCCCATAACACAGGCGCCACCGTTGTCTCACAGGTTGTGTCACGGCTGTTCTCAGAGGTTCCGGCAGCACGTCTTGCCAGATTAGATATATACACATTTGGGTCGCTCGCTCCCGATTTCGTGTTGCCCAACAGCTTTCACCACCCCAGCACGTCAGACGGACCACATGGTTCTGCGCATATTGAGCATGTGGCACACGCAAAAGACCCTTGTGCGCGGTTCGGCGTTCTGCGCAGTGTCCGCGAAGACCTCGCTGGGAGATACTGTGGCGGCGTATTTGTGGTGGGCGGCCCAAGCCAGCCTCGCGGACCTTCTCATCCCCCAGCGAATTCTACCGCCGTCAATGCTGACTCTCCAACAGTCACGCCCTCATCGTCGCCAGGGCCGTATCACCGCCGGAGTCTCAGTTTCTTCTCTTCTTACCTGCAACGGCGCTCAAGTTTGCAGCTGCAGCAGCACAGCTCACAGTATCAGTGGCAAGATGGTTTATCCCCTCTGCAGGATACGGAGGACCCGGACGAATCCAGCTTCCTATCATCTAGCGACGTTTCGACGTATGTGCCGTCCGTCACCGCGGCACCCTTTCTCAAGCTTTCTCTTGGATCTGTGGTTGCTGGCATCTCGGCACCGCCATCACCCCCACTCACCTTTCACCCGGAGGCCAAAGCGGCCCTCTTTAGCATGGAGGACTATTTGGTGGCTTTGTTTGGCCCTGAGCCGTGGTCGATGCGGCCAGATGTCTTCGATGTTGGCAACTTTTATCCATTTGTTGCCTCTCCATCACCATTGCCTTCCCCTGGCGCAGACACCTACTTTTTGGATGCCACTGTGGCCGTCGATCGAGACTTGGCCGAAAAGCGGGAAATGGCAGCCATGGCCCAGAGCTATGCGGGTGAGACGGGTGTCAGCAACAAAGCGGATGGCTGGAAGGGAGAAGAGGATCCAAATTCCGACTACTGCTCCAACTGGGCAAGGCATAGCTGGACAGGTCTCGGTGCTGCAGCGCAAGATTTCTATGCGCCGAATAGCAAAACCAGTGCCAGCGCGGGTCGACGGTTAGCAGACAATGATGGCCTGCTCGGCCTCGAAGCCGTCCGCCGACAATGTCGTGAAAGTGAGGGGCGCCGGGGCCGGGACGTGAGCCGATTGGCCGGCTATTATGCTGATGCAGTGGAACGACACCAACAGCGAAATGGGTTCTAAGCCATGTGTAACCCAAATGTGACAGAAATAGACAGAACAACACAGATAGCGTTTGTAGATAGCAATAATAATAAATAAAATTTCACTGGGTCTATCACAGTTCTGCTAAACTGGTGGTGAAACTCAACGCCTCTCTTTCTATGCCACCATGGCAGCTTATGCAAACGTGGCTGTGGCCACACAAACAAACAAACAAGAAAAGGGGGTCGATAGAAGGTATATCAGAAGTGCAAGAATGGTGGGTATAGAACTCCTTCAATGTATGCGCAACAAGATGCATAAAATATGGCGGCGGACTTGTGAAAGAAAAAGGGGGAATAAATGGAAAGAAAAAAACAAGGGACAAAAAAGGCAAAAAATTGCGCTAATGCTGTTGTTCGTGGTCTCTAACGCACGCCGTAGGTTGTTGGGCGGCCGAACCACGTATTTCGTCTGCATGGACTCTGTTCGTTGTCGTGTCGTTCTTCCCCGTGTCATTGTCGTCATGTATCATCTCGTGGGTTTTCGGCCTCGCCACCGGTCGTCTCTCTATCACAGCCAGGTGCCAATCCATCTCTTCTTATAAGAACGGCGGCCACCGCTGCCTGGCATGGCTTTCTCGCCAGAATCATCGCTTTCCAGTTCGATGCGATATCTGCGCACACTACCCGTGTCGTCGTCGAAACCCACCCGCCGCTTGGCTTTGGGAACGAAGCAGTCGGGCACCATGTGGCGCATCATCCAGCCCTTGAAGCCGCGGCTAGCAGCGTCGATGGCGGCATATTCGAGCCGACGTGTGCGGTCGCTTGTCCAGTAGTGTGTGGTTTGGGGAGGCATAGAGTAGGTGACGCTGGCACTGGCCCCGGCAGCGGCACTTGTCTCGGCAAACGTGCTGGGGCCGGCCTCAGATGCATCGTGGAATGGCAGTCCGGGTTCCGGGAAGCGAACATACGCTGTCTCGCCGTTGCCGTTTGTCTGTCCCTGCAAGTGGCTGTTGTGGTCGAGATCGTAGAGAGGCTGTGGCATGGCTACAGGATTCGGTGGAGCGCTGAAAGTCGACCGATGGGGTGCTCGAGGGGATTTGGGAGCACGGGTGACGGCCATCAACTTGGCAGATCGTGTAGATCGCCGTGTGGTCGGTCGTGGCCGGCACGCGCGCGTAGAAGCGGCCGAACCGGTGGTGGCCGTTGACGAGCGCCGATGAGCGGTCCCAGTCGGCCCCGCCGAATTTTGGGGCGTGGTGGATTCGTAGCCTGAGTCATGCCGGCGCATTTCAATCGAAGTGATAAGCGGCTCGTCTGCGGGCTTGTGCAGCTCATAGTGGTCATGCTGAGAGGGGCTGGGTGTGGCTGAGAATGGTGCGGCCGAGAATGGTGCGGCCGAGAATGGTGCGGCCGCAGATGCTGGCTCGTACAGCTCAATGTCGTGGAAGCTGTGGTACGTCGTGTTAGACAGCAAGCTAGCTCCTGATTTTGGCCGTGGGACCGGCGACGGCACCGAAGCCATGGCGGCTTGTTGACGATTCAGTCGGGCGAGAATCCGTGCAACGGGACTATCAAGAAAGAGAAGACAAAGTAAAATGGGAGAAGAGAGGGAAGTGTGGACGGGGCGGAGTCATAAGTCCCTTAAGAAGACGCAAGAGCGGTGTAGGCGTGAAATTGCAGTGGATGCGTTGTGTTGTTGTGAAGCAGTTTGGGAAAGGTGCAGCGCCAATATCGCCTGACTCGAGACGACTGAAGCGGACGTAGTGTGGTGTAGTAACGCTGTCAGTACTCCATACTCGAACACATCAGTGGACTTGCGGTCTGCGTCAAGATATGGGTGTAGCAACGCCCCGTTTTGGCTGCACGATGCCCGGCCAAGGAACAAATAGCCGGCGACCGGAGCCCAGGAGGTCGAATCGTGGAAATTGGATGCTCGTCGTGGCAACGGGCCGGCGTTTGTTCGTTTTGCGGAAGACCCGTTCCTGGTTGACTGGAAAAGTGTTGCAGTTGCTCCGTGTACGAAGCACATGCACTGACCGCAATCATAGACACCCGGCTGATGATTGGAGGATATGCACGGCGAGGCTTCTTCTGGTGGGTGTGCGGTGGATGTGAAGTGGGCCAGCCAGCACTGGGAGCTTTGTCGAAACAGGCTCGTCTGCAGCACGGGGTTGTTGCAATAGAGAGTCCCCTGGAAGCTAATGCATGCAGGAGAGAGGGGCGCGAAAAGAAAATAAGGACAGGCACGGCAGTCCCGCACTGTCGTTGTCTGAGTGCTGTCGAGGCCTGAGAAATGCGCACTGCTGTCTCTCACGATAGAGAATCATGTAAGCCGTCAACAATTGAAGGTGTCGAAGATGTTGGAAGAGTTGAGGGTTCTTCGTACTGCCCCATACTCTTGTCTTTATCCTATTCCTCCTCCCTCTTCCCTCTAGTCTTCCCCTCCTCTTGGCAGCCCACCGAGAGGCCACCAAATCTCGCTAACGGGGGCGTTTCGTTGAGTCCAGAAAGGGCGGTCAGATAGCAGCAGCTGGCCTAGCAGAGATTGGCAAAATTGGTGCAAAACTGTGGGCGTATTTAGCGGGCCTCTATTGGGGAGAGGCATCAATGCCAGTGGATACGCTGGGGGGTCACTGGGGAACTAGAACCCCACGTAGACAATGTCGAGATGCTGGCTGTTGTTGTAGAGTGCCTTTTTTTGTTGTTGGTACTTTCGTGATGGCTCTTTTCCAGGCCGCGTCAACAACCCCAGTAGCGTTGGAAACCGAGTGTGTAGGAGCTTGTTCCTTGCGGTGCTGCTACCCGTTCGTTCTTCGTCCTTGCCTCTTCCACAACCTGTTCTTCCACTCCTGCCTGCCTTCCAAAATCTCGAGAGGGGAAGAGGATCCGTTCCTGTTCTGGCCGATATCGCTTAGGGCGCCAAGGGGCTTCCAAGAAGCAGCTTGCCTGCTTGCTGCTAGCATTTTCGTTAGTCTGCCGTGCCAGCAAACAGACATGTCCACAAAAAGGATGGTAGTTGCAACAGGAAGAAAAAAGACTTACAAAAAGGTGCAGTAGCGTCCAAACCCACTTGGAAATCAGTATATATTGTATGTTAGTCGTAGCGGCCATAAAAAGACCGCTGTAGACGGTACTAAGCGACAAAATCACAGGGCGAATCAAATAAAAACCACGCTTCAGGCGGGGCCACGGGAAGGGCCGCCACTCGGTGGATGGAGGAGCAGACTGCGTCTTTGAGAAGTTGGTGAAAAAAAGACGAGAAAGGACGGGAAGGAGAAAAAGAAGGGGGGAAATCTAATATTTGACTCAAGTGTAAAAGATGCCAGGGCATCGTGTCGCTGGCTGGCTTTTGAGGCAGGAACACGGCACACGGTCACGCCTTCCCGCTCGGCGCGGCCACGGCATCCCATCACATGCAAATAGCTCGCCTGCCACACCAACTCAGCTCTCCATCGGCAAGCGCGCACACGTGAAGCACTGAAACACGTCGATCACTGAACGACCGCGCTTGCTGTCGTTGCCTACGGAGTAACCACGTACGCACATACTGCAGGACTCCGTCTAGCACTCGTCCACAGGACCAGCGTGTCTGGGACTTTAGGCGAGACATGCGCTAACCGGGCAGGCGTATGTAGGCGAAATACGGGCGTCGCTCCAGGCCCTCGCATCCCCAGACTCCCAAATTTCAGCGCATCTGTCCAAGTCAGTTGCGTGCCTTCGCCAAGAGAAAGTGAAACGCATAATGCAACCCCGGCGCAAAAGCATGTGAAAGCACAGCAGCTAGAACCCAGTGAGCTGTCACAGCTGAACTGTTGGGCATCATCCAACAGTGGTAAGCCGAGAGCCAAAGAAAGGAGGTCCGGAACCAGTCGCCGGAGGGAGAGCTATCGGTTTGAAGCCAGCATCGAAATAGGCGACTGTGCAAACCGTGGCTAGCTGCTCGCAATAACAGTGTGAAGTATGCAGCTTGTACGAGGCCCGCCACGTAGTTACTAAGACGCACAGGTGCGGGATTTCCTGTACGGAAGTCCTGGCTGGCTGCTGGAGATCTCCGAGGACAGGGACGAAACGACAAACAACCGTTGCTTGCGTGTTCTACAGTCCGGCCAGCCGACCAGCTCCAATCCGCCGCAGAAGAGCACGGCAGCTGGCGCATGTGAAACGACCCGTCACTGCCGACGCTATGTGGTGCCTAGTGGTATCTCAGTGCTGTGTATCAAGTGCCGATGCTCCATTCAGTTTGCTAGTGATACCTGAGCTGTATGTATACTCCGTACAATGTGCTCTAATCATGCTTTCTCGTGCGCCCTTCTTCCCCTTCCAACTCAGTAGTGAGCGGGCACTTCGATGGCCAACGGGAGAACCTGGCTGCACTCTGTCATGTTGTTGAGGTTCTGCACGCCCAACAAACTCAGGCGGAAGTACGCAGGGGCATATGCCTGTCCAAGAATGCCAGTGTTAGTAGAGCAAACACCCCAAAATAGCACAGCCTCCACAAGAGAGACAGAATCGGACTGTCCAACATACCTCTGTCCAGTACGCGTGGCCGTTGTTGCCGGCAAAGTCGTTCCAGATCCCCCTCGTCTGTGGGTGCTTCGACAGCGCCATGTCTGACTCGAAGCGATACACCCCCTCGGGAGCTGTCTCCTCGGCCGTCTCCGCGAAGAACCGTGTGTCCTAGACGCCAGCCGACGTGTCCTGCGACTGGCCAGCGTACTCTGTGTTGGCAAAGAACTGCCGAGAAACCGTGTGTGCGCCCACCAGGGCCACCAGGTCCACCGTCGAGAGCGTCTTGGCCGCAAACATCTCCATCAGGCTCTCTGCGCTCGACCACGGCGGCGGCAACAGTCCCCGTGGAGGCGCCGGCGAGCCTAGGGCCACATCATTGCGGCCTATAAACACACGGATGCGAGGGCCGCCTGGGCAAGTCACTGTTGCCACAGCTGCTGCCACCTGGATGATGTCGGCCATGGACAGAGCACGCCCAAGCCGGGGCGCCATGTCGTACCAAATGTGCAGCATCCGCGCAATGCCCTCGAGGCCGCGGTTTTCCGGCCGCCTCAGCTCGCCGCTCGACAGCATGATCGATCCGTCGGCTCCGCCTGTGCCAAGTCCAGCAGCCACAGCCTCTGCCGAAACAGGCGCAGACGTATTCTATGCGCCGGCGTCGTGGAAGCCAATCCGGATGACGCTGCGTGCCAGCCCCGAGCAGCTGCGGCCCTGCTCCTGCACAAACGCCTTGTACATTTCGCCTGCAAGAACCGCCCAGATGCAGCAGGTGTCTTTCTGGCACGCTGGACTGGACAATCCGCCCTGGGGCATCGTGAAAGTAACGCGGTTGTCTGCTGTCGCCGGCTCGAGGCCCTCGAGGATCGACTTGATGGTCAGCCCGGCATCCGACGTCGCTCCGCGCTTGGAGAGGTCGCCCATCAGCACGGTTGATGAGCCGGTCGGCGTGATATTGAGTCCATGGAGGCTGTCCCAAGTGCTATCGATTGATCGTGGCCGAAGATGTAAAGCGTGCACGACGTTGTCTGCCAAGAAAGTGGCCACAAAAAGGCTGAATATGCTAGAAATCATGATGCATGAAGCTCGTTTCAAACCGAAATATAAATTCACGCGTTCTAAATCATGCAGCGTTGCGAAGCCGTTGTTGAAAAATATGTCCAGATCCTAGACGATGTTTACGGGGCGAAATAAGAAAATATCATCGACAGCGCTCCTACCAGCCAAAGTGGCCTGATTATCCAGCCCCCAGCTACTTCTTTCCTCTTCAATCTATTAAAACAAAGCATATTACAGCTGTAAGGTCGCATCAAGGCCAGTATGGCCACATCTAAGCTCGTCTGACGGGGCCGCTCGACGAGGAAGGAACAACACGGATGCAAACGCATGGGAGGCAAGAGCGTTCGCGATCTTCAGCACAAAATTGCAAGCTTAGTCATTTGAGGCCACCCAAATTCATGGGCATCCTTTGTAGGCCTCATTTCCGATAAGTGCTTCTTTTGTTGACCTCATCCAATGCAAAGAAGCAATCCGTTTGCTAGCCAATATCCTGCCTAGCTGTTTGCTGTTCTATGAGAGTTAGTACACAAAAAAAGGACTCACCGAATAAGGCACATGGCCACTGCATTTGGGGTTCTGCAAACATCTATGTTTGCGGCATATTTAAGAAACAGATAGAATTTTAATAAAAGTACTTACGAAAGTGCAGCCTCAGTCTCAGTTCAAGAACCATGACACTCAAATCAACAGTGGTCGTGGAGCACGCAAGACCAGTATTTTTACGCGAAACTACGAAGTGGACATGAATGGACGCACCTGTCAAAGATGACCGAGCCTCAAGTGAAGGTCTCGAAAGTCACTACGAAAAGCCCCCAGTGATCTACGAAGGGGGGGATGGAAGCTGGGCTTCAACATCCGCGCCCGCAGGCGCGCTATTCTCCGCAGAAGCTGCAGGAGCCACAGGAGATACGGGAGCTACAGGAGCCACAGGAGCCGCAGGGGGGGGGCCGCCATCGACAGGCGCCAGGGCTACATCCGCCGGAGGTTGGATACCAGCATTGATTGTCGCCAGGTTGCGTCCCGTCCAGGCGCCGTTGTACATAGTCAGCATGGCCCACAACTTCGTGAAGGAGTGGAACCAGGTGAACACAAAGTACGCCGGCACCAGGAAGAGGTCCTGGGGGTTGCGGCGGAAGTAGGCGAAGGGCTTGACCATCTTGAAGAACTCAATCCAAGCGCCGAGCACTGCCATGCGGATAGCGCGAACCTGGTACGGGTGGGCAACAGGATCCTGCCCAAAGGTCGCATTCCACATGGTATAGAACAGTGCCGCGTCATAGAAGAGCGCGAAGTTGGTCAAGGCGGACAGAAGGACAGCATACACGGTCCACGGCTTGGTATACACACGTGGAATCGTGAGGCTGGTCAGGTTGGACCGCCACGTTGTGCGAGCCCACCGAATGAGGCCTCCGCGGAACTTCTTGTGGCTGCCGAGCGTCGTCTGGATCAGCGTTTCCGGGCGGTACTGGACCTTGATCGTCCAACCGCCGGTCACGCACCATCTTGTCAGGAAATTGTCATCGTCCACGGCCAGAGGACCCACGAGACCAAAGAAGAAGAAGTCTCGGAGGTAATGGTGCAGGAAGTCCTCGTCCTGGACGATCTGGGCACGAACAAGGGAGGTGCGGCCAGAGACAACAAACACGCCGCCGTCAACAGCGTTACTCGAGCGGATCTCAAAGTTGTGGCGCTCCAGATACAGACACTGGATCATGTGAAAGGAGCGCCGCCACAGACGAGAGAAGATATTGCCGCCGGTCTGGGTCTCACGGATGACACGCTTGTTGGTTGCCACGATTCCGACCTTGGCGTCCTCGAAGGCGGGAATCGCATACTCGAGGAAGCTGTCCGGCCAGAGAACGTGGTCGTCCAGCAGAGCCACGATGGCCGTTGTCACCTCGCGCAATCCGACCGAGACCTGCTGACGCTTGTTAGCAATGTCCGACTGGAGCACTGTGATGGACGGGTGGATTGGCTGACCATCAATTCCGGCAGCGAGAATTCCGTCCACCACAGTTTGAGTGACCAGTGCGAGAGCAGCTCCAGCGGTGACAACAATGATACGGTTCGGGCGGTTGCGGCAGCAGGTTATTAGACATTGACTAAACTGGTCGTTAGTCGGGTCAATGGTGGGAACAATGACAGTAACATTGTTCGGGGTAATGGTAGGGTGCAACACCGGGCCAGCCGGCTGATACCACCAAAAGGAAAAGAGGTGTACTACTTGGCGAATATATCGCCAGCTGAAGAGCACCAGGAAGGCGATCGTGTACTTATCGATGACGATCGCCATTTTGAGTCAGTGTTCGGGGGATCAAGTACCTCTTTAGAGAACACTGGGGGTGCTTGGATGAGATAGCGGGAGCAAAAACTCTCAACGAAGGGGTACTACAAGAGCTTTGAAAATGGGAGTCTACGACACAGATTCTAGGCCGCTGCAGTACGAGGAAGTTGATAGTTGCACTATTGACTCCTGAAGATTGTTTTGGGTGTGTGATGCAAAAATAGAAACCAGGCTGAGACGCCATGATTTCGATTCTTAAATAGCTTTGAGAAATGAGGAATGAACAAGTGCGGATGTCCAAGTATGTTCGAAGAGTCGTTCACTGTTGCGTTTGTGAACCACTGTAGGGAGGCCAAATTGAAGAGGTTACGAGCGAAATGAAAGAGACGAATAGGTCTAGTTACTTGACGATCGTGTAGGCCCATTGTTAGCACAGTTTTCTATGTTCCTAATCGTGTTCAAAGGAAGGAACAACAACTCTTCCGCAGCTCACGTATTAAATTCTGAATCGTTTCTAAGAAAGGGCTACAATTCGTAATTTTGTGTCACTGGATAAAGACGAGAAATAGTATCATTAGGATAGGTGTGTCCAAATTATTCGTAGTGATTCTCGGGAGGCATTACGATATTGGGCGCGATCAAACAAAGAAAATGGTTGAACAGAGCTGGTTCATAATTGTTCAAAATATGAGGCAACTATAACAAAAGACTAAACTGAAAAACGACAGCTGTTAAACTTATTGGGCATTATAGCTTCTGGTTTATAGTTAGTACTTCACTGAATATCTTTAAAAACACATTTTATTAAAATCGGCTTATTTGTTCAAATTCTTCTATCTACACGACTCAAGCTAAACTACATCTTTCCCAGGCATAAAATCACACAAGGCGGATCTTCCTCGCAGAAGGGGCTCCTGTTGGCTTGCTCGCAACAGCACAAGCTGCTCCCGTTGTTGTGGCATTGGCATTGGGAGCCTTGCTGGCCAGAGCTGTCCACTGGGTGTATTGCGCTCTCGTCGCATTGACCACTGGCGCACCCCATTCGGCAAACCCATTGTCATGGAAGCCAAATTGCAGGTTGTTTCCGGGACAGCCTGGATTGAGCGGCCCGGCTCCAGCTTGGGCAAATCCAAGAACCAGTGCATTGTCGGGGGTGCCTGCTGTGTGCACACTCTCATTGTAGGCTCCCTGGCCCCACGAGAAGCAGTTCTGGCAGCGATACAGCACTTGGAAGCCGGTGGCGTTGGTGGATGTGCTAATAATGGAGAGCGAAGGAGCCGGGAACTCGACGGACGTGCCGTTGGTGCCGTTGTCACCGCCATACTGAAGAGGCATGAAATAGTCGGTGATCCAGCGGAAGGAGGTGTAGACATTGCCTTTGTACGGCCAGGCCATCAGCAGTAAGTCGGAGGTCATGTGGCCGGCATGGGCGATGCCACACCAGCCAGTTTGGTTGGCACTGATAGATTGGCATTGCTAGACATTGGTGTCAGTAGGGCAATATGGTAGGAGGCTGACAGATGAAGAACCTACAAGCATGCCAATGTACTCTGTCGCGTCTTTGGATAGTGCGTCTTCCGGGAGCACAAATCCGAAACTAAAAGCACCGTTGCCTTTGTCTCCAGGTGGTGCAGACCATGTTGAAAAGTTGATGCCTGTTGGGGGGTCGACATAAGTCGAGGCAGACATGGTGATCTGGCCCACCGCAAGGCCGGCCACTAAATCGTTAGTTCCTGTAACGTCGCTGTGAAGTTCTGTGCACATTGGTCCACCAATCAACTTACGAAGAGCCACAACAAGGCCGGTGTTAGCCCTCGCGGCATATCTTTGTCTTGAAAACAACATCTTTATTTGCTAGGTATAGGAGCTCCCTGGGACACAATTAAAGATCTCTAAAATTTAGGCCTAGAGAGATGACTACAATGGATTCCCTGCTATATATGTATTTGACTTTGCGGCGAAAGACGGAAGAAAAGCGGATGCATGGGTGGCATATTCCAAATAGAGTCTATATATGCAGGGCAGACAGATGAACGTAACTTTCCCTTCCAGAGCTGTCCCATTTGGGTCGCCCATGTTCTCGGCCCTGCTTTACGGGCGCAATACAGGAACGTTTGCCATGCGTCGTCTTGATTGAAAAACATGCGCGGTGATAGGCTCGGATGCAGAGCGTCCTTTGCAGTGGTGTTCAATTTAAGCGAGACGGACTCCCCACAACCAATGACGACAAAGGCGGCAGAGACCGGCCGTGAACAGGATGGGGTGTCCCAGGCAAATCGCTTGGATACATCAACCGCAGCTGGAAATGCTCAACACTTTGCCACTTGCCTGTCGAGTACTTGCCAGGAAAGATCTGCGCAATTGGGGCTCTGTGAATTGCATGGAACCGATTGTAACGGTATTTTCAAATTTCTCATTGGCTATTTGATTTCAGGGACTGCATGCACGCCTGAAGCTTCCTTGGCCACTTTGGATAAATACGCATACAGCCATGCACAGCCGGGCCTAACATGCACGACCCGGGGGCTTATAGACACAAACCAGGAACCGAGCGCCATGTTAATTTTAGTTTAGTCAGCTCTTGCATGAGGCAGGGATGGAGACTCAAGCTTTTGGCCCGTTTAGTGCGGCGACAAGCCAAGACAGATTTGGCGATTCGCACATGACTAAGTGGATAACGGGCTTTGAGGTTAAAAGGGGTTCCTATTGGATAGAAATGAGCGATGTTACGGAATCATCGTGAAGTAGGTGTGCTGATCAAAATAGCTCACCACATCCCAAAACTAGGTTATAAAATCACGAATGGATGCAACATCTTTCACGTACGGCCATAG
>LLKO01000024.1:454224-577854 GCA_001513895.1 Graphilbum fragrans
GCTGTACGTTTTCTTTTTTTGCTGGTTGTTGTAATTTCTTCCTAGATGACTGTTCTTTGTGGGTAATAGCAGGGGAAATTAGGCATGTGTATAAAACACTAGTGTGGATTACGTATTTGTGTAAAAAGCTGTCCTAGATACCTCTCACCTCTTGGTCTCATGAAATAACGGCCGGGGGAGCGATAGGAGACATGCGCTCCAACTAGGCCTGCCCTTTGCTCTTGAACAGTCGTTGTCGGTCAGGTGCATCATAGGCGATCGAGCGGCGAGCGTTTATTGGTGGCCGAGCCTAGATAGAGCAGCGGCAAAGCGGCCGGCAAAGAAGTGGCCAAAGAGGCAGATCTGCATGAAGCCGCCTTGCGGTCGTCGAGGCTCTCGCTGTACATGCGCGAGACATCGATGGTGTGGATGTCCTGGAAGGCGGCCTTGCCGCTGGTGGAGGCGACTCTGCGAGAGATGCCCTGTTGGAGGACGATGACGCCGGGGGCGGTGGCAGTGGTGGCCATGGTGCTTTTCGGAGTCATGAGTGGGACATTGGCGTTGAACATGGAACTGAAGGGGCATGCGGCTACCAGCTCAGGCCTTTATCTTATGCAGAGACGTCTCATCCGCCGTCGGCTAACGGATCTAGTGTCCTCCACTGGGCGTGCTCCCCAGTTTTCAAGGCGGCCCGGAGGCTTATCATGGCCGGCCAACGACCCGACTTGAAGTGGCCCGGTGACAGCTTCTGGAGCAGCAGTTGCTTTTCCGCAGACAGAGATAGACAAGGGCGAGGCCGCTAGTCTGCGGATATCGAATATGAGTCGTATATACGGAGTACGTAGATACGCAGAAGTATAGATGTCGATGCATCGCTCCCACATTCAACTAGGCCATGGACGCATTCATCTCGGCCTGCAGAACAACATAGAACAGCAACCGCAGCTTTCGGCGTTTCGGTGGCGTAGCCCGTATGTGCAGGCATGCTACTGCTCGGTGATCACAGCCGCTACGTCGGGACTCTACGTCGCCCTGACGGGTCTAGGTACGCCCCTTTCCGTGATACTCCGTTTCGCCGTCTGCGGCACACGCTGACGGCCGCCAGGCGCTGGCGGACGCAAGCCGACGTCGCAAGCGGTGGCGTCGCGCACGAATGCCATCCAGGACAGCCTGTGGGCGGTGGCGGCGCTGTTCAACAGCGTGCTGCTCAACGTGATGGGCATCCACTATGTGCTGGCGATTGGGGCGGCGGGCTTCCCGGTGTACCTCACGGGCTTCTGGGTGTACGACGGCACGGGACTGACGTGGGTGCCGCAGTTTCTGGGGGCGCTGAGCGGCGTGCTGGCCGGGGCGCTCTGGGCGGTGCAGAACTGGGTGTCGACGTGCTACCCGGAGGAGCACCGCAAGGGCCTGTACGTGTTCTCGAACTGGGCGATCATCAAGACGGGGGCGGTGGTGGGCTCGCTGGTGGCGCTGGGCATCAACGCGCACCGCAGCGAGACGTCGGTGCCGTGGTACCTGTATCTGGTGTTCCTGGTGATTATGTGTGTGGCGACGGTGGGGGCGCTTTTTGTGGCGGATCCGGCGACGCTGCGGCGGCGCGACGGCACGGCGGTTGCCGAGTTTGAGCGGCGGCCGGCGTGGGAGGAGCTGCGGGGAATGTGGGAGCTGGTGTGCACGAAGGAGGCGCTGCTGATGATGCTGCCGATGTTCGTGGTCGAGAGCTATCCGGCGCCGCACAGCTCAGTCAACTCGTACACGTTCACGCTGCGGACGCGGGCACTTAACAACCTGCTGTACTGGCTGGTGCCGATCTTCGTGACGCCCGTGTTCTGGTTCCTGGCCGACTACCGGCACTGGGACCGGCCGAAGCGGGCGTATGCGGTGACCACGCTCGTGTTTGTGGTGGTGCTGGCGGATTTTATTGGCGGCGAGATTCTCGTGGCCGGCCCGGCGTATGCCAACCGTCAGCAGGCCGGCCCGGCTATTGACGGGTCGCACGCGGCGTATGCGAGCCACTGCGTACTGTACATCGTGTGGGGGATCAGGTGAGTTGTTTGGTTTTGTTGTTTGGTTGTTTGGTTTTTGTTGTGTGTGTTGGTTATTTTTGGCTCTGCCTTGGGAGAGGCTTGGCTTTCTTCTCCCACCGGGACAATAGACTAACTCCACAGCTACTCGCTCTTTTTCCAGCTGCGGCTGTGGTTCATCGGGGCGCTGTCGAATGCGCCGGCCAAGCTGGCGCGGTACTGCAGCCTGGTCCCGGCGATCCAGGCGGCGGGCATCACGATCGCCTTTGGCATCGAGCGTACTGGAAGGAGTTCATGGTGTGGTTTGTGCTGTTCATGGCGGCGTTTGCGTGCCTGTACATTCTGATTGCGGCCGGCTTCATCACCAAGACCAAGTACTTTACGGAGGACCAGGTGATTGTGCCTATCCACGTGGCCAAGGAGATGGGGCTGGACGGCACAGCCTCGACGCCGGAGCAGATGTCGGAGAAGGCGGGAGCTTGACATGGGAGGGGGGACTCTGGCGATTCGGCAGTAATACGGACGACTACCTCAGTGGACCGAAAGGATGCGCTAAATATAGCGTTCAGCCCAGGACTCCTTTTATAGGGCAAATGGACGGTCTATGTGGGCCGTTGTTCCCGGACTACCATGGAAACGGGCAAACTTCCGTGATCCTTCATCTCGACGATGGACTGGAGCAGGCGTGTCCAATAGCGGCAGCCCCAGAAGATGCGCGGATTAGGGCTTAGCCGCAGCGGTGGGCTCTTGGGAAGCTGCATATTTATAATCGGCCTAAGCGTCGCGCCTCGTAGCACCGCGTCTCTTCGTAGTTCATTGTGTCGTTTCTTTACTACTCGGCTTTGATTTTGCTTGAGCTTTGATTGTGGTTGCGCGTGCTTCGGCTTTGATTTGTGCTTGAGCTGAGCTTCCCCGAGCTTTGCTTTGTGCTTACGCTTTGATTCGAGCTTGAATTTGCTTCGGTTCGGCTTGCTCGCCATGGTCACCACCTACAGCGGCTGGACGGCGCCCACGCTCGACCAGGCCAACTTCACCGACTGCGAAACGGCGACGCAATGGCTGTCTCATGCGATTGTGCTGCTAAACGGGTCGCTGGCGGATCCGCCGATCGATCTGACGTACCAGTACATTGTGAGCTTTGTGCCGTCGAGCCTGGACACGCCGACCCTGGGGCAGGCCATGGACTGGTACGACGACGACGGCGCGTCGACCTTCTTCACAGCCATGCTGGCCTTCCCGTACGGCAGCTGCAGCACGGAGATGTGCCACAACCTGGTCTGGGGCGGCGACTCGGACCTGGCCGGCATTGGGGTACGTCATCCACGGCATCTGCGGGCCCGGCACGGCTAACACGGCTGACGCGCGCCAGGTCATGATCGTCTACTACCTCGCGGCCGGGCTGGCGACGGCGTACTTTCTGCTGCTGTCGATCGAGCAGTGGGAGCCGCTGGGAGCGCATCCGCGGCTGCGGCGGCACTGGCGGTGGTTTGTGGCCGCGTTCTCGGAGTCGCTGGCGACCTTTCTCGACACGGCGCTGCTCTTCAGCATCTCCATGCTGACGGCCGGCGTCTACCGGCACGGGTCGTCGCGCCTGCACCCCAACAAGACGCACTCGCTGTACGAGCTGACCAACGCCACCTACATCGGCGTCTTCACCGTCTTCCCGCCGCTGCTGCTACAGATGGTCACCCACGGCGCGCGCCGCCAGCGCATCCGCATGACCCTCTGGCTCCTGCTCATCGCCCTCGCCGTCGCCAACGCCGTCTTCTACTACACCATGACCACCACCGGCGCCATCACCAACCTGCTCGACAGCGTCGCCGCCATCCCCGACGCCACCTGGGAGGTCAACTGCGAGCCCCTCCACCTGCGCATGATCCTCGAGTATTTCCTGCTGGCCGCCTTCGTCCTGCTCGGCCTCAACGGCCTTATCTGGGCCTACCACGTCGTCCTGCGCCGCCAACACCGCCTGCGCCTGCGCGCCTGGTTCCAGCGCCTCGTCGGCCACCGGCCGCACGCCGCGCCCGCGAGCCATGGCCGCTCCGCCTGGGAGAACGTGCGCCGCGCCGCCAAGATGGTCAACGGCCTGCTCTGCGGCATCGTCATGTGGGCGGTGCTCGGCGTCTTTTCCGCCTATCGCAGCGTGCTGACCGTCCGCATGGGCAACAAGAACAACAACACCACCTGGAGCTTTGGCCAAGTGCTCGCCCTGGCCACCTGGGTGCCTGTTATTATCGACTTGATCACGGTCTATATCTGTACGTCTCCTGCCTGCCGGTGTCCCCTCTGTTCACATACTAACCCCCACCCCCGCAGACGGCGCCAAGGACGGTGTCGAGGGCAAGCTCTCCGAGAACTTCAACGTGGTCGAGGCCAGCAACGACGCCCATACGGACCACGAAGACACGCAGCCGCTGGCGGCGTCCTATCCGGATGGGCAGCCCGGCGCGTATTCCCAGGTCGCCGGAGGCGGCGAGGCACACGCCAGCGGCTGGCAGGACGACGGCATGGAAATGAAGGGGATGCACGCGACGGCCCACGCCCATTCCGTGCCCTACGGCCAGCCCCTCGCCCACCAGGAGCCTGTGCTGTACGACCAGCCGGCCTATGCGCCCCCTTTTCCCGGCCAGTCTGCGTACGATGGCAGCCGATACAACTGAGGGGGATTGCGGCCGCCGGTGGTCGTGTGATTCCAGACACACTCGTATTTGTATACATAGCAAGCATAATAGCGGTTTGGCGCATATAGAATGATTCGCAGTGCCAGGTGTTCTTGCTATGGCGACGATACGGGGGTGCATGTGATGACTAAGCATATACGCGATGCTACGGACACGATGGCCTCATCCTGGCGGCAGCCGAGGACGGGACAGTTGGCAGGAAGGATGCACGAGGTCCGCGAGTACCACGTAGCACGCAAGACAAAGCAAGCGCTGCGTAGATGCGATATGGCGGGTGGGGCGGGCGCTCAGCCCTTTTGGTTGGCCTCAGCGATGACTCGCTACGGAGATGAATTCGGGATGGACTCGGGTCCAAGCGTTGGCCTTTTTGTGAAAGCGAGTGAATATGGAATATGTGACGTGTTCGAATGCCTGCAGGGTGAGTTGGATATATATTGGTATGCTCTGAGCGGTCTGCTCATCATCCTACTGCTCTTTCACTACGCACTTGCTCGCCACCCCCCGAAGCCCTCGAGAGATCCGCATCGCCTCGACTAAGATGGAGCGTGACCCCTTCTTCCGGCAGCGGATCCTGCGCGACATTGAGGAGATGCACAGCCATCCGTACCCCAACATCCGGCTGCACGCGCACGAGGCAGAGGTGACGGAGAAGGCGTGTCTGGTGCTGACGACGGAATATAGCGACCCGCTGCACTTGACGCTGCAGTTTCCGCGGGACTACCCGTGCCAGGCGCCGCAGATCACGATGGACACGCCGTATGTGCACCATCCCAACGTCTACGGGTCGTTCATCTGCGCGTCGATTCTGCAGGAGGACTACTCGCAGGCCTACACCATCAAGGCCGTGGCCATCCAGATGCTCTCCTTTTTCGTCAGCGACTCGCTGGCCCAGTCGCACAGCCGCGGCACCCAGAATCTAACGCAGTACCGCGAACAGCAGCAGCAGCAGCAGAAGCTCCAAGAGCCGGGCGAGGGCTTCGCCTGCGCGCACTGCGGCTACGACACCGCGAGCCGGGACACAATGCGCGCGGCAGCGGCAGCGGTCGTGTCTGCCGGGGCGGCCGCCGGCGTGGACAAGGCGTTGGCGTCCACGGGATGTGCGATGGACGTGCTGCCCGACGAGCTGCTGCTGCAGGTGCTGGAAGAGCTGGGCTACGAGGACCTGACGGCCATGATGAGCGCCTCGGAGCGCGTGGGCACGCTGGCGCGGCGGGCGCATTTGCTGCGCCGCTTCGAGCTGCAGTGCTTCCTGTTCAAGACCAGCTACCGGCAGAGCGTGCTCGGCGTCGGCGTGCAGGTGGCGCCGGCGTCGGCGTGCCAGTGCGGGCCGTGCCGGCCGAGTCAGACGCCGCCGGCGGCCGGGTTTCCGCGGGCCGAGTCCGAGTTCGAGCTGCTGTCCCGCGCGGCCTTTGAGCAGTTTTCCGTGCGCCTCTCCGTGCACGGCCGGCCGTTCAACGCGTGGCTGCCGCTGCCGCTGACGCGGGGGCACTGGGAGCGGGCCGGTGGGCCGGCGGCGGCGCAAACGGCGCTGCTGGAGATGGCGGACCGGCGGTTCTGGCCGGAGCACGTGCCGCCGCGCAGCGAGGAGGAGCAGGAGCTGTGTGCGGCCGGCATGCTGTTCCGGTTCATGGCGGACGTGATGGTGCAGCTGAATGCGAGCGTGGAGAGCCTCGAGGGCGCGGGTCGCGGTGGCGGCGGTGGCGGCGGCCGGGGCGGCCGGAGAGGCCGAGGGTACGACGAATACTACGGCGGCCGGAGACAGACGGCCAGCTCGCTGCAGCACGCGTCCGAAAAGGCCATCGAGTCCTTCTTCCACCTGCTGCACGTGCTCGTGTGTCTGGCCGCGGCGCGCCCGCGCATCGTGGCCGACGCCCGGCGGCGCATCCGGGCGTTTGTCGAGGAGCGGCAGCGCGACAAGGCGGCGTGTCCGAACCTGGGCGAGCTGCTGGTGGCGACGCTGGTGGCCGACGGCGGGCCGGCCTCGCCGGAGCTGCAGCGCGCCATCGTCTACGAGGCCATGGTGCGCAACGTGGTCTGGCTGCTGGACGCGCGGGGGGCCGGCCGCGCCGAGCTCGCCCTCCTCGAAGCCGGGCCCGCCGACCACGACGCCGTCAGCGAGCACCGCCTGCACCACAGCTTTGTCGGCAGCCTGACCTCGTACCGCCTGCTGATGTTCACCGAGCTCTTCCGGCGGACGGCCGGCACCCTGGCCGCGCCGCTGCCGTCGGATGCGGCCGATGCGGCCGATGCGGCAGGTTCAGCACACCAACCCCTCGTCCGTCTCCGCGACGCCCTCTTCCAGCACCTCGGCGCGCCCCCGCCCGGCATGGCCGCCCAGCTGGCCGCCGAGGTCCGCCGCCTGCAGGCCATCCGCACCTGGCCCGCCTTCTACGCCGCCATGGGCCTGCCGCTGCCCGCCAAGGGCGCCCTCTGCAGCCAGCTGCGCCACGCCGTGCACATGAGCATGCTGCTGGGCTATTCGCGCCACGTGCTGCCCGCCGACCAGCTGGCCGCGCTGCGGGCGTTCCGCGAGGGCAAGACCGAGGCCCACAACTTCAAAAAGGGCCGCCAGGTCGAGCAGAGGCTGCGCGGCCGCAGCATGTCTTTTTTTCCCGCGAGGGGGTGAGGGGCTGAGGAGGAGGACGATAATGGGGGAATAGCAGAGTACTTGCATGATGTATCGTTAATGGAAATGACTAAGCACACGTGACCGCCCAAGCCTGGAACTATGTACATATGCACTCGTAGCTTTTCATGATCCGCCCGTTTTTGCCGCGTTTCTCTACCCTTCTCGAAGCCAGTCGCGGGGCTAGAAGAGCCCCAACGGTCGAGTTCGCCTCCAGACGAACAGTCTAACACTCTAACAGACGACCAGCCCAACGCCGTGATACTTGCTCCGTCGCTGTGCCAGCGTTCTGCGGACTTCTTTCTTTCGCACTTCTCCCACCTCGTCTTCAGCTTGCGTCGTTCGCCGCTGCCTTTTTCGGCTGCCGCCTTGTCCTTCTGACTAATCCTCAGCTGGTCGTCCCTCCAATTTTTTTCGGCTTTCCCTGGGCTTCTGGGATCCGCCCAGATTCTGTTCGGCCTTCACCCTCTGTTCTGCTCCTCTTTCTGCCTGTCCGATTTGTTGTCCGTTTGTCGTGTCCGTCGCCCCCCTGACATCCGACGCCGTTGGGTTGTGGTCATTGGATTTGCTGGCTGTCGCCGTCCGCCTGTTTTTATTATTTTTCGTTTTCTTCACTGGCCGACGTCACTGGTAGGTTGCATTGTCTCTTTTTCGTCTCTTTCCTCGTCTTCCTCCATGACAGCCACTACTACTTCTCTATGGACGGCGCGAGCCCGTCACCGCATTCACTACCCTTGTGCAGACGTATTTAATTCCCTCATTCCTTTATTCTCCCCCCGCGCCGCTGTGATTTTTTCATTCTTGTTTTGCTTCTTTTGCCCATCCCCAAGCTCCTTGGAGCTATTTTGGCGTGCGAAAATTAGCCGATTTAGCGACTTTCGACTTTGACATCACTTTTTTGTCACGTCCTTTTCATCTCTCTCCTGTCGCTTTCTGTGCCACAGCTCGACTAACTTGCCAGACGCAGGCGATTGCCAGGCCCCGTCGATCCTTGTGTCAGACCCGCTGCATTCCATCGACGCACACCCTCTAGCTCTGCAGCTGCTTCACATTTGCCTTTTCGCCTTTCGCCCGTTTGTGTTTCGTGCCTTCGCCCTTCCACTTTTCCCAGTGGAAGCGCTTCCGTTCATTCCACCGCTATCATGGCTCCTTCGGGGCGACGAGCTCCCACAGCTCCGCCACCCGGTCGTCCTCCTGTCGTGCCTGTCGTGCCCCTGCTGCCTCACCAGAGACACCAAAAGCAGGCCAGTCAGGGGCCGAGTCAAACGAGCTTGCCGCAGCAGAATCCGCAGACTCCGGGCCAGACTTCGAGCCAGACCTCGAGCCAGACTCCCAAGCAGACCCCAAAGCAGGCTCCGAAACAGGCTCCGAAACAGGCTCCTAAACCGAACCAGCAGAAGCCAAAGTCACAGAACAAACAGCCAAAGGAAAAGACAAAAGAGGCCAAAGAAGACAAAGAAGACAAAGAAGCGCAAGCTCCTGTCGAAGCCACCCAGGTCATCGTCGAAAGCTCGCCGCTGTCGTCCAATCCATCGTCTTCCACGCCACAAACCACGCCGAGTAACTCAGACACCTCTTCTTGTGAGCCTCAGGAGCCGCAGCTCCAACACGACACCCAGCCGCATTTGTCGCCCAGCTCCCATTCGGCGGATCTCGGCACGCACCGTCCTCGCAACCCGGCCCAACCTCGGAGTAAGTGCTGTCTTGATTGTAGTTTCCTTCGTCTTTCCTTCGCCATCCATTTATTCTTTTTCGTTTTCTTCCTTCTTTTTCTCCCTTCTTCCATCTTGTCTCCCACCCCCCCCCCCCCACCCTTCTTCTTACTGACATCCAGGCTTTGTTCAATCACCCCCTTCTGCTGGCCTCCCTCATGGCCATCACGGCGCCCCCGACCTCGCTTTTCTTCCTCCAGGCGTCGTCAACGGCAGCGCCTCCGGCCACCATCCTCGATCGCGGCACCATCACCTCCGCCCTCCTCCCCATGGCCCTCATTCTCTCCCTGCTCACCCCGGCAACTTTTCTGGCCCCTCCAGCACCTCTCCCGGCCTCCCTCCTCATTTCGCTCCTCCGCACCTGCCTGCACCTCCGCCGCCTCCTCCTCCCCACCAATACATGCCGTATCAAACCGGCATGGGGATGGCGGGTGAGTGGTCCGGCTATGCTACCACTGGTGGCCCACACATCAACGGAGACATTGGCGGCTTCCCCCCTGCTACTCCGGGAAGCTTCCACGGCTCCCATTCACCAGACGTCTCGGGCGACGGCCACTATGCGGGACCCCAGAGTGGTCCGCTTCCGCCTCCCGCTCATCCACATCGAGCTGGGCCGGCGCCAAACGATGCAGGGCCGCTGCTGTCTCCCCCCATCTTCCACCCTCATGCGTTCCCTAGCAATGGCTACCCGATGGCACCGCCGGCCGCCAGTCCTGGCGACTCGGAACCGTTTATGACCCGCGAAGGTGTACACGTGGTCAGCGTTCGCTATGCCCAGGCTCTCAAGCAGAAGATGCAGCACTACTGGACTGACAAGACGGAGGCCGACTGCGAGCTGTACATCCAGCTCCCGTCGCGACCCAACGGAGCGGGAAGCAGTGCAGAGCGACCGCTGGTGTTCCTCGGCCACCGGGCCGTACTGTCTCAGAGCTATCTCCTCTCCGAAGTGCTGCACGGCCCCTATTTTGCGAGCCGGCCAAACTCGTATGGTTCGCCGATCTTGGGGTACAGCATGGCCCTGGACGACGCCTACCTGTCGGAACAGGCTGTCTTGCAAGCCCTGCACAGCCTTTACGTGTTTGCTTCGGACGAGGCGCTTTCATCGGCCACACCGGCCACATCGTCGCCGACAGACACACTGAACGCGGCGCTGGCTCTCATGACAGCGGGAACGATTCTCCTGCTGCCACAGGTCGAAGCGGCTGGAGCCACACAGGCGTCGGGCGTAGCTAGCAGCTGGGATGTGGCTGAGAAGGCCCTTGCCTACTGCCTGAACGGGGCTTCGTTTCTGCCGGCTGCTTCTGCGGGCGACGTCGTGGACGCCTTTGGCGTTTCTGTTCCGCACGGCGAGTATCGCTATGCCAGCGTGGGCCTGCAGACGCTGCTGCAGCAGGTGCTCGACTTCGTCATCGGCAGCTTCCCGTCGTCGTTTGTGCTGCAGCTGCCGTCGCTCCCCGAGGTGGTCGGAGTCGACTCGCACGTGTCGAAAGATGTTCTCTGCCGGTTCCCGGCGATGCCGAGCAGTTTGCCGCCGAGCGAGAACAAGCCGGCAAACCCCCAGGGGCCACCCGAACGCCCGATCACGAGCCACCTGGCGATCCGCTTCTGCTATGAGAGCGGCGAGTCGTCAGACGACGACGTCAACGCGGCCCAGCCGGCGTCTGTCAGCCTGCCCCCCCGGTCGCCGGACGTTGTCAACAAGGGCAAAGTGGTGCGGCCGCCGGGCCTTGTGTTTGGTGATTTCTCGCCGAGCTCCGACGAGGAGAAGGAGGACGCCAAGGCCGCCCACAACGACAAAAGCGACAACACCAGGCACGGCGCCGACCTCGCCCTCTCGCGCATTCTCCTGCAGTTGCCATTCGGCCACCTGAAGTATGTGCTGGAGCACCCGCATCTCGGCGGCGGCAAGACTCTTTCGGTGGATCGCGCGGCCCTGGTGCGCCAAGTGGTGCACCAGCGCGAGCGGATTCGGGCGCATGTGTTGGCAGAACTGCGGGCGGGCCGGCTGGTGGGCGACCATGCCGTCTGCGAGGCTATTCTGGAGCGGCTGCGCAGCGAAGGCCCGTCGCCGCCGCCGCCGCCGCCGGCCTATTATGGCTGGCCGCACGCGGGCGTGGAGGCGTGGGATGTGGCGGGCTGGAAGGAGACGGGCGAGGCCGAGACGGGCGCGTTGGTGCGAGTGTGGCAGCCGTGATGGTGCTGTGTGTGTTTCATTTTCCCTTTTCCTTTCTCCTTGTTGCTTATTTTGTTTTGTTTTCTGACGACACTGGACGACGGACTCGGATGGACCTTGGGCTGCTGGCATTCGGTTTTCTTTTTCCCCTCGCTACTTTGCCATGACTGCATTGCCTTTGGGGCGTTTGGTTTAGCAGGACACATTGCGTGATTCTATGAATTCCTGGTAGTCTGTGTGTTTGCGTGTTTGCTTTCCGATTTGTGTTTATTTTCGCTGCTTACTCCATCTTTGATGCCACGTTCTTATGACGGCCAACGGCCAACGACGTGTGGACGAGCCTACGCTTTTTCTCCTTCATTTTTTCTCCTTCATTTTCTTTCTTTGTTTCTCTCTTTTTCCTTTTTCTTCGGTTTTCTTCTCGCTTTCTTCCTTGCTTCCCATCCGGCATCATCGCGGGTACTTTGGCAGGACATCAAGAGGTGGATACAACGGCAATCAAAAGGGCACACATTGGGTCAAGGGACATCAAAATTCATTGGTAAGAGCAGGGAATCGCTGCCGTTATCTGATGCAGGGACGCGGACAGCGCGGGCGGAGTGGTCAGGCAGGCGCTGGGTATAGTGGGCGTGTAATATCGGTGGGACATGGCAGCCACACATTCATCATTCATACCCTATCTAGCCTGCCAGCAACTCTTCATATCAGGGCTGTGTAGCAGCAGCACATAATAGCAATGGCGTTTGTTTATAATAGGCGTGTGTAGTTGGTCGTTTTAAGGATATCATTCATCATAAGCTATTCTACATCAGCGAATCTGCTTGCTGTCATTCTCGACATCCACATCTGCGTCGGCCTCTTCCTCCTCCTCCTCCTCCTCCATGGCCCAGTCCCTCCAACCCTCTCCACGGACCCAGCTGATGCCCTTGCGCCAGGTCGGCTCCCGCACCGCCTGCGCATCGCGCTCGTACGCAATGCCGGCCAGCAGCAGCGACGCCATAAAGACGGCCACATCGCCGCCGCGCGAGGGCGACCGCCACCAGCGGCGCTTGACGCCGACGCGCCACAGGCTGGCGAGGCTGGCGCGCGCGGAGTAGAGGAAAAGCGCGCGGCCGTGGCGGCGCTCGAGCCAGGCCCAGAAGCCGGCGAGAAAGCCGCCGAGGAAGAAGCGCTGGGTGGCGAGGACGCGCCGCGGCAGCCAGGCTTGGAAGAAGCAGATAGAGGCCCAGGCGGTCGACAGCGAGCCGGTCAGAAAGGCAGCGGACCGCAGGGCCCGCGCAAACAGCCGCTGCAGGCTCTGGAAGGGCGCGTTGAGCAGCTGGCGCTGCAGAGCGGGCGCGGCGGCGCCGAGAGCGACGCGAGGCAGCTGCAGCGCGGTGTAGACGACGAGGAAAAAGCGCGCATAGGCCGGGAACGAGCGCAGCCAAAAGGTCAGATAGGTGCGGGCGCACGAGGGGTCGCTGGGGTGCAGCGCGGCACAGCTCAGCGATTCGATCAGCGGGTGGGCGCGGCTGGTCAGCGGCGACACGGCCGACACGGCCGCGGCGGTGGCCGCCGAAGCCCCGGGAAACGAGCGCAGCAGCAGCTCGCGGGCGTCCTTTTGCGGAAACAGCACGGGCGGCGAAAACGGCGGCCAGCTGGCGCGCGCCATCGCAGCCAGGGCGTCGACAACCGCATAGGCGTCGGGCCAGTGCTGCGAGAGGGCCAACGGAACCGCGGCCAGCGAAGAGACGGCCGCCCCGGACAGCCGGGCGACCCCCGAGACCCCCGAGATCCCCGAGACCCCCGCCGGGTGCAGATAGGTGTCCGTGGCGGCGGTGCGCTGGAAGATAAATTCGCCGTAGGGCAGCGGAAAGCAGTCGCGGTCGAAAACGGCCGCGTGCAACAGCTGGCCGAAAGCCAGCGGCTGCAGCATCCACGATCCCCACCACCAGGGCCGGGCACGTGGCCGTGCGACCATCCTCGTGGCCGACCCGACGACTCCTGCGGCTCCCGCGGCGGCTGCCGACACGCCCGACGCCACGGCCTCCACCGACAGGCCCTTGACCGCATTTCGCACCGGCACGGGCACCATGTCAACGCCCCAAATAGCCCCTGCGTCTTCGGCGGCGTTCCACGCAAACTCCAGCGCCCGGCACAGCGCCATCAGCGCCAGCGTCACGCGGACTCGGCTTGGAGCGATGCCCAGCGCCAGGCCGGCCAGCGAGGCTCCGGCCGCCGGCGCATAGGCAGAGGTCAATGCGGCGGCTGTTCGCGGATTGCGTGCGCGGAAGGGCAGGGCCGCCGGATCGAGCAAATGGCTGCGGAGGCGCGAGAAAAAGCGGAAGAGCAGCCGGTAGAAGAGCAGGATGGCCGACAGCGAGAGCGAGAGCCGCAGCGTGGGCGACGACCGGCGCAGCAGCGTTGGAGAGCCGGACACGGCCGCGGCGGTCGCGGCCGGGTGGCCGGAGGCGTCTTGGGAGGCCGTTCCCGCCCTTCGCGCGGCTCGGCGGCCGAGCAGCCGCCGCTGGACGGCGTCGTAGAGCCGCATGCTGACGTTGGTCACGAGAAAGACGCGCAGCGCGTGGCGTACGGCGCGCGCATTGAAGTCGTCGGCGCCGACGGCTGTGGAGGAGGGCCCGGAGCCCCCGGCATCCTTGGCCTCCTTGGCACCCCCTTTCCGGACGGCTTTCCCCCTCTTCGGCTTGGGCGTCGGCGCCGGGCCGTCCATGATGCGCTGCACCGCGTCGACCGACGGCACACGGCGACGCACCATGCGTGAGCGAGACAGGACGTATTTGTGAAGCGCGGCGTACTCGCCGGCGGAAATCGTGTATCGGAGCGCATTGCGGAGGATGGCCTCGTTGGCCGGCGACGACACGGCCGGCGGCTTTGCGGGCGCCGCCGCGCTGGCTGGCGACGCCATGGACGTGAGCGAAATAAAGAGGCGAAAGCGCGCGAGCGGGCTGAAATGCGAATGTGAATATGAATGTGAATGTGAATGCGAAATACGATATGCAAAATGCGAGATGCACTGGTTTCAGAAGTGGAAGAGATGCGGTCGAAACTGGATCAATTGAAAAGGCACACGGCAAAAGGACTGGTAACAGCTGTCACGCCAGGTGTCGTCGGCGAGTATGAGCCGACGAAAATGACAAAAGAAACGATAAAGAAAGGCAACAGGCGACAGCTTGGGACCAAAGTGTGATTATGCGCCGTTGGTAGCTCAAGTGAGGAGAAGTCGACGCGTCTGCCAAATCGCTTTACACGTGCATTCCCCAACCTCGGCAGGTGCAGCAATACAATACACAGCGGGTCGCGCCTGTCAAATATGCTGCAGCGCGCTAAACCGCCCTGCCGTCCACTGTAATGACGCTGTGGAGATGGGTCGGCTCCATAATGCATAGTGCTAATCTTAGTCATGCTCCACGCATCGCATCGCGAACTTGTTCCTCGTCCCTTTCCCGGCACCGCCAAACTAAGAATACATCGTTGACACTGAATAGCCCGATTCCGCACCCGTCTTCTTACATCCGTCTTCGTCTATGCTCCCGCTCCGCTGTCTGTCCCGCTGGCGCTCCGCGCCCTGGAGCGGGATCTGGCCGGCTCTCGTTCGGCACACAATTTCCATTGACCCCCCCGTTGCCTACTCCAAACGACGCCGGCGTCTGGTCGTCTGCGTGCCGGCAGTTGCCGTACCCCACCACCGTGTTCCACGCCTCCGTCGGATGGAACAGCTGCGCCGACATCCCGTGGTGCGAGTCGCAGCACAGCTGCCCCAGCCGCTCCGCCATCCACCCGATACTGTTGCCCGACAGCATCCGCGCCGCGGTGCCGTCGTTGCACGCGTAGATGGCGCTGGTGTCGTAGCAAAACACGCGCAAGCAGCCACCCGCTGCGATGCTGAACGGCTGGGAGGCCAGCCGCAGCTCGTTGGCGCCGCCGCGGATTGTCGACGGGAGGCCCGTGTTGAAGACGCCGCAGTAGTAGGCTGGATGTTATGGTTTAGCGGTATTCTGCGAGAGTCTCGTTCAGATGCCATCTACTCACTGTACACGCCGTACTCCCACGGTCCGCCGGGGCCTTTGCGCAGGGCATCGGCCCCGATCACTCCAGGGTCGGGCAAATCCGGAGGGCTGGCCGGGTCCAGCGAATCTTGACGACCGTGAATGTTACCCGGGCCCTTGATCTGCGGGCTGGAGGGCGACGCCGTGTCGTTCGTGGGTGCAGCGAGGGTCAAGACGTCCAAGCAGCACACCTCTTCCACCGTGTCTTGCCGAGGAAGCGTGTACCACACGAGGCCGACGATGCCCAGAGCACCGGCCACGACGGCCAGCAGAAACATGAAAATAGCAGCCACCGAGGGCTGGCGTTGGCGGCGCTCCGGTTCGATGTCGGAGCCCATTTCGTATTGCACTGGAGGGATGATATGAAAAATAGTGTACATGAACAAGTGCAGGAGAGCCACTACGTGGTAATCGACATTATTCATAAACACTGCCCCGGACAGCCCAACACACCTTCTCTCCTTGAACACGCCTGTTTCAAGTGCATCAGCAACTCTTGTGACAAGGTGGCCGTCGCTGTATCACAAATAATCACTCTGTCGCTGATGTACCACGAACAATCACTCTATCACCTTGTCACTCGCTCCGCTCTTCGTTCTCCTACAGTCTTGTTCTCCTCGCCCTCGCCACCACCCTTAGGCCGTCGTCTTTTCCGCTGTGCCGCCCAAAGGCGCCGCTACTTTGAGATGGCCCGCCTCGATCTCCTGCTGCAGCTCATCCAGGCGGCTCCGCTTCTCCAGCTTGCGCCACGCCGGCAGGCCCGAGTCAAACACCTCGTCCATCTCCTCCAGCGTGAAGCCCTTGGTCTCTGGCGCAAAGAGCGCCATGTGGACGAACGATGCTGCGTTGAACGTCGCAAAGATGTAGTACATCTTGTACGAGATATTCCACAGCAGGGGCGGCACGGCAAACGCCAGCACCATGTTCCAGAACCAGTTGGACGCCGTGGCCAGCGACACCGCCTTGGCGCGGATCCGCGACGGGTAGATCTCGGCCGGGTACGTCCAGCTGGTCGGGCCCCAGGTCGTCGCAAACGTCGCCACAAACAGGTACGAGCAGGCCACGATGGCCGACGACACCGGCCGGTTGTCGAGCACGATCCACGTGATGTCGCTGTTGCCGGCATTGCGCGTCTCGGCCGTGTTGGGCTGGCCGTAGTACTGCTGGAGTGCGCCTGTACAAGTGTGTTAGAGCTGCTCCCTCCATCGGGGACAAGAACGTACCTGAGATGAAGAGCCACGTCATCATCAAAAAAGCGCCCACAATCAGCGCCGGCCGACGGCCAACGCGGTCGAGATACAGAATCGCCGGCAGCGTCAACACCACGTTGATGACATACTGGATCGAGGCCGTCGTCAGCGGCGACGCAATGTTGGCTCCCTCCATAAGGAAGACAATGTAGCTGCACTGTTAGCTCTCTGTCTCTCTCTTTCTCTATCTCTCCCCCCCCCCTCACTTACTACATCATAATGTTCATCCCGCAGAGCTGCGACCACATCTGAATGCTCATCCCTAGGGCCACACGCTTGATCATCCGCGGTTCCACCAAGGCCTTGAAGCTGCTGGCGCTCTGTTCCCGCTCAAACCGCAGCGCCTCCTCAATCTCCCGGTACTGCGCCAGCACCTTGGGATGGTTGACGTCGCCGTTGCCGTGCAGCTGCGCCAGCACCTGCAGCGCTTCCTCCCAGCGGTCCTTGGACGCCAGCCACCGCGGGCTGTACGGGAAAAAGAAGAGCCCACCAAACAGAATCACCGCCGGCACGATCTGGATGCCCCACGGAATCCGGAAGGCCGCCTCCGGCTGGTCCGGGTCGGTGGGCCCTCCGCCAATGCCCTGCGCCGCACCGTACTGGATAAAGAACTGGATCAGGATGCCAATCGTGATCGCCCACTGCTGCAGCGACACCACGCGCCCGCGGATCTCCTTGGGCGCGATCTCCGACTGATACACCGGCACCACCGACGACGCTATGCCCACGCACAGCCCGGCAATCACACGGCCCGCACACAGCATGCCAATGTTCTGCGATGCGCACTGGATGATCGAGCCAATGATCCACAGCAGACACGAAAACTGCACCGCCGTCTTGCGCGAGTAGCGGTCTGCCACAAACGACGACAGCAGCGAGCCCACCAGCGAGCCCGCCGGCATCGACGCCGTGATCGCCCCCTGGCGGTACGATTGCGGGTTGTGGAAGTAGCGCTTGTAGGCCATCGTGCCCAGCACGCCGCTCATCGAGCTGATGTCAAAGCCAAAGAGGCCGCCGCCTGCTCATTAGTCTTGCTCTTGTCTTTCTCTGCTGTGCACTTGTCTCCCTGCATCCACCCACCAATGGCGGCAAAGCCGCAGATAAAGTAGACGTTGCTCGCTTGATACATGGCGTCACGGCCGAGGGCTGCTCCAATGTCAACGGTGAGTCGTAAACGCAGTGCTGCGCCGCCGGTGACGAGGCAGTCGTCCGAGATATATATACTAGTCTGTCAGTGCGGGAGAGCACACCAGAGAAACAGCAAGCAGCTCTGCCAAGACGCCACAGCCGCATCAGCTTCCCAATTCGCAATAGTGAACAATTCGCGGAGCAGACAACCTGATCTGCACGTCCAGACGGGGGGGAAACAAGAGACACACTACCGCTACCTCGGAAAAGATCCCAGTAAAAGGACTACAAAGATGAAGGAATGGAATTAGAGATGGGAGGGTGAGGGGGAGGGCCACCAGACACACCCGGAGTATATAACAGAATGTGCACAGCAGCGACAAGATGAGTATGTGGGTGAACTCGTGGAGGGAGACAACGTCGTGGGTGCCCCAATATATCGGCACGCCTGCAGAATGTGACGCTAGGTTCAAGGACCCGGGTCCGTCAGTGGGCCATGCACGTTGTTCTCACATTGTCCTCACTTGTCGCTGTCTGGCCGGGGCAGAAGTGGGACACATGAACAACATCCCGACCGTTCCCACCTGTCTTTGAAAAACTAGGGCTCTAAGACCAATAGGAGGGCCTTTTTGCGCGGTTGTCGTCGCCGGTGGCAGCACAAATTGCAGAATCAGAAAGACTATCTGCAAGAAACTACACGGTGGGGTAGGCATAAAAGGTCCGACATACATCACATCGGATCAGGTCCATGTCCAAAAAGGCAGCCGGGCCTTAGCAATCCGAAGCTCTGGACAGAAACAGGCGAGCTTGGCCTTGTCTATCCTGCTATAGTCTCAAGGCTTGTTTGTTGGGGGCCTGTCTTTGTACATGAATGCCAACTGCTACCCCGGTTCTATTCTGTACTTCGCTAACACGACGGATGGTCTGGATGCTCCTTGTTGTATTTTGGAGGACGTCTCATTTGCGTAAATGAGCCTGCCGTCTACGCAGCCGCTATGTATATTGCCTATTTTCCCTCACATTCCCTGTTGGGCAGCCGACAAAATTAGAAAGGCGCACTTCTAGATTTTCCGTACTTTTGCACCTTCTAACACGCCAGACATGATGTCTGCACCTCGTCTAATCTGTCTTTTGTACTTTCGCTGTCTCGTTGTCTCGCTGTCGTATACTCAGCGCGCCGCGACTTCGAACGAAATACAGATCCGAGCTTGACGAAACAAAAGCGGCACCACCAGATTACTCGCTATAAGCCGTGCCGCCGCTGTCCTAGCATATCACCCTTTTATGCTTTTCTTCCGGCCAGCATCCAATTTCACCTTCTTGGCGTCTCCTCCGTGTGCGACGCACCGCGAGTGTCACCTTCTTGCCTAGGAAAGCAATCTAGGACACAGGACGCAACCGAAGCACACAAAGCCAGTGATAAGGAGTCCTCATAAGTAGTACCGTGTTTCTCGTCATCCGCTTCGGCCTCTCTTAGCGTCCAAGGGGCAGGGGAGGTCATCCTTCGTTACGTGCGAAAACATTCTTCGCAGTAGCCAAAAATGAGGGAGGCAAGTAGCCACCTGGTTGTTTCAATCTCCCACCAACCAGCCAAAACATAAAGCTGCGTTTAGCGGAATACAGCCATGTTCTATCTTGCCTGGATGGGGGCCAGTTTTGTGTGCCACGGGGACCACTTGCACGCAGGAGTAGCCACAAGAACATTAATAGGAGACACCAACAAGACCCAGCAAATTAAAGTTGCGCCTCGTCAGGCGCTTATGCTTAACCCGCTCCCCGAGGGCCGATATTCCAAAGCCGGCAATGCTAGTTATCTATTCCGTTTCCCCAGACTACAACAGTCACCCAGTCTTTGGCATTTCCACTCCAATTAGCACGGCATTGACAATCACAAACGTATGGGCAATTACTCACAGAATCAATAGCTGCAACTCAGCGCACCCACACCTACAACATTTCTTCGTGGACGATCAGTTGAGGAGGTTTGGCCAAGAAAGCACCGGCTCGCGGGGTCACGTGATCGTACATCGGGGAAATGTCTGGGTTGATGTCCGGGGAGACTCGATGCGATGAAACAGAGCAGTGTATGCATTCAGAATACAAAGCAGTTTGAGTGTACATATCACCCGCTGCGTCTCCATGAGGAGGTTTTAACGTTTGTGTTGATTGTAGAAGTTGCCCTCACATCTCTTCGTGTAGAGTGCCATAGTCTTCGAGATTACAAGGCTATTTACGGGATCTTGAGAGGTCAACTGTATTCCCTGCTTGTTCGCCCTTTTCTTTTGTTCGAACACAGAGCCGGCATGCTTGGATCTCGAGATCTGTCAGTAATACCGTATATGCAACTATGCGGATCTGAAAATGCAATTAGTGGTATTTCCATTTACGGTTAGCGCGGTGTTGGGCCACGATGCTGGCCAAAAAAAATATCATTGGGGCTTCCCGCCTCCAAATTGTCATCTAGCCCTGAAATACACACGATTAGGTGCGCGCTTTCACAAAGCTCTAATTTTCACGTCAACAAGCTGTCGCGTCCTCAAGGACCTCTATTTTGTCTCTCGTAGACGATGTCTTACTATCCGCCGCCGCCGAGCTACGGCGGCGCGTCCTCACTTCCTCCTCGACCTCCTGCATCGCATCGCCAAGGCGATTCGTACCGCGCGCCATCATCAGGATCCGGCGACCACGGCGGCGGAGGCCGTGACAAGCGCAGTGGCCGGGATCGCGAGCGTGAGCGCAACCGCGGCCGCAATCGAGGCGCCAACCGCAGCAGCGAGAATGGGCGGCAGCCAGACCTACCACAACGGCCTCCCTCGCCAGGTCGCAGTGGAGGCGACAGTTTTGCCGGCCGCGGCAACAAGGAATCTGTCCCCCCCCGCGGAGAATTCACCTTTCGCTCAGAGAAGCCGGCGGGCATCAAGGAAGCGCAACTACGCGGCGGAGACTATTACAAGCCGGGCGGCAACGGTGGTGGTGGTGGCCGCCGCGACAACGAGCGCAGCGGCGGCCCACCCCCCACAGGACCGCGAAACGCGCAATCTCGCCACGGAGGCGGACGAGGCCAACGAGGCAGAGGCGGAGGTGGCGGGCATGATCGCCGATTCGGCGATGGACGCGGGGGCGATCGCTGGGACGGCGGGCGATTTGGGCGTGGCGGGCGGTTCGGGTTCCAGCGGTTCATGGCGTCGAACCGGCCGATTCTGTCGCAGACACAGCAGGACAACGGCGAGGCTGTGCAGAATTTTGCCAACGGAAATACAGGGTCGACCTACCTAGACTTGGATGCGCTGTCGGACAGCGACGAGGCTGAGATGGACATTTCGGGCGACGAGGCGGCGGCCGGCAGCGCTGAGGACGACAGCAACGGCGACGGGCCACCCAGGAAGCGGTCGCGCACGGCCAAGACCGCCGCACCGGAGCCAGCGGCACCGAAATGGTCGAACCCGGACCCGTATACGGCTCTACCACCAGAAGATGCCGTCAAGAGAAAAGACGTGGTGCATCTGATTCGGAAAGCCCGTGTCAAGGCCAAGGACGCGGCAATCGCGTCGCTCACGGACACGGCCGACTTCATCTCGTGCGACATGGAAAGTGACAGCGGCGAAGACGGCAACGACGGGGGTGCCCTGGAAGACGACAGCGAGGACGACGAGGACGACGAAGATGGCGGTGCCGAAACGGCTGATTACTCCGAGGGGGCTTCGGGCGCCAAAGACGGCAGGAGCGCTTCGGGCAGCAACCTTCCTGATCTGCCTGCCAATACTCCTCGCGGTCCTCGCGCTCAAGCGAATAATAGCAGTGCATCTTCATTATCTACATCCAACATGCCAACAGCATCAGCATCCGCATCATCATCCGCATCATCATCCGCATCCGCATTGGCCGCGGCCGCTGCGCAGACATCCTCATCAGGCGCCCTCACGGTGCCAAACCATGTGTCGGCGGTCACCGAGCTCAACCCATCGCGCAAGCGCACCAACGATGACCAACTTAAGCCGCTGAAGCCAGCCAAGCAGCAGAGCCAGGCCAAATCGAAGAAGCCGATCAGCATTCCAGCCGGCGGCGTCGTTGTGCCTGCGTGGCGCGTGCGAAAGCACGAGAATCCGTGCCCGTGGCTCAAGGACCACTCCGACACGACGCACATGGGAGTGTGGTGAGTAGTGTGGAAGGCGATGGAGAGGGAGTGAATGGGGGAAGAGGATCCATATTAACAGCAACAGGCTGCACAAGGAGATTGTCGATTTCTACGAGCACATCAAGCCACGAAGCTTTGAACAGGCGCTGCGGCAGGGCCTCATCGACGACCTCAGCCGCAACGTCAAGAAGCGGTTTCCCGGCTCGCAGATCTTCTGCTTCGGCTCCTTCATGTCGGGGCTGTATCTGCCCACCGGCGACATGGACATTGTCATGTGCTCGACGGCCTTTCTCAAGTCGGGCCAGCTGGTGTTCAACAAGAAGAACCACCTGTACAAGTTCGGGGCTTTTCTGTGCAGCAATAACATGACGGGCCGCGAGCGCCTCGAACACATTACCAAGGCGCGCGTGCCGCTGGTCAAGTACATTGACACCAAGACGAAGCTCAAAGTCGACGTCTCGTTTGAGAACTTTACCGGCGTCACGGCCATCGACACGTTTATGCGCTGGAAGGAGCAGTACCCGGCCATGCCCATCCTAGTGACGCTCGTCAAGCAGTTCCTGACCATGCGCGGGCTCAACGAACCCGTCAACGGCGGCATCGGCGGCTTCTCTATGATCTGCCTGGTGGTCAGCATGATGCAGCAGATGCCGCCGGTCCAGAGCCGCGACATGATGGACGAGAACCATCTCGGCGACCTGCTGATGCACTTTTTCGACCTCTACGGCAACAAGTTCAAC
The DNA here is from genome assembly GCA_001513895.1 of Graphilbum fragrans. Taxonomy (NCBI): domain Eukaryota; kingdom Fungi; phylum Ascomycota; class Sordariomycetes; order Ophiostomatales; family Ophiostomataceae; genus Graphilbum; species Graphilbum fragrans. Next base: position 476,722 of record LLKO01000024.1, read on the forward strand.
TACGAGAAGTCTGCCATCAGCCTGAATCCCCCAGGGTATATCGCCAAGGTATGTTTCTGTCTTGTATCTTTTGTTTCTTCTCCTTGTTTCCTATTCTGCTTCTTCTCTCGTCGTTGTCGCCGTTCTCGGCCAAGCAGGCTAACCGTCAGACTAAAATCACTACCTTCCCCTACAAGAACTTCGACCGCCTGTCCATCATCGACCCGAACAACCCGGAGAACGACATATCTGGCGGCTCGCGCAACACGTCCGCGATCATGTGCGCGTTTTCGGACGCCTACCAGGCCCTGCAGGACCGCATGGTGTCTCTAGCCAGCATTCCCACCGCCGAGCGCCGCAGCCAGAGCATCCTCAGCGTCATCTTCCAGGGCGACTACTCCTCTTACCGCAAACAACGAGAGGTGCTGCGAAACCTGTACAAGGAACGAACCGGCAAAAACCCTGCGGACTGAGTGCAGAGGGCAACCTGTTACGACTTTAGTAATGGTATTATGTGGTATCGTTGGATAAGGGGCATCGTCGACGGCAGAAGTGGCGGTTTGTTGGTGTGAATGGAAGAATAGGGGGTGTGATGGGCCCAGGACACATTGTAGGGCATATCAATGCGGCGATGTGGATGATGTGAGAGAGCCACAGCCACTGATTTCACATTTCACTGGTCCCCCTCCCCTTCCCTTTGTCTACGGCTGATATCCTGCCCGCGGCTGCGGCGTTAGCTGGAACTACACGAGCCGAATGTTTGCTAACCAGAAACAGGATGATGAACGTTTCAAAAACTGGCTTGCCGGCCTAACCATTATTATTTTTATTCGGGGCTACTTTGTCATGGGTGGCAGCTCACGCGTGTATCATAGACGGAATGGGGTCAGCGTACCTCCCCCGGCGTTGTGTTTGCAGTGATTTCGTTTACTTCCATGGCCAGGTGTTGTTGTCTTCTCGAGATACGCTTGTTATTTCTCATGTCCGGCTAAAGAAGCCGCTGAATGCCGACTTTATTAATTTTTTCTCTCCTTTTTTTCAATCCGTCTTTGAACTAATCCAACAGCAAGAAGCGTGAATACACGCAGTCTAAACATGGCTAACCTTTCCTAGTTTATAGAAGCACGCATTCCATCCTCATTGTCTCTTCACCACTCGACCATCGAGACAAACCGCATGCAGGCATGCATTGTGCACATTAGTTACGCCAACCACCAACACATCGACTCGGAAGCGGCCTTGGATTATGGTGCTTTGGTCATGAAAGAGCAACAATGTTCAAATTCATGCGGATTGATCCAAGCAGCAGCACTACACGGAATCCTTGGCCAGCTTTTCTCACTGCAAGCCGGGCTTTATGCCTAGCTGTGGAGAGAATAATCCAGTCTATTATGAACTACACTCCATGGCTCTATCGCGATTATATGACTATGACTACACCAATTGCATCAAGTAGCAAAGTGAACAAGAACGCCGTCATCATTCATTATTGGCGCGCGCCCGGAAGAGCAGCTTCTTGGACGGGTCAGGAATCGACTGTTTTGTTAGTCACCGCTTCCAAGACGCAACAATGCAGCAATGCAACAATGCAACAGACGGGACATACCATGTGCGCAAACTCCAGGTTGGGATACCGCTCGGTGCACCCATGGTCGAGCTTCATGTCATAGTGCAGCAGCGCGTGCGCCAGGATCATCTTGATCTCGTTGGCCGCAAAGAAACGACCAGGGCAGGCGTGGCGACCGTAGCCAAAGGACAAGTTGGCGGCACCGACGCTGACAAACTGGTTATGGGCGCCAGCGGCGGCCGACTGCTGCTCGCGGAGGCGGTAGAAGCGCAGACCGTCGAACTGGAGCGGGTTGGGGAAGATGTCAGGGTCCGAGTTGACGGCGACAGCGGGGATTTCGATGGTGACGCCGGCTGGCACTTGCTGGCCGTTGGAGAGAGTGAAGGAGCGGAGGGCCTTGCGCTGGAAGGAAGCTAGAGGGGGTTAGGAGGTGGAGGATGAGGAAGAAAGAGAAAGAAAAAGAAGAAAAAAGAAAGAAAAGAGAGAAAAAAAAGAGGAAGAACAAAAAGGGGGGAGGACCTACCCATGGTGGCTGGGTTGAGCCGCATCGTCTCTTTAAGAAAGCTGTCCGTCTTTTTCATGGACTGGAGGGCTTTGGCCGTGAAGACGCCGCCGCTCTCCTCCAGCACGTGCATGATCTCCTCGCGCAGGACGAGGGCGTATTCCTGCATGGCAGCAATATTGTAGAAGCTGTGGGTGTTAGAGGGCCAGGGAGTGCTGCGGCAAAAAGAGGGGGATACTCACGTATTCGTCGCCGCCAGCGTTGTCGTATGGATGGTTGCAAAGCTGAGTCCCAGTTGCACGCGCGACAGGTTGCGGCTCTTCTCGTCGGGGTACTTTGGCAGCGCCTCGATGAGCCACTGCAGCATGTCGTCTGTCTGCGTCGAGTGGCTGTTGCCATTGCTGTTGCTGTTGCTGTTGCTGGCGTCTTGGCGCTGCTGGATCAGCGGCTGCATAAACGCATCGGCCTCATCCAGCCGGCGGTAGAGGCTCTTGACCTCGGGCAGCCGGGTGGCCAAAAACGGGCGCAACAACGGGCGCATGTTCTGCACGGCACACTGGGCCTTCATGACGTCCATGGTGTAGCTGATGGAGGCTTCGAGGTAGGTCTCGGTGCGGTTGAGCTCGGGGCCGATAAAAATGCGGCCCGAGACCATGGCGATGATGCGGAGAAGGCTGTGGTGGACATCGACGGCGCTCCAGTCGTCTGACGGGGGGATCTCGAGAGCCAGAGCTTCCCTGGTCTCCTCGGAGATCATCTGGCTGAGGCGAGCTGTCGCTCGGATTAGCACGCAGGAGAGAATGGCTCGAGGTAGAGATGGGTAGCACGTACGCAAGGCCGGGGTCAGTTTGCCTGTGATGGTGTGAGGAACGATGGGCAGATCGGTTTCGATCTTGGTGTACTTTGCTTCCATGGCCTGAGTGTGTGAGAGGGCGGCCGAGTTTCAGTACATAGAAAGCACGAGACCTACGTCGTTGACAGCTTCCTCCATGCTCAAGACGGAGTTGGGCAGCTTGTTCAGCTCGGGCAGGAACTTGGGCGACAGAACAATGATTGTCGACACTATCCCGTTAGCGGCCAGCAGTCATCCAACAGACGGAAGAGGGACATACTTCGAGATGTGGTGATACGGAAGATGCCGTCCTTGAACTGAGCATAACGCATGGGTTAGTGTGGCCGCCAGCCGTGGTAGATATCGACAACACCCAACGGCATCCCATACCCGGTTGTATCCATCATTGTAGAGCTTTCGGGCACCCTTGAGGTACGCCAGCCGCCGCTGCTCCTCGCCGCCGAGTTCCTGGCCAATGATGGGAATCGAAGCTAGCTTGATGTAAGTCGTACATTTGGGCAGCACCCACGCCGTGATGAGGATGGATCCGAGAATCGTCGCCAGGGCCATCGCCCGGTCGCTGGTGACGACTTGCGGCAGCAGGTGGATGGCCATGGTGAGGGAATATCTAAGAAGAAACAGAGAGTGCCTTGTCGCAGAACGATGGAGGTAGATGGTAGGAGGAAGGGGTGGGCATTAAATCAGACAAAACGGGGAAGGCGAGTAGAGCATAACAGGCACTCATATCCTCGACACTCGCCCGCAGCACCTGCCAAATTACGAGTGTATCAAGCACAACTTGTATCTCCACAGGAAAGGCAGAATAGCAGTGGGATGGATGGCATTCTATCTTGGGAATGCCCTGATCGCGGGATCGTGGGCAAGATCTACGGCAGTTTTAGACACATTGGGATCAGCTCCATCAGTTTCGGTTTCGTTCTCGTCAGCTAATTTCGGAGGGGAAGTTGTCATCCTAACAGCAAGATACGACAGCTGTGTTCTGTTGTAGTGGCTGCCACTGTTGGTGGCTGGCCAAAAAGGCCGAGAATCTACAACGGCCAGTTCACGGCAGTTTGTCGATCAGACGCGCACCTTTAGCACTTAGTACCTTTTACACCTTTTGCACCCCTAGCGGGCGAGCTTAAACTTCGCTCTCGCTCTCGGTCGCGCTTTCGCTCGCGGAGCCACTAATGATTGGCCTACGAAGCCAGGGGGGCTAGCAGAATATCGACAGCGTTTGGCGCCCTGAGCTAGCACAGCCTTGAACGCCTGGGAGTGCAATGTTCTTCTGCCGATTTGTGCTCAAAGAGGTGCTAGTGGCTGTCCCAGACCAGCATCGCCAGCTTTGTGTCGCCTGCACCGACAGCCCGTGTAATGATAGTCGGGGATGGAATAGCTTCCTATGTAGAATATAGCGGCATATACGCCAACAAAGACAAAAATAAGCAAACCTCTCTAAGACCATGGTGTTCACTCTCTGTGATATCCAAAGTTAAATAAGCTCTCCTAGCCGCTGGATATTTGCGATCTACTTTGTTGTTTCTGTTTTTTTTGTTTATTCGTATTGGTGGTTTTGCATTGCTTTTTATTTGATTTTTCAGTTGGCACCACCCGCGGTCCTCTATATCGCCACCTCCCATCCTCACCATGTCGACTGGCAGCCCCCCTTCCGTGGGTTTCATCGACCTGGCCATTGCCGACATGGTCATCTACACCATCCTTCTGTTTCCCACGGGGTGGATTACCTGGAAGCATGGCAAGACCGGCCTCGTCTGCTGGCCCATCTTCCTCTCCTACTTTGCTCTGCGCATCACCGCCGATGCCTACCAGATAGCCACGCAAAATCAGGTGCAATCGTACAATGAAGTCGTCATTATGACCAATGCGGGCGGCCTTGCCTGTCTCTCCCTGACCATCATCGGTCTCGTCTACGAAGCGTGAGTGTGCCGTTTTCCCGCCTTAAAATCCTTCTCATGTGCCGAATACCAACGTGCCAGAAACATCATCCTCCCCCTCCCCCCCAAAAGCAGGGCCGAGAAGATCATCCTCGGCGTCACCCACTTGGCCAACGCCGGCGGCATTGCCGTCGCGACCTATGGCGGTGCTCCCAGTCCTACCAATCCCACGGGCGTCGTCAAAGAGAACCTCAACCAGATCGGCAACTGCCTCATGCTGTTTGTCATGTTCACCATCTGCTGGTGGCTGTGGCCCACGTGGCGCCGCTTGAACACGGTGCCTAATCACCCCAACTTCCGCAACGCACAAGCTCTGCTTTTAGGTGCTGTTGCCGCCATGCCGTTCCAGCTCGTGCGCCTGGCCTACAACACGACGTACGCCTTTGTGCGTATACCCGACCTAGACCCCGTCGTCGGCAGCTTTGAGACCCGGCTGGTCCTGCTCTTCTTTATGCAGCTGGGCGTCACTCTGGTGGCCGTGGCTGCCGGCTATGTCAGCCATCGCGTGGTTCCGCGGGCGCAGCTGATGGGCGACGACCTGATGCTCAAGGAGCGCAGCAACGACAGCAGCACAGCCACTGAGAGTAGTGTGCTCTACGAGCTCCGGCCAGCTGAGGCCTGAGCTGCTGGGTCCTATATTTTTAGATAGAACGGGGCGGGAGAAAATGCAGAGATGGGCTGAATTAAGATTTCTTTCGTGAAACATGGACGACTTCTGCAGGCAGGGTCCTGGTAGTGTTTTCGGAACGGCCATATACAAGTGGCCTGGTTATATTTTCTTTTGTTTCGATCGATACCTTGAGCGACTGGTTTTGTTTCTTAGAGTTCCAATATATCATCTCAGTTTTGCATCGGAAGAGGCTCTTCTCATCGTGGCGCATCCCACATGATGAAATCCGAAGACTCTTCTCCTCGCAACGCAGAGATGTGTTCAAAAACACCACATTACAACATGCACCTACTAGACCCGAGAATCAAATGGCCTTTGACGACACTATATACAGTCTATGCTGAAAATGCTGCACAACGCTCATGGCGACACCGCCGCCTCACCCGGCTCTTCGGCATCCCGGCCTCTCTTCGACTTCCGTGTTCTCAGCTGCTCCCCGCGAACTTCGAGCAGCCACAGAGCCGGCGTCAACAAGAGCTCCACGCCCGCCAACAGCGTGTTGCCCCAGCCGAGGCCCAGCTTGTCGCACAAGTTGAGCTCACACAACGGCAGCACGGCTCCCAGCGTGCTCCGGACGACGGCATTGGCAGCCATGGCCGAGGCCGCGTGGCGTGTAAACGCGTCCACTAAATACATCTGCGCCGCCATAATCACACCCATCATGCCAAACCCGATGATGGCTGTGCCGATCATGGGCAGGATCCAGTGCACATGCTTGTCGACCGCCCAGCCGTAGACGAGCAGGCCGGCCGGCAGCATCAGCGAACATGGCACTACGAGGCCGAGGTGGAGGCGGTCTTCGGGACGCGGGGCCAGGCCGGCAGCCTTGCGGCGCTGGACAACGCGGTCTGAAAAGGTCGAGGCGAAGGCGACACCAATGAGGTTGCCGATGCCGCCGGCAATAAAAGACAGGCCGGATCCGGTGGCACTGAAGCCGTAGACCTCCTCGTAGACAAAGGTGAACGTGGTGAAGAGGATATAGAGCACGCCGTAGATGATGGCGATGTAGAGGCAGACGCAGGTGACGACGGGGACGGAGGCCAGAAGGCGGATCGGCTCGGTCAGGGAATGCAGAATGGTTTCTCGGCGGCTGCCGAGGGTGCGCATCTTGGAGTGGTAGCCGCGATTGCCGGTTTCTTTGCGGAGACGTGCGGCACGGCGTTCGAGGAGAACGGGGGCATACGTCTCGCGGAAGACAAAGAGGGAGAACATGGCGGACATGCCGCCCTGTTCGTTAGAGGTGGGTGAGTATGAGAGACCGGAAAACAGGAACAAAACTCACTGCAATGGAAATCACCCAGAACACCCAGCGCCAGCCTCGAGCTTCGACGAGAAACCCAGGCCGTACTGCCGATGATAGTCCATTCTGGCGCATGGTCCAGTTCATGGGGTTTTCTGAGTCTTCATCAGCCCAGGTGACAGCCAGCTCGTCGTCGTCGCTTGTGGGCAGCGGCAGGCCATCTTTCTTGGTCTCCGCCTCGGGCACGTCGTCGAGAATGTTGGCCGTGGACGGAACGTGCTCGGTGTCTTGGAGCGTGGCCGCTTGAGAGGACCTTCGAGGTTCTTCCGAGTCCACGTCGCGAGCCTTTGCGTCAGCAGACAATCTGATTGGGGTGGACTGAAGTGAGGCTGGGACGGGAGATTGTCGTCGGCATCGAACCATAGAGGCTGCCTTGGACTTATATGAAATACGATGGTATGGAGACAGTAGGGGGGACCAAAAGACGAAGAGAAGGTCCCGCAGTGCGGAATACGGAAATCCCAAGGACCCGGTGTCCAAGGAGCTCCATCTGTCATAAACAACGAGATGGCCCCAAGACTACGACGGCAAGCTACGACGGCGGCGGGCCAAGTGATTTAGTGATGAAATTGCGAAAAATCAACGGTCGGGCTCCGTCGTGGTCAGGTAATGGCAGCTGAAGCGGGCTGTGTGAATTGGCCCGATTCTTCGCCCTCGCTCTCGCTCTCGCTACGACCCACTGGCTTTCCACCATTCCGTCGTGTTGTCTTGTGAAGGCCGCCGCCAATGGCAGAGCCGCGCATCGGCATCGGAACGCGGGGGGTCCCGGTTGCCGGCACGTGGTGGCAAGCACGTCTTATGCATTTTTTGCAGATTCTGGGGTTGCAAAGGCAATGACTGCAACTTCATTTGGCGAAGTGGCGTCCAGAGTTATCTACGAGAATGGAATACACGCTTTGACTTTGGAAGGCCGATGTCTGAGGGTATATGTGATTTGTATTCTATTTTGGGCTAAAGCAGTGAGGGATATTGGCTCAAGGATATAATATAGTCACCGGCATCCTCGTCTACGAGTGTATCCATCAAACAATTCGACGTATTCGGTTCTGTTTCAAGATTTCTATTTCTATACCAAAGCCCTGAATGCACAAACACTACAACGTTTGACTGAGGAGGCTCGCCATGATGCAGATCTTAATGACCATAACCTATAGTCCGCACTATATGCTCGGTTCGAGATTTTCCGGTCAGAAGAGCCGCACAACCACAGACGGCTAGGCCGTCGTTCTGCGGGAATCTGGAGTGCGGCCATCCCTCTTTGTGCCAAACCGGGAACCATGCTGAAATTGTTGTCGTGTATCGCTTTGGTGCTTCTGGCAGCTATAGCTAGCCGGGGAACAGCATCGACAGGACCAGGCCTTCTGCTGAACGACGCCAGCACGCCGAATCCAGACACTCGCGGGGTGGCCCAGGAAACGCAGCTGCTCATAACTCGTCACTTCACAGCAGAGCTGGTGCGTGGCAGCCAGGCGCTGGTCTCGTTGAAGGCAGCCACCCGAGACTCTTCTTTGTTCGATTATCTGCCGCGGGACCGCCTCGCCAGCCGCTCTCGCAATGGCCAGTACCACTAGAGAGACATAAACCTGCGGTACCGCGTGGTACCAGAAAGAAGTGACAGCAACAGCCCAGAGGACGAATCCGCCGCTCCGTGGATCGATGCCAGTTCGGCAACGGCCCGGAAGCCGGTGGCTGCCGCCGAGTCCGTCTTCGCAGGTGCACACGCCTTCAACTTCACAGTGCTGGCCAGCGCATATCTTACTGCCACTCTGCCAGCAGATGTGCCTATATCCATAGACCGCGGGTGGCTCGACGCGGACGCCGATCTGGGCGTCCGGCCCCGCGTGACGTATCGTCCTTTTCCGGCTTCGCGTCCTTCGTCGGCGGTCGACATGGGCAGCCTCGGCTTCCCCGCGATCGTCAATAACATCTTCACCGGCCGCTCGCCCGAAAAGGCGCAAGCTGTCTGCTCGCTAGCCGATCCGTACATCGGCATGGGCGCCGGCTATGTGCGGGTTGCTCCTGTGCGTGGCGACACAGCGACGCCGGTGCTGCTCATCACGCCGTTGCCCGGGACAAAAACGCCGTCGGAAGCCTACCGCAATCTCGACGAGTCCCAGGCAGCTAACGGCAGCGGTGACCCCAATGCGTACGGCTCCCAGACGTTTGAGGGGTGCTACGAGTGGCAGGCGGTGACCCGGGCTTGGACAGAGAAAGAATGGGCACACACAGCAGCCCCGGGGGGCGGTCCGTGGAATGGACGGGGACGCGACGCTGTGCGGCTACGGCCCGGCGAAAGTCGGGAATTCGGCCTCCGGTTCTCCGTGACAGATACAGGCCCTCAAGGCGGACTGCGAGCAGTGGACCGGACGCTGCACGGCCAGCCAATCGATATGCCCGTGGTCCGTGGCGTCCCGGGGTATGTGCTTCCGCAGGATGTGCCGGGGCAGCTGTTTGTGTGGCCGCCGCGAAATTGCACGGGTGTTGCGGTCAACGTGGATCCGGCAGGGTCTCTCTGTATTCGCAGGAGCAGCTCAGACAACGGCACCGAACTGCTTGTGTACACCGTGGATGCTGGTGCCGGCGTCTGGGGACGTGTTCGTTTGGACGTTCGCTACGAAATCGGCCGGATAAGCAACGTCCTGCAGACGGTACACTACTACGTGGCCAGGCCAGCGGCCGATGCGGTGGCGAACCTCGGGCGCTTCCTCACGACAGAGCAGCTGTTCCAAGATCCTGCAGACCCTTTTGGACGTGGCCGGGCGCCCTCGATCCTCGGCTACGACGCCGAAGCCAACGCCGTGGTGCAGCAGGACCCGCGGGTCTGGATATCCGGGCTCAGCGATGAAGGCGGCGCCGGGTCGTTTTTGGCGGCGGCGGCGAAGCAGGCCATGCTGCCGGCGCAGGCGGAAGTCGACATTGTCGCTAGGTTTGTATCTCGTGTGGTCTGGAGCGTCCTGCAGGCCGGCAATCGCAGCAGCAGCAGCTGGGGAGATGTAGGCCACGATCCGTATGGCGTGCGCAGAAGCGTCTTTTATCACGACCCCGCCGCTCAGCCGCAGTTCAGCTACGACGCGGGCATCGACTGGTCGTCGTGGACGTCATGGACGCGCAAACAGGCATACGGGACAAACCGGGCGTACGACTATGTGCACGTTGTGGCGACCTACTGGCGACCTACTGAGCGCTGTACCGGACATCGCGGGCGTATCCAGACCTCTTTCGCTCGGGGCCGGCGTGAGCGTGGTATCTAAGCCAGGCATGGGAAACAGCCAAAAGAGCCATGGCGACGACGCCTGGCGGTGTGCAAAAGGCAGATCACGCCGACGACGGGCTTATGGGGGAGACGGTGCTGGCCGAGCTACTGGGCGATCTGCAGCGAGAAGGCCGAGATACCGAGCTAGAGGACCTGATGAGAGCGAGGGCGCGTCGCTGGCCCGCCATGGCCGTGCCGTTTGGCAGCGAGATGGCCTGGGGCGCGACGGGCCAAGAGGGCATGCATATGTGGACGCAGTACTTTGGCGAGAGCGGCATGGCGGCCACCGCACAACAGGCCGTCGACACGGTGTTGGGCTTCATGCCGGCCGTGCCTCACTGGGGCTGGAACGGCAACGCACGGCGGTACTGAGACAATGTGTACGCAGGCAAGCTGCGGCGCATCGAGCGGCAGATCCACCACTACGGATCAGCACTGAATGGGCTAGTGTTGCTGGGGGCGTTCCGGCAGCATCCGGAGGACTCGCATCTGCTGCGGCTGGGATTTGCGGGCAGCGGAACAGCGCCGTTGACGAATATCCAGGCGGCAGACAGGCGTCGGCATCCAGGGCTTCGCCTCGGCCTCTTTCCACTCGTGGCCCGACACGCTGGAGTGGGATGCTTACAGCGGGGACTACGGGCCGGTATTTCTGGGCATGGTGCTGGGCGGCGGCACGTATGTGGCCTTGGATAGGGGGCCGCTCAGCAGCGGGCGCTTGCTTTGCTATAGAGGCGTATTTGCCGACGTCGAGGGGGACGCAGGCTCGGTGAGCTGGACACCCGGCAGAAACGGCCCGGCTGTAGTGAGGGTTGAGCCCCGAGACGCCTGGGAGCGGCGTATTTTCGTGGGGCCGCTGGGCCTTTTGGCGACTGTGGATGCCGGCATTCTTGCGTCCTTCTCTTTTGCATACGAGGGGAGCGCGAAGCTGACTCTGACCATGGGCCAGTTGCCAGGCGGTCCTGCGGCTTCGTCGGCAGTGGTGTGGCCATCGAGCCGGAAAAGACCAGAAATATCAGTTAGACTGTCTCGACAGATGGTCACACTGTCCAGCAAACTCGCGGCGGCTGGCAGTTTCCGCTGTCGACATCGGCGGCTACAGTTGTCACAGTTCTCATCACGCCGTCTTGATATCTGCACGGGACCAAACCGTTATGTTATTCCAGACCTTGTGGTTCCGACCGGCCATATGCCAATGCATCCTGTAGAAAAGACAAATACGAAGAAATATGATACACTTTTGCGTCCTAGACCGGAGATGTCCATCATCCCAAGCCTCGAGTCCGCCGCCCACTCTTGGCGTCCACCCTAAGCCGCGCACGAAAAATCACAGCTCAGGCCAGCTTGCTCCGTCACCAAGCGCGCTTTGCACAGGGCCACACCGCTCGCTTGGGCCACACAGCAGCCCGAGGCGCAGTCTGTGCTGCTCAGACACTGGCCCGTGATGAACTGTGTGCCGGCTCCGGTGCCCACATTCTGGCTGCCGGACAGCGCCGAGTTGACCGTGCACTGCGCCGATCCAGCAGCGCCGGTGGACGCAGGAGCCGTTGTGGCCGCCGGAGCCGCAGCCGAAGTCGTGGTTCCGGCAGCTCCATCCGTGTTTCCGGAAGCGCCGGAGCAGGTCGACGCGCAGCTGAGTCCAGCCTCCTCGGTGACCAGCTGGGCCTTGCAGATGGAGATGCCGCTGGACTGGGCCACACAGCAGCCCGAAGCACAATCCTCGGGGCTAAAGCACTGGCCGGTGATGAACTGGGAGCCGGAGCCGAGGCCGACATTTTGAGAGCCGGCCAGGCTAGAGTCGACAGAGCAAGATCCAGAGGAGGAGGAGGAGGAGGAGGAGGATGATGACGACGACGACGACGACGACGTATTAACGGCAGCATTCACAATCGGCGTCGAGCTGCACGAAAACTCGCAGTTCTGGCCGTTTGCGATCGAGACTAGGCCCCCCTGGCAGACGCCAATGCCGTTGGAGCTCACACAGCAGCTCGAGTCACAGTCGGTGGGGTCGGTGCACTGGCCCGTGATAAATTGCTTGAAGCTCTTGGTGCCGGCGTTCTGGAAGCCGGGCAGGCTGGTGTCGATGGTGCACTCCGGCGACCCGGCAATGCCGGCAGGGATGACTTCGAGCGGCGACGAGGACGTGGCAACGGCAGAAGCCACTTCCGGGGCCGGTGAGGTGGTCGTGGGATCTGTCGATGTGGCCTGGTCGCCAAAGCCGCAGCCTGATTTGCCGTTGACGTCGGCGACGGCGAAACCAGAGCAGATGCCTGTGGACGCGCCGCCGGCAATAAACGCACAGCAGGACTTGACCACGGCCTGGCTGCAGTCGGCGGTGCTGGCACAGGCACCCGTGATGAACTGGAGGCCCTGACCATTGCCGAGGTTCCTGTCGCCGTTGGGATCGGGGACAATAGGACTGGGGGCAGCCAAGACTGAAACGGTCACTGGGGAGATGATATTAGAGATGCAGAAGCATCAAGAGCTTCAGATTGAGACTTACAGGCCAGAAGAGCTGTGAAGGTAAGGCGAGACATGGTAAGAAGATCGAAAGGTGGCAAGGAAGAATGGTGAAAGTAAGGGGGAAAGTAAGAAGCGAAAGGCACCGGGCCAATGTGAAAAATAAAAGAAGGGAAAAGAAGACAAGAAAATAAGAGAGAGAATTTCGAGGCCGTCGAGGTCTGTGAAGAACAGAAACAAACATGATCGAAGGAGAGGATCATAGAAACCTTAGATATACTCCGTACTCGTATGCCAAGGTATTCTGAGCGGGCGGCATGGGTTCGCTCCCTGCTTCTCTTCTCGTGTTTCTTGGATTCTCCTTGGAGGATCGACGGGGCATATCAGATCACTTGGGGGCTGAGCAGAAGGAGACGGGGGATCCCAAGCACGGCAGAACGTGCCCCCAGACCAGGAGCCAGTGTCCCAGGTAGACAGGCATTATGTTGGTGGCAATGGACTGTGGAGATACGCCCGGAAACAGGGGTCTCGACGACGAGGACAGCGGCGGCGAACACGACGAGAACCGTCGAGGATGGCGAGGCAGTGGTGGAAGAGGACAGAGATGAGTGGTAGCACACGGCGGCAGTCCGTGCGGTGATGGTACAGTTGTTGTCGCAGAGGGGGAGGGGGGCAGGGGGACAAGAAAGAGGGGCCCTCATCGGGATAATTCAAAGATGGGGAAGACGGCGGACAAGCTTGGCAGGGTCCAGAACGACAAGAAACAACGGCGTCAACGGCGCCTCTCCACGGAGCTCCACGAAGAAGCACACCTGGCAAAAGAGGAAGCTGAGCGCTGTTTAGATGTCTGGGTGAGCGTCAAGCTTCGTGCTAGAAATCACAGGGGCACCTCCGGCCGGGCCAGCAGTTTAGCATTGGGCGAGCACATGGCCGGCGTCTGCGGCAGAGACATGCACCTGCTCGCCGTTTTCGTGCTGCTCCGCACACTCACTAACGCAGAGCTACCACAGATAGAGACGGCCGTTTGGGCGGCCGTTGGCCATTGTGACAGCCAGCGAGCTATACTGCTATCCTCGGCGCAGCGTTTACGGCGGCGGGAAAGGGCCTCCTTTCGGGATACGAAACACGAGGGCAACAGGAGACGGGGCAGACAATGATGCGACCAAAAAGCCAAAAAAGAAAGGGCGCAGACGGGCGAGAGACGAGATGGACGTCAAAACGAGATGGAACGACGAGATACCGGCTCAATCGACGCCGCCGCTAGGTCGCCGCCCGATACGGGAAAAAGAAAACATTTCAGACGATGGGCCGCTGTCATCCGCATCCCTCCGACATGCTACGTTGCTTTGGAGGAGGCGAGCCACGGCAGGATGGGGAAAAGGCAGCTTTGGCAGAAGGTCGTGACAGCTAGCTGTAGAGCCTCAGAGGGCCACAGCCTTAGTCGCGGCGCTATAGCCCCACCTGGCACCTGGGCGTAGCGCGTGTGCGCCCCATCTCTGCTGCCACAGTCCCCTAAGAACAGGACGGCGTTTGATTGCTGCCTCGGACCCTTGTTCTCAAACAGCTCCGCAAGATATGGTCGGTAACTGCGAGTGCAGGCGTTCACATGCGCTGTACTCTTCTCCATATTCGATCTGGCCGTCGAGCTGGGGTCGGCAGATCATTGTGCTTGTGGATGGTGCATGACTGCTATCTGCTATCTGCTTTCGGCATTTCTGTATTTCTGCATTTCTGCTTTGTGCCTTTCTGCTTTGTGCTTCTGCTTTGTGCTTCTGCTTTGTGCTTTGTTTCTACGAGTAGGATCCCACGTCGGCCCGCCGTTCGTTCAGCCCTTATAACACTTCTAGCCCATCCGATAGGGCCAAGGCGGCCCGTTCTGGCCTGTTCGTCTTGGTTTTCACCGCCCACTTCGTTTCGCATGCCTGTTTGCCATTGCCAGCGTCGTTTCCGCAGTCGACAGACTCACTGCACAATAATACGACAACAGTGGGCACGGAACGGCGCAATAAACTCGCCCCTGTCACAGCTTCCCAGCCGCCGGCCACTTAGCTTGTCCTTTCGGCGTGCCTCCGCCAACTTGTAGCCTCTGTTTTGCTCGTGTTTCCCCTTGATGTTTCGCGTCGGCCGCCATTATTCATTAGCGTTCTGCTGATTTGATTGGCTCCCTGGCTCTCGGGTTCTCCTGTCCGTACGTATATACGTCTGTCGGAGTCGATTGCAGCCTCCTTTCTTTTTTTTCCTCCTTTCCCTTCCTTTCCTCTCCTTCCATCTTTCGAATCGCGTTCTTCGCCTGAAGCAGTCTTCCTTTCCAGTCTTGGCTGCTTCATCCTTCCGCCATGCTCCAGGTTGTCTCAGCACGCAGCCTCCTATTTGCGTTTGTATCGTGTGATACTGCTTCATGCCTTGGGTATGGTTGGCGCAATCAGGAGAGGTAGCAAATGGGCACTATACTTCTGGGCAACGCATTGTCTTTCTTTTATTTTCTGCATTCTGCATTCTGCAATGTCTCCTTCAGAAGTTTGCTCCGAGACCCTTTTGCAGAAGCCTGCATACTTCCCGTCGAATCGCGCCCTTCCATTGGCATCACTTTCCCAATTTCGCAGCGCTCTCTCCCCCCTTCTGTTCATCTGTTGACACTCGCCAAGGCTTACGATGCTGCAAAGCCACATCTGCTTATGGCTGAAGTCGGTCCACTGACCACTATTGCGTATGAGTGCTCGCTTGGTGCTCACTTCCAAAAGTATTCCGCCGCGCCACTGCGGCCTCCCACTGTATTTCCTTTATTCTGCCGCTACGCTGCGCCACTAAGGCCAATCAGCCTTACCACCTGAGCACTCACGTCATTGTCGTCCAATGCTGCACGCTGCGCGCCGTAGGGCGCCACTAAGCCGTCCCAGGCACCAGCGTCGAAAGCTTAAAAGTCGGAGATCCCAGCCGGCTTTTCTTGTCCTGCTTGGCACCGTAGCGGTACCACTCTGCGAACACATTGAGCAATTGAGGAAGACGGGGAGCTGATGCGATAACGAAAGAAGGGACAGAAAAGAGAAAAGGAAAAAAAAAAAAAAAAAAACACGAGAAAGCAAAAGCGGTAGCAAAACAGCATCACCACACCCCCCCAAAATGGACGTCCCCCCCCCTCCGCGCCCCCCTCCTGTCCTCTACCCCCAGGACCTCGACTACCTCTCCACGCATGGCTTCCTCGGCTTCGCGCTTCCGCCCCATCTCGCCGCCCAGTTCGAGGACCTGCGCGCCGCCGCCGACGCCTTTTTCGCCCAGCCCCTCGCCGTCAAGGCCGACTACAAACCCCGCGGCCCCAAAGGCCCCCCCACGAACCCGGCCTCCTCAGAGCGCGGCTACTCCCATCTCGCCGGCGAAAAGGAGTTCCTGACCCTGCGCCGCAGCCTGACGCACCTGCCGCCGGGCCTGCGCCGGCTCGCTGCCCCCGTCTGGCACGACACCGCCCGGCTGCTGCAGCGCATCCTCGCCGACCTGGCCGACTACATGGGCCTGCAGGGCGGCTCGGGGGCCTGGGACGCCATTGTGCACGACAGCCTCGAGCCGGCGGGCCTGTGCGACGCCCAGAAACAAAAGGCACCCCCCATCTCGCCCCGGCTCGACCCCCCGACGCTGCTCCGGCTCTTTCGCTACGAACCCGGCGGAGGTGGTGCCGAACAGCACCGGGATCTCGGCGTGTTGACGCTGTGTGTTTGCTGGGGCAAAGGGCTGCAGCTGCAGCCGCAGCCGCAGCCGGCGACGCCTGCGCGCCCGCCGCGTGCACCGGGAGAGGCGGCCGAACCAGACACCCCCTCGCCAGACGAACCGCAGTGGATCGATGCGCCGCAGGTCACCGTCATGACCGGCAGCACTCTCCACATTCTCAGCGGCGGCCGCATCCCGGCTGCCCTACACCGTGTCGTTGTGGATGGGCCAAAGGAGGCACCCGCAGCCTCCAACGCCGACGCCTCTACGACGACCACCCCCCGCCGTAGCATCGTCTTCGCGCTCCGCGCCACCACGGCCGGGACCATTGACCTCACGGCCTTTGGTGGCGAGGGCGAAATCGGCGCCGCAGACCTCTACGACCGCATCCGCCATCGCCGCGTCAACATCAACCTCAGCCGCGAAGAGCGCGAGGCCATGCGCGCGAGCCGTCAGAACGGCTCCGAATTCGGCTCAGAAATTGGCTCGGAAACCGGCGCCGCCGTCTCGACGGATGCCATGACGAGTCTCCCGGCCGACATTCCCGAAAACGGCGAAGAAGCCCGGGGAATGGTTGGTGTGGCATAGCATTGGCTCTGCCGGCTGTTTTCTTTGTTTTGTATTTATGGAATGGTGGGCTTGGATGGGACAGGAGGAGGGAACTGGAATAGAACAGTACAGCAATGATACGTGTATAATCTGATGTCGCACCCAAACGGAAACAAGACGGCGAGAAACATCAGGTACGACTGCAAAGTACAAGTACGAGTACTCGTAGGGGGAAAACGAAGTCAATGGCCACATTCTCCGCACCGGTCAGCTCTTTCAACTAGCCAGGCGACTAGTAGTGTGCTGCTGGCGTCCTCACCGGTTGCCTCTCACCGGTCTAGTCACGGGACACCACATTTCATCTCTCGTCTCACCACACCTAAACGAGTACTCGAAGGTATTCTGTAGACTCTCGTACAGTCCCGTTCGTGTCTCAAGTTCTGCGCTACTATTAACTGGCCAAATAACCACAGCTCGGCCCGAGGTTGATTGTCTGCCATCCTTGCCTCTCTTGCCTCGCTCTTTGGTCTTAATTTTGTTCTTCTTTTTTTAGCTTGTCTTTTCTTTCCTTTTTTCCCCCTTGCCCTTGGCAGAATGTAATTTATCGTTCGAACATCACGTCATATGCTCATAGGCCCCCTCCATTTGAGCAGGGATTTGGGTCCCATCCGGCGGCCGGTCCGCCTCCCGGCTGAGTCAAGTAATTTTGCGTCAGGAGTCAAATAAACCTGTGTCACCTACCTCATAAGTTCACAAGCAACTGTCCCAAAAGCACAAACGCGGCTAGTTATTATAATTCATAGCGAACATTGTTGACAACTGTCTTACTTGACAACCAACAACGTACATCCCTGCAAGAACCTGATATTATTGAACATAATCCCATCCATAAGACCCTAAACATTCTTTCTGCTACCCTTGATCCTCAAAAGCCGGTGCAGGCCACCCGGTTCTTTTTCTTGCATTTGCCGGAGAATAGCACTGCTTAGTTGAGCGGACCAAGGCACCCTTGCCCTTGGACACTCCAGAACTCTTTTTCCGAGCAACCAAATCAGAAAGGAAGAAAAAAGGAAAATAAAAAAACATCAAGCAGAAATAGAAAATAAAAAGAATAGCAGGCATCGCGATGTGCTCTGCCTAGATGGTAGAACACAACAATAAAATCCAATAAAGTAGCCAGACACAAACCATCGTTTCTCTCGAAGCCAGGCCAGAGACTCTCACGGCCGTCTGATTCACAATCACCCAATCACCCGGTCGACCCAGCTCATCCACTTCGCGTCCGCACACAGATGCTCCATCGAGGTCTGCGGCAGCGTCACCAGCAGCTCGTAGACATCCGAGTCGCGTTTGGCTGGCAAGATCAAGGCCCCGCTCATGTTCCACACATCTTGCATGCGGCGAATCACATCCGGCGACGTGGCCGTCATATCCGCCTGCTGGGAGTACGAGCGTCCGGGACCAGTTCCCGGAATGCACCACGTCGTGTCGGCGCCAAAGTGGCGCCATGTGTTGAACCCTAGATCCTGCGGCGTGCGTGGGTCAAAGTTGAGCCCAACGTAGCGCGGATCGGGCACCCGCTGGAAGAACTCGGTGCGGTCGCGAATATAGTCGTCGTCAATGTACCGGATCGTCGTCTGGATCGCTGTCGCCAGCTCTGCAAGCCGCGTCTGGCTCAGCGCTGCTTCGGCCAGCAAGCCGTCTGTGGCCACACGCGTCACGGCTATGGCGGTCGCATTGCCAAAGTAGTCCGTGTTGGCCCGCTGGAACACCTTGCTCTTCCAGTTGACCATGGTCTGCAGCAGCGCCATGTCGTCCTCCGCCGACTGCAGCACGTACTTCGTCTTGTCCACCATGCGCGCCTGGGCGATGTGTGCCCACGTCAGGGCCGCCAAACAAATGTACTTGCTCGAAAGAGCAGGGTCGCACGGTCGCTTATCTTCGAGCGCAATTGCCGTGTTCTCATCTTGCTCGCAGCTCACGCCATTTGTATGCCCGCTGGTGCTATTGTGTCCTTCTCTCTGGCCCTCGGCGTTTCCATTCTTGATATAGGCCTGTAGATTCTCCAGCTTCTTCTGCGAGAACACAAACACTTTGCCAATTTTCGAGATCTGCTCCATCGGCACGCCTTCTTGGCGCAGCTTCGGCATCGTCGGCCCTGTAGGCCCATCGAGAACCGCGTATTCGGGAACCCGGGCAAGCAGCGCAGCCATATCGGCCGGCTGGGTCCAGGCGTTGGCGGACTGGGAATGAGGCTTGGGGAAGCTGAGCAGCAGATTCGAGGCCCCATTCACAGTCTCATGTTGTGTCTGGCTGGCAAACGCGCGGAGGAATATATCAAGACAGGCGCCATCCGCGAAACTGTGGCTTAAATAGATTCCGAGAAGAAGGCCACCGGGAATGACGAATGCCTTGATAACAGCCGCTGGAACAGCCGGCTTGTTGATGCCCATGTCGCAGGCCACGGCAAACTGGGGACCAACGAAGGCGGCCGGGGGGAACTCAGCCGCCTTGAGTTCGTCGTACGAGGCAAAGGGAAAGTGGCTCGAAATGTCAGCCGTGAAATACGGGATCGAGGCGCCGGTGTCGTTGCCGGGATTGGCGCTGGTGCGAAGGTATACAAAGCCGTCATCGCCCACTTCCAATCGGCCAGCAAAGTCGGGACGCTGGCGAGCAAGCCGGGCGAGCGAGGCCACGATATGCTCCGAGGCAGCTGGGATGGCGGCATTATCGAATGGAAAGCACAAGACAACTCGAATGTAGCTTCTCATAGAGGCTTGATCCCAGATCGAGAGTTTTATGACGTCGTCCATTTTGGAAATCATTTTGGTGGTATCGGAACTTTCTAGCCTCAGCTTGGACAGTTTGTTTTTAATTTTCGAAACGGCTTTCGAAAATGGCTGCTTGATGGACGCCAGCTTAAGAGACTGCCAGGAAAATGGCAGAAGTAATGATATCAGGGGGTTGGATGTGAAGTGAGCGGAGGTTGACGACTTTGCCGGTGTTGGTGAAGAAGCAGCAGACGTCTGATATGTTTCTGAGCGCGAGTTGGAGTTGGAGTTGAGGGTGGCTAAAGGGAGAGAAGAGGGTGAAGCAGATCTTTGAGAAAGATCGTGGTGGTAGTTGTGTGTGTTGGTAGGCTGGAGATCAAGAGTGGTGGTAGGACGACGAAAGAAGGAGAGAGGGTGAGAAAACGAAAGAAGCACTGGCCCGGGCCAACGTAAGGGATTTATATGCACGAGGTTTGGAAGGAGTGTTGCCAGTCTCTGAGCATAGGTCAGACGTGGTGAGCTGGCCACCGTTTTGTTGGTTCCTGTGGGAGGGTTTGTGGTACCTTCCGTACTTGCCGTGTTTGGCGAGTTTGGCGAGTCTGCAGTTGAGAAATAGATGGGGGTGGACCTGGAGGACGCCCAGAATGACCGCATTGTAATAATCTCTTTATACGAGTTGCGGTTTACAGCCGTGGGGGAGAGAGAGAGGTAGAGAGGTAGAGGGAGCGGTGAAATGTACGGTGAGCAAAAAGAAAAGAAAAGTGAATCAGACTACGGGTCCTCGACTGAGCCAACGAGCCGCTGCAGAGCACAACCTATGAAAAGGAGGTACGAGGTACGGAGTATATCCAGCAGGGGCCAGCCGTTGGCCTCTGAGTGGTGGTTAGCTGGCTGGTTGACCGACTGGTGTGGTGGAGCAGTGACGAATGGAGCAGACGAAGAGGGAAGGCCGTAGCAACCCAAAGAGACAGAAACAAAAGCCAACCACCACCACAGGCAAATATAGGAGCAGCCCGCTGGTAGACAGTATATCAGGCAAGTTGTGGCCGAGTGTTGAAAAGGATGTGCCGACGCGTCAAAGACGAATGGTGAAGCGAAGGAAGGAGGGAGAGAAGAAGGGGCGGTAGGGGAGGAAGGCTGATTTCGGCAAGTCGGGAGAAGAAGCGAAGGAGACGTGTGAGCTGTTAGGCAGCATACAGAAGACAACAAAAGGAAGTATACTGCCTGATGTAAGAGTTGAGAGGGTATGTGTGTGTAGATGTGTTCAAGCACGCATATGTCGGGTGAGGGAGACAGACAGAGGGTATGAGTACGAAGTACATGAGTACATGGGAGGGTGTGAGAAAAAGGCCGCAAGAGCGTAAACGTAATGGGTGCGTCGAGTGGTGGGTGTGTATGTAGGGAATCCTGCAAGGGGAAGGGGGGGCGGGGGATGGTATGGATGTTATGGACGTATGAGAATGTGAGCGCGTGAGCAAAGTTGTGCTAGAAGAAAGAGCAAAGAGCAGCGAACACGGTCAGTCGAGTAGGCTACCAGTCGGCTGGGAGGACCTACAGCGTTCTCTGTAGCGGGTTATTGGCAGGAACAGCTGGCAGTCGGTGAGCCGTTGGTGTACTTTATCGGCGAATTGATAGGTGCAAGCTGCAAGGCTGGCCTGAATTAGGCCGGAGTAGCCCGTTGGGGTGTGGGTGACTAGGGACAGCGGTGACAACTGGCACAGGTTGGCGAGAAGCTGGCTGCTGGACGACTGAAGGTCGGGAGGCGAGGAAATTTAAAGAGAGTCAGGAGGCCGGGGACAAGACAAAACAAGACTGGGGAGAGGAGGGGTGGAAAGAGGAGGAAGAGGGGGGGTGTAAGTTCGTCGGGATATTAGTTGTGACGGCCCAAAAGAGGATGAGCCCGAAAAAAAAGCAATGCTGGCCCAATAACAGAGGGGGGTTCCAATATTATAATTCTTTACACAAAAGAGGTGTTCGAGAACGGAGAACGTATAAGAAGGAAGCAGTTCGGGATTCAACGGCTGGGGCAGCTGGGTAGACAGAGAAGTTGCAAGGCGGGGACATACGGCAGTTGAGAGAAAAGGGAAGAAGCAGCAGAAACAAAAACAGGGAAGCCAACAGAGACGCAGATATCAGAGACGCAGAGCCGCAGATCCGCAGACAGATTCGAGCGCGACCTTCTGCTGTGACTGTCTTTGCAACCGGTTCTGGCTAGTCGTCAGGGAAATGAGGGTGAGGCGGCTGGAGGAATGTTGAGGATTTGTAGGCAAAGGGCCGTCGGTCCTGTCAGGCCTCAGTTAGCCTGTGTCTCGGTCAGAAACCAAAAACAAATATCTGTGTACTGAAAGCCATCGGTGGTGGTGTCCAAGCCGCTTGCCCAAGCTGCTAGTGTCGCTGTCTAGCTGCCTGCCAACCTGCCTATTTGCCACTTCCTGAGCACTGAACTGCATGTTGCCTCCCACGTTGCCTATCCCATATAGGTGAGGCATCCGAGAGGGTGTGAAGGCAGTGAACGCCTGGAGGCCATGAAGAAGGGGTTGTGCGTGTTCTGGACGCTCATTTGTCGAACTAGCCCTGCCGCTCTAGGGGCCCAACTCACCGGGAGCACACAAGTATACACAAGTCAGGGCCAGGGTCTGTAGTGGTTGCCGCACCAAGATAGTGACGGAGTAACTATGGACTAGTCGCTTCTCTCTGGCAGCCACGTATGTAGAGGCCAGAGGACGAGCGGAACACAGAACACGGCACACAGGCCAGAAGCGGAATCTGGGGGGAGAGAGATGGAGGCCGCAGAGACATCACGAAGCACGGATGAGCAGGGGAGTGCGTAATCGAACCAAACTGTGGGCAGAAGGGAACGAGGAAGGGGGGAAGGGGATTGGAGGAGGGGGGGTAGCTATGTGCTGGCACTGGGTACCGAACACAGCATCTAGACGGGCAGCATGCCAGCTGTCAAGCGGCAGAGAGGACAATATCGAGACAGGGTGGCCGCCAAATGACGTGGAGGGCGTGGAGGCTGTGGTGTTAGGCACAAGTAGCAGCAGTCTGGGGGCGAGGTTGTGTTCCGGTTGGCTCTAACTGGTACGAGTGCTCCGTACTCCGTACAGCGGCAGATGTAGCACCAGATGTAGTTGTACTGTGACGGTCGATGGAGTAGGCACTGGCTTGGATGAAATTATGGTAGCGGTGGTGGCACTAAGACATTTGATGCACGGCAAGGCACAACAGCAGGGTCGCGACGCAGTGGCGCAACGACGCAACGACACAATGACACAACGACACACACACACCCCCCAAATGCAACACAATGCAGACAGGCCGGACTAGACCAGAAAGACAGGTTCAGTGACCAACGAACCAGCAGCAGGACAGAGCCTGAACTTTTGGAGATAGTCGGATGGGCCGCAATGGACAATGGACTGGGGAAAGGGGAAAACGGACGCGAGGACTGCAGCTGAGTTGGGCGGGACTGGACGAGCAGGGGGGGGCATGGTTTTACCTATTTTCATGTGCGTCTTTCTTGTGTCTTTCTTGTGTCTTTCTCGCCGGCGCTGTTCTCTTCTTGTTCGTGTGTACTCTTCTTCTGAACCAGAGCAGCTGGCGGGAGCGTCCGCGCCAATGGCAAGTGGGCGTCGGAGTAACCAGGGGGGGGGGGGTGTGAACACGAGCGGCACCGAACAAGCACGGCCGATGCATGTGCTGTATGAAAATCGCACTCGTACATGCACAAATCGGAGGCTGAAAAAAGAAGGGGGGGGTGAGGGGCGAGAAGACGGGGATGCCCTGAAAGTGCAGGGAGCCAGATGCGAAGTGAAAGAAGCAATACGCCGGAACTACTCGTATATCACAGGTGCGAGCGCAGAAGACGGCCGCCCGGCGACAGACGAGGCAGAAGAAGATGCGAGTGAAGCCAAAGGGGGTGGTGATGTTAAATAGAGGCCTTTGTGCTTTTTCTTCTTTTTTTCTTTCGTTTTTTTTTTTGGCTTTTTGTTTTTGCTACAAGAATGGAGCAGCTACGCTGCAAATGCATACTACTCTATGATGCTGAGCAGACCCTCAGAAGCACACGACTACTCCTACTCCCACGGCAAGAGCGAGGGCAAAGCGGGCACTATCGTGGAAAATGGTCGGAAAGGGGAAAGACCAGTCGACGGGGGCCGGTCCGGGCGCCCAAGGCCAAGCCAAAGCCAGCACAGTGATGCACGTCCAAGTGGCAGCTGCCCCATCGGCCCTTCCCTCCACAGCACGTCCACAAATGCAGAGTCGGGCCAGTTCTCTCGTGCATGTGTGGATATGTATGTGCACCCAGTTGTATCACCGCCCTGAGGCAGCCAGTCGGTACAAAGAATGCTCCGGCTGGTCTGACGATAGTCGACGGCTCTTTCCTTGTGCTCTCCGTGTTTCGTTCTTTCCTCGCTCGTCTCGTTTTTGTATCTGCATGTCCTCCGCGCCTTCCCGTATGCACTCGTACGACTCGCTCGCTGTATTGTGTCTACGCGAACGGAGTACATCTTCTCTTTGGCCCTCGACGGAGTATCTCACTGCCTCCAGGACGGACCCGCTGTGCCCGGCTTGCTTCCTTGGGCTCCCGCCTTCCGGCTGACCCAAAAGACCCTGTTCCCAGCTTTATTAGCGTGCCTGGCGGGACGGGCGCCAGAGAGGACTTGCAGCGTGCTTGCCCACTCTGCCTAGGCGTGCTTGTCTAGCCTCTCATAGTCGCAGTGCTACTTGTCAATCCCTGAGACGAGCGCAGTCGCATTTTGGGGTCTCGACGGGCGGTCCAGGACGCAGATCCGAGTATGGCGGTTGTATGTACTGGTCTCCTGGTATGTGAGGATGAGTCCACACGTTCTCGTATTCCTTTCTTGTTCTCGATAATTGGCCTTGTCGCAGACTTGAGACATGTGCTTACTTTTGGTCGAGATATTTTAGACACGCCGATATGACAATAATATTCCGGCCCTTGTTTTCAAAGAAGGAAGAAAAAAAGAAAAGGGCCGCTGCTCGCCCTTTGCATTTTCGTGCTCGTATTCCTAGCCTCTTGCGGGATCGCTCCAAGACACTGCCTTTGCCAGATTAGCACCAACATGGCGATGATGTGCGCCCGCGGCCAATGCGCCACATGAGACAGATATTCAGCAAGACTCCTACGAGTACAGCCAATATTGAGCCACTGCGACCACATACTGCAGACAGCCATTGTGACTGGAAATGGGCCCTCGCCACGGAGCTCCTGGCGCGAACGCTGGCGGAAGAGTATTGGTGGTGTGTGTGGACCTGAGAGGAACAAGGCGTCTTTAGTGGCTCTCATTTCTCGAGTTATCTGACCAAGCGAGCCTGGCACATATTCAGTAACGAGAGGATTCGGTGCTCACAAAATATGCCCTCACACCGTCCACCCCCCTCCCCTATTGTCTCTGTCTGTCCTGTCTGCGTCTTATGGAGTTGGCTCTACGACAACGTCTCTGCGCAAGTACGAGTACGGAGCCTTAATGGCCTCTCTAGCCCTGGTCCCACTGGACTTGCGCTTTTTTCTCTCTCTATTCTCGTCTTTTCTCTCTTTTCTTCTCTTTTTCCTGCCCACCCACTGCAAGTGATCAGTCATATATTCAGTGGGCAGTAGCCTTCTGTCACGATGCGAACGGCTCCAGGGTCCCCGTAAACTGGGCATTTTCCATTTGTCCTTCTGCAGCGGTCAAGACAATGTTCGTACGGGCCGAAGCAAGAGAGAAGAAAGTACGGAGCACGAAGTAGGGACTACGACGCACGACGTACAGCTACAAGTGCTCATACACATACGAGAAACGGGGACACACCACCAAAAAGAAAGTGCTGCTTTGGGGAAATATTGTCGGCGTGGCGAGACCCTCGGCGCCATTGGCAAATGAGAAAACAACCAGATGCCTATCGGCAGCAGCACGCTGTGATGTGACTCGGCAAAGAGCAGAGCACGCCCAAAACGGCAGATATGTACTTTACTACGGAGCACTGATGCGACGAATACAAACTTGCCGTGGTAGGGGCCAAGACCGAGAGATACACGTACATTCGCCCTGGACACAGTTACATCCCATAGCGGGGGTGCTGCCAGCCGCAAAGCATTTGTCTGGGCGTTGAGCACACAAGCAGCACGTCGTAGCTAAGGTCATTTGTAGAGGTACAAGTACCACTACGTAAACACGTACACAAATACGTCGCACATACATGCTTACACACCACCGATACCTGCACAGAACACTGGACAACACCAACTCGAAGACAGCCATGCAAACATGTTGAGACGATGTCTGCGTTCATTTGACTAGTAGTGCTCCGTACTGGTACATACTCTGCTGGCCGACCCTGGCAGGCAATTTGCGCCGCGCCTTCGACAAGACAACCCGAAATGTGACCTGTTTCTTTTTTCTGCTGGCTCTGGCCAGTGCTGCCCTCTCCTCCCTTACTGCCCATTTTCTGCAGAATGTCTTGCCGTAGGCCCTTCCGGGCCGTTATTGGGTGCTCCCCGGATGCTAACTTCCCTCTTCCTACATACTGCAGACTGCTGTACTCCGTATGTCTTGGTCCGCTTGCCCCTACCCCCTCTTGTTCCTGGCTGCATTCCCTTGCGTTTCTTGCACTCGACCACTCTTCGTATTCCGGGCCTATCCTAGGCGGCTGCTCAACGCCAGCTGCGCCCTCACTAGCCCTGCCAGCAAATCCAACAGCCATCGTCGGCACTGCCAACACGCCATCAACGCCTCAGGCGTCCGGGCTTGCAGATTGGCAAGGATTCGGCCTTGGACTCGACTCTTGGTGTGACGACCGTTTTTTTCGTCATCCCGTCCTCTGTTGGACGAAATGCTGAGTACGGAGTACACACACACCGCGGGCACGAGTGCCAGCAGCGGCAAGGATGTGCCAGGGTGTGCACCAGGGAACAAGTACGAGTATGGAGGAGGGGTGGAGGGGCAGGGTGCAGGGGGGGATGGGGGTAAGTGAAGTGGTTTAGAAGAACAGGGGAAGGGAGGCAGCCACTTTGACATCTGCGAGCGCACAAACCCTTCTGGACTTCAGCTAAAAAGGCAACCGGTCTCGTCAGATATATCACATCGCCCGAGTTGTCATGGGGCCAGCCAACAGTGACATCGCGAACCAGAAGCAGGCAGAGGAAGCAACGGCGGCATGGGAATAAGGAGGGTCAAGATGAAGTGACACGTCGCCATCAGAGGCCATGGGCGCCACCAGACAACCTGCAGCAGCAGGCCGTAGCTGCGCGAGCAGGAACCAAAGACATCCTCGTGCATGCAGGCATCAAGACAACACGAACCACAGACGCTGCGGAGGACGCCGAGTGCATACGCCGTACAACCACAGGCCGTCATCTACAGAGTACAACACACACGCGCTGCAAGTGGGACATGCATGCTAGCGACGTGTGAGATGTAGTATGTATTTTGGTTCCTCTGGGTGGCAGAAGGACGTGCATACGGATGGCACAGTGGTCCACGCTGTTCGGGTGCCACCCTGCCCCCCAAATAGCCCCCATGTTCCGTTACTGCTCCGTATTCGTCGTTGCTTGTTGCTTCTTGGAGCTCCGGGCCACGGACTGCTCTGGACAACTCGCCGGATAACAGAAAAAGAGGGTGCGGCGGCACGTACAGAGCACAGTCAAGGACGAGCAATGCCCATTGGACCCAACGCAGACACAACGATCCCGCTTCTAAGCCATGCAGCCATGGGGGAGAGAGGCGGCAGGATTTGCGGCCGCCCAGATGCTAGCGGCTCGTGAAGTCAAGGGGGCAGTTTGAACGCAGTAGCAGTGGCAATACCTCGTAGAGTCACATTGATGTGCGTATTTTTGTGTCTTTTTTTGGAGTCTCTTGGTGTCTCTTGGGGTGTATTTTGGTGTCCTCTTTTTCATAGTGGCCCCCATTAGGTTGCGTACTCGCCTCGATCCTCCCTCACTTGCATTGCATGCATGCACACCTGCATGCTTCTCAACCTCTCTCCACTCTTTGCAGGGAGTGCAACGGTAGGCCCCAAGGCAGACAGAAGCCAGTGGGAGCGGAAAGAAGCCCGAGGGGAGGGTTAGAAAAAGGAGGCGAGAGACACGGGATAGAAGCGAGAAACAAGAACAAAATACGCGCAGCAAGGGGCGAAGCGAGAGAAGAGAAAGAACAAGATGAAAAGAGGCAAGATGAGAGAACAACAGGCCCGAGGTGCCGCCCCCTAAAAAAGAAAGAAAACGAAACAACTAGGGATGCAAGAGGCCCAAGGAGGAACGTGAAAACTGGACGATGGAGGCAACAAGGGCCATAAGCGAGCTGGCAAAGACAAGCAAGCTATGACCAAGAACCAAGGCGAAGGCGGGAAGCAGAAACAAAAACACCGCCAGCAACCAGCAACCAACAACCAACAGCCAACAACCAACAGACAGACACCAGCAAGCGGAGCGGCACCAGCGCCAACAAAACACGCCCATTCAATAAAATAGCGGCATGCACATCACAGGGGAGGAGATTAGCAAGACACCCAGACAAGAAGCACTCCGCCGGCGGTCCAATGGCAAGCGGGAGGGCGAGAATGGCCGCTGTGGTGCTGGCTGGCTCTGGGGCATCCCATTCCTATCTCCATCCATCCTTATATCGGCCCCGGCCGTCCACGGCCATCCCGAACACGGAACCTACTCAAAACCGCATTGCGGGCAGGCGGCAAACGGGCAGGCCCTGTGTGCCACTTGTGTGTTTGTTTTTGTTTGCTTGTTTGTTTTTCTGCTTGGCCGCGGATGTAGCCGAGTGCTGGTTTTGCGTTACATTTTGGGTGTTTTCCAGTCTCTCGCGTCTTTCCTCGGTGTTTTTCGCCTTCCTTCGACTCTCGTCATCACTCCGTATCCCCCTCTGCCTCGTGTGCCTTGCTTTTGTGCGCCCCCTCCCTCGGAACCAAAAACAATGGCCATCTCGTCTCGGGTCCGGTTGCTTCGGGTCGTCGCAGTGTGTTGTGCGGCGCATGGACACCTTTTTCCCGTGTATGCACCTCGTCGTTTTGTCCGCCAAGGACCGCCCAGCTGAGAGGCTGCATGCATAGCCAGTTATAGGCAGGCCTTTTATATGCGCAGTCTGTCTTGTCTGTGTCCACGTCGTACAGCCACGTATGTTTACGTATTGTTCTCTGTTCCTACTCCGGACTCCATATATAAGATACGACGACACATGATTCTCGGTACACTACACGTAGGAACGGAGCCTAACGACGAGCCGTTGCTGTCACCGACTACGACTAGTTTGGGCTATTTTTGAGTGGGGAAGTGACAAGAACGGCGGCGGGAAAAACGGGAGCACGAAAAAAGAGCAGGCGAGCCACGGTGACGCTACCTACATAGTGCAGGCAGCCTAAGAACGGCGGACAGCGAAGAGCAACTAGCACCCCGAACGAGCAGGGGCTCCTCTCGAAAGCAGCAAAACGCAACAAGGAAAAAGAACAGGTAGCATGGCAGAATGACACTACAACGACACCGTCGATAGTGTTGCATGGGGTCTTGACAGGTGGACCCTGAAAGTGGACGTGAATCGAGTGGATGTACGTCGTACGTGCGTGTGTGTGCGTGTGGATGGATGGAGAGAATGTGAGTGAGCACGGTGCCAATGCGATGAGATACCCATCGCACCGATGTCCTCTTCCTTCTGTCTGTCGTCGTCGATGAGCCGTGGTTGTTGACCGCCCATCGAGGGGGGAAAGGGCAAAAGGCAGCTGGCCATGCCCAAAAGGGCTAGAGAAGGGTCAAGAGGAGCGAAGAGACGGTGAGATGGAGTTGGGCGGGTGTATGGAGAGCCGAGGCAAAAGCAGGGGAAAAAGGGAGAAGCCGGGCGGTGGCGGAAAGAAGCCAATTCGAAGTCTCATGGAGCACTCTATCGCCCGTACTCGTATTCGTGTGTACTTTGTAGGGGGTGTACGAGTATTTTTTGCATTGATTCTATTTTCAATAAGAGCCCGCTGGTTCTCGGGGTTGGGCTGCGAATGCGACGTTGGCCACAGGCCGGGGAGGCAGGAAAGCGTTCCCCTTTCGGCCAGGTACAGGAAGCTAGAGAGGGGAGGAGGAGGAGGAGCAGGAGCAGGAGCAGGAGAAGGAGAAGGAGCTCCGGGCAATGTGGTACATGGCATTTTGTCGTGCATAGTCTATATGTCCTCGTTAGTCGTGGTCTGCGAGACGCATGTATTGCGTACCAACAACATACGACGAGGGACGTCGTAGACGTACTCTCAAATGCGACGATGGCGATATTCTGGTACACCAAGCGCGGAGGCTTGGGTGGTATGCACGAATAGGTGGCACTGCTCGGCGACGCCTGCAACTCTTCGTACATGGCACTCCGAGTACAACGCACCCACACCACCTTTTGTAGCAAGACGTGCTGCCGTTGGGCTACAATGGACAGGCTGGCCAAACAAAGCAACGGCCCAATCGCGGTGGTGCACCCCCCTCCCTCGCCTCCCATCCCCTCCTTCTCAATGAAATGCGAGATCCTGTACGTCGACGCGGGCTTGCAGCTGCGAGGATCGATGGTTGCGCCAGCAGCTGAAGTTGACCGGTGAAGGAGAGGGGGTAGGAGGTGAGAGGGGGAGAGCAGGGGGGCAAAGAGGAACATGACAAAAAGTGACAAAGACCGAAGGGCAGACACTACCGAAAGGCAGGCACTACCAGACACATCACATCACACACTAGAGTGGAACGCACTATTGGTTCTGACATGCGGCTTTTCGTGGAATTCCTGTTTTTGCGCTGCGTCTTGTCTGCCCGTTTGTCGTCTCTTTTCGGCGGCGTCTGCGATGTTGGCCCGATGCAGCCGTCAGCGCAACGCAACTGCGACGAAAAAGGAAGCGAGCGGAGCCGTAGCGAGAGGGGAGAGGGAGGGGCCGAAGGCAGAAAGTAGAAGGAGAAGCGAGAGGGAGGGGCAGAAGGTGGAAGCAGAAGGAGAAGCGAGGAGGGACGCAAGTGCGCGCGAAAGGGCGGAAGAAGAGACAGGTCACCAACATGAACGGGGCGCAGTCGGTTGGAGCAAAAGGACAAGCGGGTGATCTTTGCGTCTGTTGCTTGAAAGGGGTGTGTTGTGCTGCGCTTTTGACTCTTGGCCGGTGTTGTTGTGCGTATTTGATGGCGAAAGGCAACATGTCTGTCTTTTGATAGACACGTATTTTTAAACTGCGTAGTAAAATGAGGTTCATTTGTCTCTCAAAATACAGAATATGTGTCTTAAATGCAATGACTGTCTTGGATACATCGATTCTTCCCTTGACACCTGTATAGTCATCTAGTATGCAATGTTCTCGTTCTTGATATGTAGCGTATTCATCTACAAACCAACGTTCTGCAACGAGAATGCAGTATACCACCACCAAATGCACCAATCGTAGCCATACTTCTCGCAGCTCCATGTTCGTAGTATCTATCATCAGTCATTCTAGTCTGTTTGTCCCAGTCGGTGCTTTTCCCCCTCTTCCATTTTCTCCCTTTGTCTTTGTTTTTCAGCCTCTCTCCCCCGTCCCTCGTCTTTCCTTCTGCCCGCCTTCGTCCTCACTCTTCTACACTCAGTGTCCCATTGGCTCGTAAATCTCGGCTGCTCGCGCCTACATACAGCTTGTAGTCGCCCCGCCGCAGCCGCCACTGTTGTGCTTCCACGTCCCAGACGCTCAGATCGCGCCGCGTCAGCGAAAAGACTACGTCAGCCTCCTCTCCCGGAGCAAGCGGACCAACACGGTGGAAGCCCCGGAGCTGTCGCACCGGAGTATCGCCGGGTGGTCCGAAATCTGCATCCGCCCCGGGCACGCCGACATACAGCTGGACCACTTCGTGGCCGGCCACATCGCCACTGTTGATAATGCGGCTCCGCACTTCGGCGATGATGTCCCATAGCTGCGGGTGGCCCCCGGGCGCCACGGGGACCTCCGGGTGCGGAAACTTGGCCGGGGGACGGCCGCCGGAGACGCATTCGGGGGCCACCAGGTCGACAGCAACCACAGGACTGTATTCAAACGTCGTGTAGGACAACCCAAAGCCAAAGGGAAACCGAAGCGGCGTCTCGGGGGTGCGGTCAAACGCGCGGTAATCGATGTAGAGCCCCTCGGTCAGATCGTCGTCCGGGAAGTAGGCCGCCGAGACAGACGAGTTGAGCAGGGACCCGTAATCCTCTTCGCGCCGAGCCACTGTGTAGGGGAGACGGCCAGAGGGGTTGACGTCGCCGTAGAGCACGTCGGCTAGGCTGTGGCCGGATTCCTGTCCAGGGAGGCCGGCGAGAACCACGGCCGTGACGTTGGGGTGGTCGATCCAGGCGTCGACAATACGAATGCCGGCGGCGTGCACGACGACAATGGTGTTGGCACACGAAGCCGCGACGTGGAGGACGAGGCCATCGCTGCGGCTGTCGGTGAGGCTCGGGCGGTCAAACGACTCGGAGGCGTAGGCGTTGATGAAGACGAGACAGGCGTCGGCACGGTCGGCATAGGGAGCCACGGGCGGCGTGGCAGACGCAAAGTCCCAGCGCAACGTGCCGCCGTCGCGCACCACGCGGTCCTGCAGAGCCTGGAAGGGCGCCACCACGTAGGGGGGCGTGTTGCTGCCGGAGCCGCCGCCGGTGACCAGCGTGCCGTCGAGGGTGTTCCAGCCGGCATTGACGGAGTAGCCGCCGCCGAAACGGGCTTCGTCGTCCCACGGAGCCGCCTTGACCACGGCATCATAGCCGTAGATGCACAGAAACCGGGGCTGCCGGAGGGGGAGCGCCGGAGCGCCGGGGTGCGTCGCCGGAGCCGTGTTTTTGACCAGAACCGTGCCGGCCGCTCCGATGGTCCGGATGAGAGCAGCATGGCGGACGGGATGGGCGGACGCGTAGTTGGCGGCATTCGACTTGCCAACATCCTCTGCCTGCAGCCAAGCAGCCAGCAACCGGGTCGCCATGTCGTCGATGCGGCTTTCCGGGATGGAGCCGTTGCGCACAGCGTCGGCAAGCAGGCCATCCGCCCAGAAACCAGCACTCCCAGGCATAGCCACATCGAGGCCGGCCAGGGCGGCCGCGACGCCCGAGTGCTGGCCGTCCCAGTCACTGAGCACGAAGCCGTTGAAGCCCAGCTCTGTCTTGAGCACGCCGTTGAGCAGCTTGGCATTTTGGCAGCCGTACGAGTGGTTGGCCCGCTGGTACGAGCACATGACGGCACCCGCTCCAGCGGCCACGGCATCCATGAACGGAAACGCGTACAGCTCGTGCAGAGTCCGGTCGTCCACATTGGTGCTCACGGCCTCGCCCTGGATGCCCTCGCTGCCGTCGGGATTCCGGATCGGCTGTCTCGCCGATTCACGCCGCCGGAACTCCTGCTCGTTGAGTACAAAGTGCTTCGGCGTGGCCACAGTGCCGCCCACGGACACCATGCCGCCGGTGACAGCGCCCGCAGCCGTGCCGGCGAGATACGGGTCGCTGCCGAGGCCCTCCCAGTTGCGGCCGCCGCGTGCAATCCGGCCGAGAGGCCCGGCGACGGGACCCAAAGTCACGTGAACGCCGCTGGCCGCAAACTCGCGGGCCACAGCAACGCCGTACTGCTGCATCAGCGCCCTGTCAAAGGTTGCGGCCAGGTGGATGCCTGCCGGAAAGGCCGAGACAAAGCCCCGGCCACGGACGCCGGTCGGACCGTCGGCGAAGCAGAGGGCGCCGATGCCGAGCCGGGGGACGGACCCGGAATTTCCGGCACACGGACCGGGCCAACCAAAAGTCAGGTTGACCTTTTCGTCGAGCGTCATCTGCTGGACGAGGTCCGAAGCCTGTTTCCAGGCCGGAGAAGAGGCATTTCCGGGGGCTGAGACGTTAGAGGGGAGTCGCAGCGGTCGCAGAGGGAGGGGGGAGAGAGAGGAGAAGGAATGAAAAAGAGGACAGTCCACGAAGCAGGAAGGAAACAGAACACCAAGACAACTCACGAGATGGATACACTGGTGGACTGCGGCCGTAATAAGGCACCTCGGACGGCGGACCGGCCTGGAAACGGTCCCAGGACCAAGACAGGTTCACCGGCACCGAGCCGCCGAGCCCGAGGCTCAGCAAAAAGACAGCCACCACGGCTGCCGCTGCTGTGGCCAAACCGGCCCTCAGCCGCCGGTGCCGTGCCAGTTGTTGCTGCCGCAGTGCTGGCAAGCTAGCCTGCTCCGGCAGCAGCCACTTGGCGCCCCAGTCGCGGAAGTCAGCCATGCTGGCGTGGTCGTAGGCGTCGTAGTGATGATTGAGGCGATTTGGGGGGATTTAGTTCGAGAATCACAGCACAAAAACGAGAGACATCAAGAGGTACGAAGAAACATATGGGAGAAACACTGGAATCACAGAAGAAACAAGACTACGTTCACCAGAAAGCACACGCGAGACACGCAGGGAGAGAGCGGTCAGGCTGAATGCAAACCTCCGATGCCAGCGCCTAACAGCGTGCACAGCAAAAGGTATTACAGCAGCAGACCGCTAATTGTGGAGGGCCAAGTCATAGTGGGCTCGTCGGCGCTGTCTGGCTGTGCTGTCACTGGCTGTTCGGCAGCTGTTCCGCCTTCCGTGCCCTGGCTTGGTACGGAGTCTGTCGATGGCAATTCTGTGCTGTCACTGGAGATAAACACGGCGTCCGCCCATCCTCAAGTCGGCCATGCTGTCCGTCTTTCTCGGCCGTACCTCATTTCATTGTCAGTAGATCAATTCGACTCAAGTCTACTCTGTACTCGATTCATCGTGGCATTGCTCGCATCATATAAAATGTACTCGAGCCCATATCGCCATAATAGATCTGTCGATCCTCACAGCTTCAAATTCCTAGTCCTCCCTGAGGATGTGCCAACGCTACATACGGACTCCATATTCCTCAGACGCACTGCCAATCAAGAGCATCCCATCCACTGCCTCAATTTTGTCAATGTCAGCACTGATGCTACCCCGCAACACTAGAGCCGTAGCACGCGCCAAAATAAGCCACATCGTCGGCAGACACCTGAGACCGCGGAAATTGAAGACGCGTCGCGTTAGCCGTTCTGCGAGTCTGCGAGTTCGCATACGGAGGATCGTATCTATCGTGTATGCCTCCGTAGATGCCAACGTGATCGTTCGATGCAGCTACAGTATGTACGGCTCGACCGCAAACCGATCATAGCTAGCGAGAAGCTGAAACGAGCGAGAAATTGCGGCCACTGCTGAAACACACCCAAATGGCAGGGACAGCGCCAAAACCAGGGCGAGAGGCTGAAGCGGCACAGTGTACGAGTACGAGTGCTCGTAAATGCCTCAGTTCGAGGGCACTTGGTATTCCGTCCTCGTAGGCGTCACATAACAGCCACCACGGCTTCCGTCCAAAGATCATGCACTTGTTACTGATAACGGGATATGATCTCTTTCGAGCCGGTACGGAGTACAGGGTGCGCGTATACGACCACCCCATTTGCCAGATACGACATACTACGGCTGCAAAGCACAGTCGGGCGTTCCAATGCCACCTTACAGGCCATCCCGGTCGGTGGAGTCTGGCCTTTGCTCTGTATTTATGTATTCTTGGGCGAGGCATCCCAGCGGAACGGAAATTGGAGACTCGGTCGAGCAGTAGCGAAATTGACATTGGACAAGGAGGGGCGACCGGTAAAAGGTGGGAGGAGAAGAGAAGTACTCGTACAGAGGAGAAAATTTTGCACCTGACTAAAGAAGATGGACGCCGAGAACCCTGCTCCGTGCGCGTTGAAGAAGGCTTCCTTATACGAGTGCTCGCATGCGAGTACGCGGCACCCATTCCGTACAGTCGCATCGTAGGTGACCTCATGATGGTCCCGACGCTGCCAGCGCAGCACGCAGAGGCCGATGGCAGCACAGAGACGGCAGCACAAACCGTGGTTCGCTGCGATCACGAACGGCGCGGCCACGCAGACACAAAAAAGGCACGATGCCATCGCCCGGAAACGACGCGTCCAAAAGACGCGTTGTGAGTAAACAGACCAGCGCAAAGAAGCCGTGGCTGCTGACCAAACAAAACATGGAAAAACCCAAAACACACACAAAAAACAGAACAATAGCCCGTAGTCCACAACGCCGCTCAACAATCCGACAAAATCCAACAAGCCTGGCCCCTGCTGGCTAGGCAAACTCTGTTAAGCCTCTCTGCTAGTCGTCGTTTGGGCCGTTAGGTTTTTTAGGCCATCCGTGGCTATGGAGAATGTACGTCGTGGGTGGCCAATACAGCACGGAGTACCTTGGGAGCCCTAAAGATGTACGAGTACGCACACTTGTCGATCCGTCCTCCAAGACCAGACGACGGCCAACACCTGTCAAGAGTTTGACAGCAGGCAGCGTCTTGCCCTGTAGCACAGTGGCCGAGGCTGCCGCCAGAGGATGAGCACAACGCACAGTACCTGTAGCGTAGAAAATTTGCTCGTCAGCACCACACAATGGGGCCCAGGACCAGCTGATCCACAACGGTCCGGGATCTTGAGATTCCCTGTTCGGACCATGGTCAATAGCTGGGCGGGAAAGAGGAAAATGTC
The DNA here is from genome assembly GCA_001513895.1 of Graphilbum fragrans. Classification (NCBI taxonomy): domain Eukaryota; kingdom Fungi; phylum Ascomycota; class Sordariomycetes; order Ophiostomatales; family Ophiostomataceae; genus Graphilbum; species Graphilbum fragrans. The sequence goes on from LLKO01000024.1 coordinate 512,766, forward strand.
CAATGCCGAGATGGCTGAGAACTGACGGGACTACACTACTCCGTATGTATAATATGCATACCTGCTCGCACAATAAGCAAGGCACGCACTCCAGATGCAACTTGGTTGGCCACGAGGCATCGCATTCCTGCGATACAGATTCCTATGCACACATACGGAGACATATGCACTCCGTGCTCACACGTCCTGTCTTTGAACAGCGTGGCCAACCTCCTCGTTCTCTCCGTCCTCGTACAAGCTGCTGTACTCCGCCCCTCCATAGTCCTCAGTCCTCGCTCTGGTGCCCCTTTCTTGTGTTCAGGAGCCTCCTTGTATTTCGACTTTTCGCCTGTTCCTGGCGCTTGCCTGTATTCAGCCTAGCAGAAACGGTATAGTGGCGGTTTTCCGCACTAGACCCGTCTTGGGCCGACTATCATTGGGCCGCGGGAAAGACTAACCGACCCGAAGACTGAGGCCAGGAGAGACGCCTGGTGGGCGGCGCTAAAATGGTGCTGCAACGGCAGGCGTTGGTGTTCCTTCGTACCTGCTCGTTGTGTATACACTATGTACACTACACTGTAGTTGTACAACTAGTTGTAGACAGGCGAACGAGATCCGTACGCATCCTCGCTTTTGTTTCGCCAGTTCCATCAGGTGATATCGTGCTTGCGGCTGTTGCTTCGTGCTGTGTAGTCGGCTGCAGGTGCTCAGGGGACGTCACACGCCTTGCGTTCTTGAGCAACTCGCCGCCAGTTCCGTTTCCGCACTCGCTGTCGTCTGTCGTCCTCGGCTTCAGGCTCGTAGTCCGTTTACGTATCCTCCTACATTCCTCCATCTTCGCGCATGCGGACTGCCCCAATTTGTCAGCCCCTCTGGAGCCCCGAAAGACTGCATATTGGAATTGTACGAGCATGTAGTTGTAGTCGTACTCCGTGCTCCGTAAGCCGGACTCATCTTACTGCGCATGCGTGACCAGTGCGCGTCTGCGCCTCCGCCGTCCAAACATTGCCCATTCAGAGGTCTGACAAGCTATCGAGCGGACTCGATACCACCTCTTTCCGCCTGCTCCTGCGAGCTGAGATCCGCACCCACGGCCACAGCCGCAAGAACCACAGACCACTCATCGGAACTGCAAATTTAGGCCGCCTTGGCTGCGGCCGATGACAAAGTGCGCCTTTTACTCTACTGAATAAGTGCGTCGTACTCACACTTATACATTCACCGCCACTGGAGACGTCTGTAACCTGCCACAATCTCCGTTGCCGCCTGTTTCGTGTTCTGTGCCTATCTGCACCAGCATGGCCAGATATGAATGCACTACTCTTATGCTGTTTACATGTTTTGTCTTGGGTCTTGTGCCCGATCCCGCACTGGTGCAAACGTTATGTATTGGCCAAGACAAGAAGAAAAAGAAAGCAGTCTCAGTTGCTGTGACATCCAGACCCTGCACGGAGAGCCCGACGGGATCCTATTTTCGCTGGCCGTATCTTTTCCTAGCATATACGAGTACGCCGTAGGACAGGCGTTTTCGTGCAGGTCATGGCCACCTCGGAGCACTCGCACCATACTCGTAAACAGGGTCAGAGTGAGTCAAGACAATCCCGCCTCTGCATGTCTCACAGCGTTGGTCTGGGATAGCCTGTGCCTTCCAGGTTCTGTCCCTAGCACGGTGGCCGCCAGGAAACACGAAAAAAGGGGGAGGGGGGATGGCAAAAGGCCAACGAAACAGTGCGGACAGGGAGAGCAGCCTTTTGCGATAGTCGGATTCAATCTACAGAGTAGTGTACGGGCCGCAACATGTGCCCCCCTTTCATCTACGGACTGCCATCTCTAGCTGTATTCTCCTGGGCGCCTCCTCAGCATCTCCTTAATCGTCTCCCTTCGATCTCTTGGTCGGTTGCATCTGTGAAAGCCATGCTTTAGTTTAGCGCCCCCCTTGACTACTCGTGCTCCGTGGAGCACGCTTCATTGTAGCGTGTGCCACCAAGCAGTCCGTCGTACGAATCGTTTCTGCATACCGCGTAGGCGTCTCGTCATGATGTCTTACCATGCCGTGCAACACGGAGCCTAACGGACGAATAAGAGCCAGAAGGCGTTGGGGAGGGCGGAGTTGGTGGCAAGGGAGACCGAGACAGAGACGATCAAAAGCTTTTTGCCGGGGTAACCAAGCAGCTCCTTGGCCATAGAGCCAAGATCGGGCGAAGCTTTAAGGGAGGACATACGACGTACATAAGTATGTATGTAAATAGGCATGGAGAGTCCCCGAACTGAAAAAAAAGCAGGACGCCGAAATAGGAGAGGGGTCATGCATGGCAGCAAATGGGCAAATGGGCAAATGGGCAAATGCCCAATGCAGTGAGCATGGAGGCATCCGGGGGGCAACAAACGAGAGCAAACGAAAGAAACGAAACGAGGGGAAACAGAGGCGGCGGGAGGAAACCTGTTTTGGTTGCAGGTTGCCCAATGCACAGCCGATCTCACACGCAGGAGCAGCGAATAGAGCGGATGGCCTTATTGGCTCTTGGGGATTAGCTGCGATGGGGTTGCGATGGAGCTGCATCGAGGCTAATAGCTTTGTACGTGTCCGCGTGTACGAGGCTTTTCGCCCAATTTTGCGCCGGAGTGGAAAAGGATGCAGTAGCCGAGGCTTGGAGGTCGATCGACGCAGGAGGAGCGTGTAAGGCAAGCAAGGAGCAGGGCGGCTGAAAGAGCTTGCATCAAGTCGGCCAAAGTAGACCTACGAAGTCGGCCTACGGAGCAGACTAAGCCTTCCGTCTAGCTGTCCATCCCAAGGCACCCGTACTGGTACACTGCCAAAATTGCCTGACACACCTAGGCCATTGACTCGATCAGCGTCGAGATTAACTCATTACCCTTCGTCCAGAGTGGGCGACTGGCCCTGCATACGCTGTAGTCACTAACGCAGCACTGGGTGTAGCTCATTTACAGCGCTTTCCGGTGCCACTAATGCAGCCCAGGCCGACCTCATTACAGCAATCTATAGGTGCATTTCCCACCAGAGCTTCCTTCTGCTGGCTGGACTGAGACGGCCCCATCAGCGTGTTTGGTTGTGCTCATCTTATGGGCTTTACCGCTAGTAAGATCACTCCGTACAACCCCTACAGCGGCCGTTCCAGCGGCCTACTCGTATCTTACCTGAATGTCTGAGCGGGAGACAATGTCTCGAAATCCCAGTGAATGAGAGGCTGCACGCCTGCGTTGCTTATCTTGTTGCAGCGTTGTATTCAGCCCCGTCCCCTTTTTATTTCTTTTCTCTTTTCTTTTTCATCCATTTGCCCCCCGGCCGTTCCTATTGCTACGCTGCTGCTTTCTTGTTTTTGCTCCCACCATTTTCGTGGTTTTCTATGGCTTTCTCTCCCCCAATACCGAGCCTCTGTTAATGTACGGAGTACTCCGCATGTGCTTCGTACTTGCGTATGTATCTCCGTAGCTGCCATAGCGTTGTGAGGCACTGAGTCTGGTTGGCCTTCAGCCCCTGAAGCCGCAGCGGGACATTAGCGCTGGTAGGACAACGTGAATGGCATTTGATTCGCTCATGGCAGATGACCACGCTTTCGTATCGCATTCCGACCACCACTTCCAGTGTCCCTTCCCCTTTCTTTCTTTCTCGCTGCGTCTGTGCTGCGTGATTGGCCATATACGGCTTTCTTTTTCCTCCTCTTTCCCCCCCTTTGCCTGCGAGCGCCTTCCCGCAAGGGATGAAAAGGGGGCCGGAGCCAAAATACCGTGAGGCAAGAGCGAGTTGACCGTTGTGGTCCTCATGCGGTAGGAGCGAGAGAGAGAGTAAAAACACATCTGCTCCGCATCGACGTACGTATGACCTGGAAAAAGAAAGAACAGCCGGGGACACGATGGGACCAAGGGCGACAGAAAGAATAGTGTGCAGTAGCATCATGGCGGCCATTATGTGAATGCTGCAGTTGGCTGTCTTGCAAGCCATGTGCGTGACACTACGGGGTCATGTACGGAGTAGTTCTACGTATGTATGCAGCCAGTACGTGGATGAACGGCCCCCTGCTTTCCTTATCTTGCTAGAAATGGCGCAAATATGCAGGTCTGCCATCCTCGTGTTCCTGCCACCGCCGTAGCTGCATCTGCGCCTGCAGGTGCGATGCAAGCGTAGCTGCAGGTTGCAGTCATTATGTGTCGTGCCTGCATGGGCCAAGTAGAGCGGTATTGCGCGGGCGACGCCCAGCCTGTTGCAAGATGTCGAGCTTGGACACTGAGCCATTCGGTACGTCTCGGCCAGATGCGATACTGAGTACTGAGATACGAAGGCAGGCACGGTTCGGCTGCCGTTGCATCATAATCAGGTACATATGACGCTGGGCTCTCGTACTCCGTATACGATGGACGATACCGTAACTACGAGTATAATTGCCTTCGTACTCGTACTTATCCATCCAGCAGTGAGCCTACGACGTATGCTGGACGATAAAGGCAGTTACGCGTCCACAGAACGCCACAGTGCAACCAAGCAAGGCGCACCGAGCAACAGCAGCCCAAAATATGTAAACACTGGGCTTTTCGGTTTGGCGGGCGCCTTGCATCATCTTGCGCACCAGCGATGCAAAACTTGCACGCACCAATGCAGCTAAGCACGCAGTAGTCAGAGAGGCGCAATACGAGCAGTACGAACAGAAGCAAGAGTATTCGTGTAGTGTACGAGTACGGAGGTTACTCCGTAGCCGGTTACGTGATAAGGGAAGAAAGGATTCGAGAATCGCGGAGATGAAAGCTGACCACAGAAATCAAAGAAAACAGCGCATTTCGGGACCGAGACGTCTGTACAACAACTACATATTCGTATGTACTCACGTTATCGATGGCCCTCTTCTTCTCTCCGCGATTCTTCTCCTATTTTCTCGCCCTGCCCCTGGGCCCGAGCACCCTCCTTCAAGCCCTGGAAGCCGGAGAGGGGAGCAGCCCACGCGGCTTAGGGCCAATAGCAAGTGCCTGGATAGTGGGGCGTTGGCAGGGTATGCCCTGCTTGGCTTTCCACACCTGTGGCGGCCGCCAGGAACGATTCAAAACGTTTTGGAAGCTTTTGCCATCGGCGCTGCACCAAGTACCTCTTGCAGGTGTTAGCACGTAAGATGTACTCGTACACTCGCTCCGTGCTCTGAACGCTACTGCACTGAAAGTAATGTCAGGGGCGTGTGGGTGGCTACTACTGAGGCCTATTCGTACACTATACTATGTACGCTACTATCTAAATGTCCCAGACGGTGTGGGTGGAACCTGGCTCTTGTGCCTTCGGGCAAGTCCCACCCACCAGGACAGGCCGAAAACCCAGCAGGAGCGAGAGAGACACACACTCTGGCAGGACCTGCAAAGAGCGCCGACAGCAGGTAGGGAGACAGGAAAAGGAGTCAAGTCCAGGGACAGGGGCCTATCTCCAGGATCCCAGAAATCGCGAGCTATCATTCGCCGGTCTGCGTTGTAGTGTTCAAACTAGGCCCTGCTCCACTGTGACACTAGCTAGTGCCATCCTGTCGAACTAGCCGTAGTTTATGGCTGTTCTGGTGCCTGTGCCTGGCCCATCATCGCTGCAGGTACCGATACTCGTGCTCGTTGGGTTACTCACAACTTTCGTGCCCTCTGCATCGCATCCACTTCTTCTCGCGCTCTCTCTCTCTGGCCCCCCCTGGTCGGCCCACGATGCCTGGCCCCATTCTATGCCGCCGCCGTTCTCTTGATTTCTCTTGGTCTCTTCTTCTCGCTCTTTTCTGTTTCTGTGTTTTTGTTCTGCTACACCTCGCACACTCTCTTTCACCTCCTTCTTCCTTCTCCTCTCAACAACACTCGCAACATTCCTTTCTTTGTTTCTTGCTTTCCCAACAACTCGGACAACTTGATTGTGTCCTGCCTCTCTTTTATTCTTCTCTCGAGTGTATACGTTCCTTTTTACTTTCTCTCTTTTACTATTCTGTTTTCTTCTGCTTCAGTGCCTTCTCACTTCTCGCATTCTCGCTTCTGTCGCTTGTCACCCCCACGGACCGCAGAACTTGTGACGATCATCGCCGCTCGAAAACGTACCGAAACCGACACGAGAATTCCAGAATCCCCCTGGACGAGCACCCGTGCCAACAGCGACCTTTTTTTGTTGTATCAAGCCGACACGCCAACGATCGAGCTGCAACCAACAGACGACGGGCACAAAGCAGCCAAGCTTCACAAAACCCAGTTTCTCGATACTCTGGCCGCGTTTTCGCACAGCTCGATTCGCACGTCGACATCGCCTTGTACGCGCCCAAACACCACACGTTCTCTCGCCCCGTCAGCGCCATCGCGTCTGCACGGAATCTCGTCGACACAGCTTTCTGATAGTGCTCGCGTGCAACTTGGACACGGCTGCTGTGCACCCGATTGTTCAACCACGAAGCTCGTATTTTCGTTCTTCGCCTTGCGCAGACACACAATAGAGACACAATACAACGCAAACACACTTTGGGTCTATGCATGATCGGCGACAACCCAACGCTGTCACCCTGTGTCTATTTATGCTCTGATTCGAAACGCGAAGACTCCTCAAACGCATATCTGCATACCGGGGATTGAAAGGAACAAGGTATAGTTTAATACTCAATTCCTGGCCCTATCTTCCCGCCTCCTTCCCCCGTTTCCACACCCATTACCTTACCAGCACTCTATATGATCCTTGACGTATGCGCTGCTCGCTCTGCCGATTTTGCTCTGCCTTTATCTTTGCCGCTTGCTCTACCGCTCCCCCCACCCCAAAATAGCTGGCAACGACCACATGAGGATCCCCATCGTCTTACATGGTGCATACATCTTCTATTAGCATTCCTGCTGGTCTGTTAGCCTCATATTGTTTCGCAGTCTGGGCAACGGCTGCCTTTTTGGCTAGAGCTTGGTCGCTAGCATAGTGTGTCTCGCATCTACCTCTATCCTCTCTCTTTTATCTGTCAGACGTTCCTCATTCCACATCCCGAACACCGCCCATTCCTGCTGCTGGAAAAGCTGAGAAACACCTGTACATTCCACGATCAGGCTGTTACCAGACCCCCGCAGCTCTCTCAGCCTGACATATTTTCCTCTCTACCTCCTGTTTGCTCCATTGCTCACGCTCCAAAGCTATTCTAGTTAGCCGGTATACATTTTACCCGTCCCAATCGATCCCGGCCGACGAGCTTTTCTATGGACTGCTTATCATAGTCGCTGCACATTTTCACAACTCTACCTCGACGGAGGTTTGCTCCCAGCAAGCTCTGCTTTTGCACCAACTCACCTTCCTACCGCTTAAGCTTAGTCCCCGACCGCCACCATGAATCGATTCAGGACCAAGAAGAAGGCCAAGGAGGACCCGGGCGTGGTCTCCCGGACCTCGACGGAAGAGCAGCACTCGACGTCGTTTATGAACTTCCGGAAGAACAAGAAGGCGCTGGAGGAAGAAAAGAAAGACATTGACCTGACCAACGCGCTGCCTCCTTCAGACGATTTCCGCACAAGTCTGTTAATGACCGGACTGTCTGCGCGGTTTTCGATGCTGCGAGAACAGGATGACCCCAACACCAAGATCGGCAAGGCCAGCGACGACAGCGTGCTGTACCCCAAGCGCCAGTCACGGCTGATGGACCTGGGATTCCGTGGACTCGATGACATTGCCGAAGTGGAATCGATTCGGGCGCCGCCGTCGATTGCGCGGGCCGATTCGTACTCATATGCCTCCGATTCTGAGTCTGGACAGGGCGGCAGCATGATGAACCGGACGCGTCCGGGTGAAGGCAATATTTTGTTCGGCGGCCGCCAGAAGATCTACCGCATTCCGGTCGGTGCCAACCCTGGAGCCAAGGGAGCGAGCGGCATGGGTGGCCGGGCTCTCTACGAAGACGACGTGGCATTTTCGGCGTTCCAAAAGTTCAAGCAGAAGGAAAAGAACCGTCTGGCGCTGCTCGACAACGACGTCGACAGCAACAGCAACACGTCTCTCGACACAATGCCACCGTCGCTGATGGCGGGCGACACCTACGACTCTTCCTCGTCTTTCCCTCGTTCCGACTCACCATCGCCCATTGGCTACAACTTGCGCCGGGAGACCTCGTCCACGACATCGTCTGGCGCCCGGAATTCCACGGCAGCCACATCAGTGGTTTCTCAGCCTTCTGCGTCTCTCAAGGACTGGCAGCTGGGACCGATCTCTGGCTCTGGATCGGCTTCTAATGCCGCTTCGATCCCAGCGTCCTCTTCGGCGACCAGCCCTCCCGCTCCGGACCGCACAACAAGGTCTCGACGGCTGTATGAACAGGGACTGCACCAAGATCTTCACGAACACCAGTCATCTGCTTTGTCACGGATCGACACGTTGTCCGGCAAGCGGATGATCGGAACAAGAACGCCTGATTTCGGCCAGCCTGCCTCGCCAACCTCCTTCACGTTCAACGACCGCTTTGGCTCCTCTTCGCTGGCTGGCCACAACAACTCGGCAGCGGAGCGAAGACCGATGCTTTCCAAGGCAAGCGCTCCCAATCTGCGCTCTATCAGCCCGCCAACATCCGGGTCGTCGATTGGCACTCCAGCACTTCCGACCGAAGTGGCCAGCCTCAAGACATCGACGAGCTTTGCAGATGCCAAGGCAGTCTTTTCTGGCAGCCCGCCGCTGAGCCCGCCGGTCAGCGAGTCTGGCGACCAACTGTCCCTCTCTATCCAGCCTGGCGATCGCGGCAAGGCGACGGCGATGGGCGTGTTTCAGAAGCCGTCGCTGCCGTACGATGAGTCTCGCTTTGCACAGCGCCAGCTGCAGCTGCAGCAAGGCCGTGAGACGCCGACGCGCCGATTCCGGGCTGAATCCAACGCCTCTCATGCGACGGGTATCTCTTCGCGGTCGTCGTCTGTCGCCAGACAGCCTCGTCAATCTGGTGAACAAAAGGCGTCCCTGGCTGCCGTGTCGGTTGCCGAGGTCCAGGACGAGCCTCGCAGCAAGTCCAAGACGTTCCTGTTCGACGAGGAGGACGACGATGAGCCGTCGCCGCCGCCGCCGCCACAACCTCAAACCCTGCCTCCGGCAACACCATCCGTCACTCTTCAGCGCCCTTCAGATCAGGACCACCCGGCTCTCCGCCAATTTGCTCCGCCAACGCCGCTCTCTATGGGCCCTTCGGCCGACGGGGTTTCTCCGCTGTCTGAAAGAGCAGATCTTCCCTCGCCGTCTCCGTTGTCACAGGCTGCGCCTGCTGGCGCTGAGCAGCCTGAGATCGAGTCTACCGAGTCCCCCATTGATTCCCCTACTCTCGGACCAGGCGCCGGGCTGAGCGGAATGGTGCAGCAGCATCTGCGGTCGACGAGCAATGCGTCGTCGGTATACAGCACCATGTCCCCGCAGACCAACCACTTCAACGACCACATGTCTGTGAGCCACAACGACTCAAGCATGTACCAGAGCCTGCAGATCAGGTCCAGCCCGTGGGAAGACAACGACTGGATGTCGTCGGTGACGACGGCCATGGGTGATGTCAAGGCCGAAGAGGCTGGGTACAGCTTGCCGAGTGCTCCGGAGATCAAGGAAGTGGAGGTGGCGATACCTACCACGCCCAACCCTCCGCGTGCTATGCCGCGTCTTCGCGACCACCATGATGTGCCCGAGTCGAATCGCTCGAGCGACGATCTGAGCAAGAACAGCGAGGAAGACGACTTTGCGAGCCAGCTAGCCAGTGCTCGCAGACGTGTGCAGGAACGACTGACAACGTATGTGGAGTCGGACAGCAGCCGCAACACCTCGCCTCAGCTGGCGCCCACAGAACCGGCGCTGCCGCCGCCGCCTGCCAAGTCCAACCCTCTGGGCATTCTCCGCGGCAAATCCAGCCGGGGCTCGCTGATGGAGCGGTCTCGGGAGCCGTCGCAGTCCAAGGCGATGAAGATGCTGGGCATTGGCTCTGCAACAATGAGCACGACCCCCAGCCCATCGAAGCAGTCCTTTGACGAAATGCCTCTGCCGCCCATGTCGCTGGCTGCCAGCTCTGTGGCCGCGTCTCCGGTGACGACGCCGGCCCTGGAGAGAGAAGCACCGCTGTTCCAGACGGAGAAGGCCGAGACGAGAGAATGGAACGGGGCAATTCGCGAGCGCGTGGTGACGGTGAGCAACGCTCTGCCCGGCCCTGTGGCAGCAGCACCGCTGTCTCCGCTGCCGCTGGTTCCGGGCCGGGCCGGAGCCGGCCGCAACAGCGACTCGGATCGGAGCCTAACACACGGAGAGTCCGCTGGACTGGATGCCGATGCCGAGACTACTGATGCAGACGGCGACGATGCGTCGAACCAGTCCAAAGACGACGACAACAACATGCACCCCGGCCTCCGGGCTTTCCGCAACGCTCGTCGACAGCTCCAGAAGCGCAGAGAGCTAGAGACGATGGCACGGCACGGGGATGGACCGTCGCCGCCAAGAACGCGGGAACGGCGGCCAACAGTGTCGAGCCAGAAGCCGCCGCCGGCGCCGTCGTTCTACACTCAACAGCGAGAGTCGAGCGAAGAGTTCCCGCGTCGAGACGGCGGAAGCAGCTCGCGGTCTGAATCGCGGACGTCGTCGCAGACAGAAAGAGATCGGAGCGGCTCCGACACCAGCAACAACGGCGGCTTCAGCCACAACAACGGAGGCATGCGCAGCCGGCCAGTGCCTCCTCGGCTTCGCAGCAACCAGGGGCCCACGCACGAGGACTACCAGCAGCAACAGGGCAACAGCAGCGGCCACCATCTGGGTGCACCTCGTCACAACGGCCAGCTTCGGTCGCCGGGGCTGCCTGGCACTGATATCCGCCGATCACCGCATATGCCTCCGCAGACGTATGGCAGCTCCAACTCGCTAGCGACGCCGTCGAGTGGCACACCCGGCAGACATGGGCCCTTTGATCCGACGTACTCGGGTCAGCCTTCACCGATGTCTCCGCTAGGTAGCGGTGGCCTGCCTTCCTCGCCCTTTTACGGTAGCAGCGGCGTAAACAGCGCGAACGGGTCTGGTGCAACCACGCCGACGACGACGGGGCCTCGCATGCCCCAGCGGGCAGCACCGAGTGCCGGGCCTGGCTCTGGGCCTGGCTCTGGTCCTGGCTCGGGGTCTGGTCCTGGATACACCTCCAGCACGCTCAACGAGTCCATGAAGAAAGTCGTCAACAAGCACGACATCTCGGAGCCGACGTTCCTGATGAGCACCAGCAGGGTGCCGACAGTGAGTCTGCCCCAGAGCGTGTCGTCGCCGGATGTGGTGGAGGGAGCCGGCAGCCGGTCGCGCAGCGGATCCCGGGCTCGATCGGGAAGCAAGGCGGGCACGGCCGGGTTTGCGCCGCCTCTGCCGCCCATCAACCCGCTTCGCAAGCAGCCGACTTCGCGTGGCCCGCGAGGTGTACTCAACGGCTTCATGGGCCGTCGTGGCGGTGATTATGAGGACAGCAACAACGAGTTGTCGACAGCCAGCTCGCCGCATTTGCCCCTGAGCCCTGGAGCATCGGGCAATGGTAGTGGCGACGGCAGCGGCAATGGCATCCTCGGTCTGCCCAGCCAGCCGGTCAACTCGATCAGCGACGATGAGAGCAACCGGGGCGGCCCACGGGGACTGCGCAAGCAGGCTTCTGAAGTCACCGGCATGCACGCGCGGATGACGAACGGCGGCCCGCGGATGGATCTTCCGGGTGGGATGATCTGAGTACAGAGCGATGTGAGAGATCTTCTCTTCCTTGCTTGGAGACTTTGGTGCGGTAGATTCACGACGCAACGCACGAGAACGACGAGATTTCGATACCTTTTTTTGTCTTCTCACGGAGACTTGTACAACATGTACCATTTATGCCTTAGTGTGCGATTCTGCTTTTTGTTATTTCAGTGGCCGAACCTCGGTGCACTTTCTTTTCTGGCCGCTTGGCCCTTGTCTCTTTCTTACTTTCTTTTCTCTTATCTTTCAATATTTTTTGCTTGCGTTTTCAGTCTTGCTCCTCTTTTTCTTCTTTCTCTCTTTCCCTGACCGTTTTTTTCTTTCTTACTATCTCGTACAATCTTTGGTTTCAGTTTGGAGACGGTTGGATGATATGGCGTTGCGCGCGAGAAGGAACGGAAGGGAAGCCACAAATACAAACGACAAGGACAGGGTCCGGGAAATACCTCGAGCAAGAGTTTCGGTGTCCAAGGCATGGATCTGCTTATGCGCATTTTGTGTAATCGAGTTGACTGCTCCGGCGATAGGGCCATGGGTCTGTCTATTGTAGAAAATATGTTGTCTACATTGAGTGTGCGCGTGATCCGCAGATGTGAGTCTGCACATTGTGATTACGATACAAAGTAGCCCACGATTGACGCGAGATAATCTAGTTGCTGTAACTACCTTACATTCTATATACATACAGAAACAATTCATAGTGTTTTACTCACTTTCTTTTTTCTCCTGTGCTTCTCTTTCGTTCCCTTTCCACTTCTGCCCTTCACTCTACAAAAAGTTGATACCGACGCCGACTTGCAGGCCCTTGCGGCTCTCCTCTCCGCGGCGCATCACCAGCGGCAGACCGAAGTTGAGCTCGAAGCGCGCGACGGGGTGGGCATAGACGAGGCCAACGCCGACAGCCGTGCTCGGCAGTCCCGTGGCCAGATCCTGCAACGCCGCCGTGACGCTCTTGGCCACGGAGTTGCTGCTGCCGGCGGCTGCCTCGGCCTTGCTGCTGCTGGAAGCCAGGCCCCGCAGGCCGACCAGACGGCCGCCGTTGGCAAACAGCTGCAGACGCAGCGGCGACTCCTTGCCGGCGCGCGTGACAGGCAGCAGCAGCGACAGACTGCCGGCCGCAAACACGTCGCCGCCCACCGCATCGGCGCCGTCGTGGGGGCCGAGGCCGCCCATGGAGAAGCCGCGGACGTCGGAGGGGCCGCCGAGCAGGAAGCGGTCGTTGATGCGGCTGGGGGCCGCGCCCGTGGCGAGGGGGTTGTAGCCAAAGGGGAGGGGGTAGAGGAGGCCGGCGCGGAGACCGGCATTGAGCGAGACGGCGGAGAGCAAGGAGGGGGAGGGGGAGGTCTTGGGCGAGGACAGAGAAATGGCTCCGGAGAGCTCGGCCTCGGTCTTGGCAAAGGCGACGTCGCCAGCCAGAGGACCCCAGCCGGCGAGTTCCGAGACGGTGCGGACGAGGTAGCCGTTCTGGGGCAGGAGGGGGTTGTCGCGGCGGTCGCGCGTAAAGGTGTGGGAGACGGAGGACTTGGCGGAGTCGCCGGCGTCGTGGCGGACGGTGGGAGAGGCAGAGGGAGACGACGACGCGGAGGCGGACGAGAGGCCGGTCAGCTGGCGCCAGGAGGCTCCGTAGGCGAAGCTGTGGAGGTCGCCGGAGGGGGCGCGCCAGGCGAGACGCAGCGTGCCGGCCTTGAGGGCCTCCTCGTGGCTGGCCCAGGGCTTCTGGGTGGCGGAGGCGAGGCCCTCGAGCGAGAGGCGCAGGTCCGGGTTCGTCGGCAGCACGGGGGCGGACAGAGCGGCGCTGTAGGCGGAGCGGGTGCGGGTGCCGGCGCTGGCGTTCAGCGACAGGGTCTCGGCGCCGCCAAAGATGTTGCGCCACAGCAGGTTGCCGTAGGCGGAGCCCTCGGTGTTGCCCAGGTCGGTGCCCGTGTGCAGGCGGAAGCGCGGCAGCTCGGCCACGCGCAGGGCAATGTCGAGGTCCGTGGGGGCCACGCTCGGATCCCCGGGCGACGTCTGCCGCGCGTCCGACAGGCTGACCACGGGGTCCGGGTGGAAGATGCCGAAGCGCTCGAGCTTGGCCGCGGCCGTCTGCAGCTCCTGCAGCACATCGCCCAGCGTGGTGCCGGCGTGGCGGGTGTCGTCGACGAGCGGCTGGAAGAGGGGGTCGAGGAAGGCCTTGCGCGTGTTGCGGGCCCCGTGGATCTCCAGCGCGTGCACGGTGGCCGGCTGGAGCAGGTGGTCGGCCATGAGGTCGAGCGACCGGCGGCGGGCGGCGTCGGCCTAGGGTCCGGTTAGCAAGGAAGTTGGGGGGGGAAGAGGAGAGGGAAGAGGAAGAGGAGGAGGAGGTCTCGGGTAGGCGGAGCAGGCCCAAGTTTCGGCAACACGCACCTCCGAGTTGGAAGACACCATGTCCTGGCTATGAACGTCTGCAGAGCCAGCGGCAGCAACGGGGAGCGTCAATGGGAGGGCTGGCGGGAAGCGGCGGCAGAGGTGGTCGTCACGGAGCCAGAAGAACGAGACGCGGGAACAGTCGTCCTGGAAAAGCACGCGCTGTGTGGCTGCCAGCATTGTGGCTAGTGTGACATCACGTGACCCCAAAAGCGGAAATGACTAAGGCTCCGTTCGGGCTAGGCAGAGACCGAGCGGTTCCGCGGATTTCGATGCGAATCGTGCTTCCGCCCAACAAATGAGTGACGTGCCCCTTCGCCAGCCCAATGCCCATTTGCCCATTTGCTTCCTTTGCACGAACTTTAATGCCCCTTGCCCTGCCCTGTTCTGCCTCACTGTGCAGACATATATAAAGCCTTGCCGTCCTCCCCTTTGCTTTCCGCTTTTGCTTTCATTCTGTATGCTCGTGCTGTTTGGCCAATTACTATCGTCTATTATCGCTTCCAGAGCCTTCTTTCCAATCTCTCCCCGGATCCCATCAACTTGCACTTCCATTTCCATCTTTTGATATCCCGACTTTATCACCACCCTCAAGCTCCACACGCACACCGCTCGCCATTACCGATAGCCCTTGCTGGTACTTATCGCCTCGGTGCCGAATAGACGAATAAAACCGATTAGAAGAAGCCCGAATCGACGGCATTCCAGTCTTCTCTTTCCTTCTCCTTCTCACGTGCCCCTTGTGATCTTGCATCACCCCTTTTCTGCGGCTTTCACCCGCATTCCACACCCCCCCTTTGCCCACCATCTAATCACAGGACATTGCTATTCTGCCGCCATGGCCAGCCGGGGAGCCCAGAAGCGCGTAAGTGAAGGCGGTCTCCCGGTCATCGATGCTGTCGTATATGCTGACTCCTCTTCTCCCGTTTCTAGTTGACGCGCGAATACAAGAGCATCTCGGAGAACCCGCCACCGTACATTGTGGCCCACCCGTCCGACGCCAATATTCTCGAGTGAGTCTGCACGTGGCCTGCCGCTCTCCTCGGGTTCTGGGGAGGCACTAACCAACCATCAGGTGGCACTATATTATCACGGGCCCGGAAAACACACCCTACCACGGCGGCCAGTACTGGGGCACGCTCATGTTCCCGCCCGACTATCCGTTCGCGCCACCGTCGATCCGCATGCACACGCCGTCGGGCCGCTTCCAGCCGTCGACTCGTCTGTGTCTGTCCATCTCCGACTTCCACCCGCGCTCGTTCAATCCGGCGTGGGAGGTGTCGACGATTCTCATCGGCCTGCTGTCGTTTATGACGTCCGAGGAGATGACCACGGGCTCGGTCTCGGCCTCGGAGTCCGAGCGCAAATACCACGCCCTGCGCTCACGCTGGTGGAACTCGACCTGTGGCGGCTCGCAGCCGCGCCGGGATCTCGGTCCTGCCCAGGCCAACAACGTCAAGCTCGGCGACGGAGGCGCCAAGTTCCGCTCCGAGTGGGCTGCGCTGCACAAGGAGAACATCGAGTGGCTGAAGGCCCACCGCATCGACATGGCGACGGGGGCCAAGCTGCCCGATGCAAAGCCGGCCGCCGCCACAGCCGGCGCCTCCACACCCAACTCCGGCTGCGGACCACAACTCGGAAACGCCGTGGCCGGCGGAGTCGGCGGCAGCGGGACACAGGCCCAGGCTGTGGTGGATGCGGTGCGGCAAGGCCGGGGCGCCGGGCAGGGCTGGCTGTCGCAGAACAAGCTGTACGTGCTGGGCGGGCTGGTGTTTGTGTATGTGCTGATTGCACGGCTGCTCGGGGGAGACCGGGGCAGTGAGCAGTGACTCCGGAACACGGATAGGCTGCGTCTACGGAATAGGTAGGCGGTCAGAGGAGCAGGTAATGACGGTGTCCAGGTTCTCCGGGTTTGCGACGAGTAGGTTCTACAGGAGGCGTTCCGAGTGTTTGTATTTTGTCCCCTTTCTTCCTTGGCCAATAGGTCTCTTTCGTCTTTCCATTCCCATTTCTGTCTCTTTTGCCCTCGGGCCATTTTCTTCTCTTTGTTGTTTCCTTCTTTCCCGATTCCCTTCTTTCCCCCTTCCCCCTTCTAGATACTAGGTGTCTCATCTCTACGTAGGGTATTTATTTCATCTATTCAGACGAGGGGCGACCCGTCCTAAGTTGCCGCAACGAGTGACTGTGCGTGGCAACCATTTCGGATACGGATGCACCCCGTCAGCGCACAGCCGCGCCAAAAAGCAGCCACACCAAACGAGTCGTAGTGGTGGTGCGCTCAGACTCTGTCGTGCGACACTTGCCTCGCCGTCCACACCGTTTCAGGTTTTAGGGGAAGACTAGTCGAACGAGCAGTAGACAGTAGAGACGATTTAGGAATAATATAAAAAGCAAAAAAAGTAAAATAACCGAAACGAGGACGCATTTGACAACAGTTCTCCAGAGCACCTTGAGCCTCTCTTCTCGTCCACATACCATCGTCTGCCATCCGCCTCCAACCCTCTCCACAGATCACTACGTCGTATGGCCTCTGTGCGGCCACTGCAACGGTGCCTGCCGACTGCACGGTCTGCTTTTGCCGTGTCGCGGCGATCAAACAGTCTCTCTGTAGTTGTTCTCGTAGTCCCATCCCTGTTCCTTTCTCTCTTGCCCACCCACCCCTCTCCTCTTCCGTCTTCCCACCCCCCCTCCCCATTTCTTAAACGGTTCCCCGGCTACCTGGCCCTGTTGCATCATCAACGGACTATGCTGGCCGGGGCCATACAGCAATGGCAGATTTTGAATCTCCTAGGGAAGGCTGCCTCTCCTTTGTGTTGGGAGTCTGGGCCCGGGCACCAGTTCGTTGCCCCGTAAAATAAGCGTCTGCCTGGCTGTTCTTAAGTTGTGATGTCCGATTCTGTTGGCGATTCTGCCTTCTTCACGTTGTTTAGTCCTATGTGTTGACGCAGCCGGTGCCTTGCCTATTCTCTTCTTTCCTCTTTCTTCTTTTCTCCTTCCTCTCCTTTCCTCTTCTCTCCTCTCTTATCCTCTTCTCCCCTTCTTTCCTTCATTACCTCTCCCACCCATGGACAAGAGCTGGCCGCTCCAGAGCCCCGTGTTGCCGCTGCCGGCGGTGACAGCACCGGGCCCCAATGCCAATCTTTTGCACTCGCCAGAGGCCACCACATCGGCCAGCTCGCCAAGCCGGCCGTCTGACGAGGCCAACGCTCAAGCCGCCGACAGGGCGCGACCCGGACGCACGCTGTCGGCTAGCGTCAAGTACGCCAACGAAGACTACCACGACTTCATCGAGGAGGTGGGCAAGTCGACGGGCACCGAAGCCACAGCGCGGGCGGTGTTGGCCAGACAGCAGCGGCGTGTCCGGCAGCTGCCCGTCGGCACCACGAAGCTGTACCACTATGGCCGTCTGCGGCAGATTCCTGTGCGTATTGTGTCGTGTGCCTGTCTGCATGCCGTGCTAACCGCCAGACTCCATTAAACGATCCAAGAGGTGAGCCCTGTTGGCGGCTGGCCGTGTGTTGCGTGTCCGGTGCCCAAACTAACAAGTAGACCCCCTGCATCTGCCTCCGTGGCGGAAATGGGCCGCCATTGGCGCCCTCGGCATGTGTATGTTCCCTCTCCCTCGTCCCTGCTGCCTGCTGCTGGACGTGACTCTCATGCGCAAAACCAGCTGCCGCCTTGGCTGTCGCCACCGATGCTGCTCTTGGGGCGCCGCTGCTGCCTGTCTACGCCCTGCAGTACGCGTCGGCCCCCATCGACGCCACCGCCATCCAGCAGGCCGCTTTCGAGCCTGTCGTCGGGGCGGCTGCCCGGCAAAACGGCCTCCTCGCCGGCCTCGGCGGTCTCCCGCTCGCCGTCCTGCTGCCGGTGCCCACGTCCTCGCTGCCCTCGCCCCGGTCTCTCGCGATGCTCGCCACGGCGCCGCTGCTGTCCGCGGCGGCCGCGGGCTATCTGCAGGTGCCGCTGTCCGCTGCCGTCGGCCGTCGCCCGGTGGTGCTCCTGGCGGCCGCGTGTGGATGGGCCGGTGCCCTGTGGGCTGGCGTGGGCGGTCCCGGGTCGCTGCGGCAGCATCTGGCCGCGCGGGTGTTGGTGGGTTTTGGAGCGGGCGCCGGGAGTGCCCTGGTGCCTCTGATGGCCGCGCACGATCTGGTGTTCCTGCACGAGCGACACTCGGCGCTGGCTGTTGTGGCGGGGACCCAGGCCGTCATCGCAGCGGCCGCTACGGGAGCGGCGCCGGCCATTGCGGCGACAGCCGGTGCCTCGGGCTGGCGATGGGTGTATATAGCTCTGGGAGCTCTGGGGGCGGTGGCCTGGCTGGCCGTCGCGCTGCTGGTGCCCGAGACGGGCTTTCCACGGCCGAGGGCACAGCTTTGTGGCGGGCCCGAGTGGGCAGACATGGCAGACACTTCAGAAGCGGCGGCCGCCGGTCCCCGAATGGCCGCCGGCGACGTCCGGGACCCGGGCTGGCGGGCCATTCTGGCAGCACGGCCCATCTGGCAGCCCAGAGCCGCCGTCGACGGCCTGCTTGACCTCGCCCGGACGGCTCTGCTGCCGCCGGTGCTCTGGGCGGCCGTCGCCAACGCCGTGCTCCTCGTCGCCCAGCAGGCCATGGCGCACCAGGCCGTCGTCGCCGTGCTGGCCGTGCTCCAGACGTCCGAGGCGTCCACAAGGCGGTCTGCCGGGTCGTTTGCGGCCACCGGAGCGCCCGTGGCCATCGCGGTCGGGGCGGCCGGCCTCGCTGCCGGCCTTCTCGGGTCTGGGGCGGTCGCCGGCCGTGTCAGCCTCGCCGTGACGCTGCATCTGCGCAGTGCCCAGCTGGACGCCGCCGATGCGGCCCGGGGGGCCCGCCGCCGCCGCCGGTTCAGCTCCGTGCTGCTGCAGCGGTTTGTGCTGCCGACGCGGCTGGGCCGATCGCGGCGCCGCGAAGCCGAGCAGGGGCTGCCGGCGCTGGTGCTGCCGCTCGTGCTCGGCGTTGGCGGCAGTTTTCTGTTTGGCGCGTTTGGGACCGCCCCGTTCACGGCCGTGCGAGCGGCCGTGCTCGTGGTCGCCTTTTTCCTCGTCAGCCTGGCCCTGCTGCTGCTGTGGATGGGAGCCAGCGTGCTGCTCATCGAGAGCTTCCCCGTTTGGGCGGGCGCGTGCTTGGTGCACGCCAACAGCCTGCGCTTTGTGGCGGCGTTCCTGCTAGCCGGCCGCACGGCGTCGCTTGTCGGCTCGATTGGCTCGCTGGCGGCCTGGGCGGTGTACGGCGAGCTGCTGATTGTCGCGAGTCTCGGGCTTCCGGCGCTGTTTTTCGGCGGCCGCTGGATCCGGACGTGGGCGGCGGGCACGGCGGCCGCGGATTTCGACGACGACGGCGACGACGACGACGACAGTGTGCTGGGGCCAACGGCACGCATGGCCAAGGCCCGTCGCGCAAGAGTAGATACCACAGACGTCCGGGGAAAGTCGCCGTCGCCGTCAGAATCGGCATCGGCTGTGGAGTCCGAGATCGAGTTCACCATGACATCGGCTGTTTCGGGAGCCACGCCGTCTCCCGTGCCCGAACCGCAGCCACGGAAAAGCCGTGTGAGTTTCTTGACGGGCAGGGCGATGTGATGTATGTTGTATTGTGTTGTGTTGTGTTGTGTTGTGTTGTGTTGCTGTGTTGCCGTGTTGCTGTTTGATGCTTGTTAAATACCCTAGCGTTGATGTTAATTTTTGCTGTGAATACCTTGTTGATGCTGAGTTTTGCTATACCGCCTTGATTATTTAAATCTAAGAATAAAGCACTTCATTATTCGGCATTCTGCCTCCTACGGCGACTGCAAGCCAGTCAGCCATGAAAGACAGCACCGTCGCGGTTGAACGCGATGCAGTCAGTCACGGCCAGGTATTAACCATCCCCATTCACGCCCTCGATCGGTTCTGGGTTCTCCTTTCCCTCTTCGATCTTGCTTCTGCCTCTATTCCCTTCTCCCGTCACCCCCTCTTCATCTTCGCGTGCTGCTCCCGCAGGTGCTTCTCCTGCGCCTCCGTCAACGCCACGGGCTCTGTGTCTAGCGTGTGCTTCACCTTGACAATCACCGGGCTCAGCGGGTTGCAGTGTTCGTGCCCGTTGCCGATCAGCCGCTTCATCGGCCCCGTCTTTCCCATCTGCTGCACGCGCTCGTCGATGGCGTCGTGCACGGCCTCGAGAATCGCGCAGATCATCCGCGGGCTCTTCTTGACCTCTTCGGCCGCCGGCAGCAGGTGCGGGTCGACGCGTTTGCGCCGCAGCTCCTGCACGAGCAGCCCGTAAAAGAAGGCGTCGCAGTCCCGCGCAACTTGGCGGCTCCCTATAGCACACGAAAACACGTCCGGGGGGGTGTGGCCGGCAATCGGAGCCGAGCCGGGGGTCGGGACCATCGGGGATGCCGCCGGCGGCTGAGGTCCGGAACTGGCCGAAGGTGCTGGAGCGGGAGCCTGAGTTGCATTCGGAGTCGGACCAGAAGCCGGACCAGAAGCCGGAGCCGGGGCCGGGTTGGGCACCGGGTTGGGAGCGGGAAGCGGATTCGGAGCGCGACCGGGTGCCGGGCCAACCTCCAGTCCCTGTAGAATGTCCATCCGCTGTCGCAGCAGCCCCATCGCCATCCCAATAATGCCCGCGCGGTGTCTGCGGAGGTTGTCTGTATGGTTAGTCCTGTTTGGTCTCCCCAGCATCCTCCCATGTCCGTGAAGCTGCACGCACCCAAAATACCGCTGACGCTGATGGCCTCCTCGCGGGCCACTGGCCACGGCGCCAGCGCGTTCACATGGGCGCTGGCCAGCTGTCCGCTGGGGTCGATCTGCGCATTCCAGGCCAGCTGGCTGGCACAGCGCTGGAACTGCGCGCGCTCGCCGGCCTCCCAAAAGATGCGCAGCTGCAAGAAGAGCGCCGGCGGGATCCCCGGGCCGGGGCCGTCGGCCTCGTCGCTGCTGCCGACCATGGCGATCCACGTCTGGAAGTGGCCGCGCATGATGGGCACCATCTGGCAGCGGCTGGCCAGCACGAGGAGGGAGCAGAACTGGCTGAGGGTGGGATTTGTGGGCACGAGGTCGAGGCGGCCGTGGGCCGCATACAGCAGCACCGGCAGCTGGGCCACGTGGGCCTTTTGGTCGGCCAGGTCGAGCGCGGCCGTGAGCATGGCGGGAGGCAGCGAAAGAGCCGTCCGTGCTCTGTGCGCGTCGAGGAGCGTCTGCCAGAACGCAGACGACCTCGCCAGAGCCCGGGAATCGACCCGGAAGACATCCCGGATGCGCGGTCCTGCTGCCACTTCGAGCAGCAGGTCGCCTTGCTCATCGATGGGGAGTAGATCGGATTTGGGCTTGCCGCCGACCTCCATGGCTGTTGTGCCGTCCTCGTCGTCACTGTCGATGACGATGAACCGAGGAGGGTCTGGGCGAGAAGGCGTCTCCATGGACGAGAGAGGATGTGTGGGTTGAAAATGGCAGGGATCGCCGGCGTGGAAGGTGACAGAACGGTGATGCGCGGGTGAGCGTCAATAGTCCGAAACACCACAGAACTCACACCTGACACGAAATTACACAGCAGCACGTCTTCCCGGGCTTGGGGAGAGGGATGTCTTGGGTTTCGTCCAAGTGACGTCTAGTTTATTATTGCTCGGCACACCTCTAGGATGGGAATCATGTGGCCGCCCGTCTCACCCGATCACAACCTCGAGGGTCACGCTACGCTCGACGCCTGCTCCTGTTCACCTCCGCCCTTGATCGGCACCACCGGCGAGTTCGGCGTGCCCGTGGCAAAGTACGCGCGGATGTTCTCAAAGCACTCGCGCTCCGACTTGCGGTAGGCGGCGTCGGTCAGGCCGCCCAAGTGCGGCTGCACGACGACGCTGTCCTGGGTCCAGAACCACGGATCGACGTGGGGCTCGTTGCAGAACACATCGAGGCCGGCGCGGGCGACCTTGCCGGACTGCAGGGCGGCCTTGAGCGCGGCCTCGTCGACGACGCCCCCCCGCGCCGTGTTGACGAAGAAGGCGCCGTCTTTCATGGCGGCAAACTCGGCGGCGCCCATCAGGCCGGTCGTGGCGGCATTGAGCGGCGTGTGCAGCGAGACCACGTCGGCCTGGCCGAGCAGCTCCGGCAGCGTGGCGCAGTAGGTGGCCTGCAGCGCGGCCTCCTCGTCGGGCGGCAGCCGGTGGCGGTTGTGGTAGAGGATGCGCATGTGGAAGGCGAGGGCCGCTTTGCGGGCGAGGTACTTGCCGATGGCGCCCATGCCGACGATGCCCAGCGCCAGGCCCGAGGGGTCGCGGGCGGGAACGAGGGGGTGGGCGGCGGCGCCCGGAGCCGGCGGAAGGCCCTGTCGCCAGAAGCCGGCGCGGGCGCTGCGCTCGCCGTTGCTCGTGTTGCGCAGCACGGCCAGGGTCAGAAAGAGCGCCATGTCGGCGGTGGCCTCGGCGACGCCGTCGACGGTGTTGCAAAAGTAGATGCCGCGGCCGGCCAGGTAGTGCACGGGAAACTCGTTGAAGCCGGCGCTGGCGGACACGACGATCTTGAGCTGCGGCGCCATCATGTCGAAGAGGGCCTCGTCGAACGGCTCGTACGGCGGCGTGCCCATGCGCACAATGAAGGCGTCGATGGGCCCGTTCTGTGCAATGTCGAGCGGCAGCAGCCGGTGGGCGGTGTCGTGGTCGTAGGCCTCGAGCACCGAGAAGGCAAAGTCCTCTTGGAAGCGGGCCAAGAAGTCATCGCCAACAAACAACGGCGTGCCGAGGCAGACAACACGAGGTTTGGCCATAGCGATGGGGATGAGGAGGTAAGAGTAGGGAGGAGGTAAGAGTAGAAAGAGAGGGGAGGAGGTAAGAGTAAGAGAGGGGTGAAGAGAAAGGGTGGTGATGGGGTAGGAGGGGGAAGAAAGGGTGATCGGAATAAGGCTGACGCAACTATCACGATACGCCTCGATACGGCGGCTTCCCCGTTCGCCCGTTTAGATAGGTGCAGGGAATACGGGTCGGAGTGTTCAGTTAATTGCACGGCGTGGGCCAGTAGACTAACTGTCGGCCAACTGCGACGGATCGCCGCAGGGTAGTGTTGCAGGCCCGCCATCGGCGTGTTGGAATTACTCCGTGATAAATTACTCCGTAGACGATGGATTGGGGCTGGGGCTTGACAATGGCGAGATTGGACCTTTTGCTCGCTTGTTTTCGTTCTTATTTTGTTATTTTGTTATTTTGTTATTTTGCTATTTTGCTATTTTGCTATTTTGTCGGTCCTCCAATCAATCTATGCTAGGCCATAGTCAAATCAATATTAGGTCATCTCACCTCGCATCACGTTTCACTCTGCCGTGTCCAGAATCCCGGTTCAGGAATGACCGTTGGTGTTTGCTGCTGGCTGCCGGTTCCTGTCTGCTCTCACCCAACCATCACAACCCACAGCACCTCGATCACTACCATTTAGCCGTCGTGGAACCGCATCGATTACCTGGAAAGACCCTGGATCGCAGGCCAAGCTTTCTGTTTGTAGCGAGCTCTGGGTAGCAAACAAGACTCGTATCTCGACTCTTTGTCCCTCTTCCCGCTTTCACCTCGTTTTCTCGCCTCAGCCCCCTGCCTCGTCCTCTCTTCCCCGCTTTCACCTCGCCTTCCGTCACTCCCTGCCTCGTCCTCTCTTCTTGCGGATCCCCCGGCTCTCGTCTCTCCGTATATTTCTTCTCTCTCCGCCTTCCTCGTCTCACCCCAACCCCAGACTTCTGCTGCCTATCCGCTCGGACTGTTGCCCTGATCTGCACTGCCCTGCCTTTCTTGCACGCGACCCTCGCGGTCGTCGTCTCTTCCCCATACTTTGCCCATGTCGGCATCACGCCTTTTCTGTCTCAGATGCGCTCTTGGGCTTGGTCGTCCCCTGGCAGCGCTCGGCCCCGTCTGACCTTTTTCTCCGCAGAAGCCCGTGCTCTCATGCTTCTATTCCTCTTCTGTCTCCTGGCCCCTGTATTTTGTCTTCTTCCTGTCTTTCTGTCTTCCGTTCTTGCTGGGCACCCCGGCATCGTCTGTGCCATCAACGTATCTCACCCCCTCGCCTTGATCTCAGCTCGTTGGGTATTCTCGTAGATACTTCGTAGACAACCTCGAGGCAATGCCGTCCCGACTGCTGACGCATATCTCTCCGCCGATCTGTAACGCAATCAATGACCGACTGTCGTGTTTTAATGTTTTAGTGTCTTGATGTCTTGATGTCCTGCTGTCCTGCTGCATCTTCTTTCGGAGGCTCACCACCGTTCTCGTCAACCATGGATGCGCCATGTCAGAGATCGCTCGTCGTCATGTCGGCCTCCTTCGCTCCCTCCTGGGCTTGCCTAGTTGTGTTTCTGTCTCAAACGACGTGTCTGCCGCTGCATCTCGCAACCGGTTTTCTGTGTCCGTGGCTCTTGATGTTCCTGGGCGAAGGTCTTCCGTTCTTCATTCGGTGTGTGGAGGAGTATAAAGAAGCTCGTCTGTCGGTTGTCCTCATGTCTTGGCATTGTGTAAGTTCTACATTGTATCTTCTGTTTAGTTTTGTCCTGGTGGATGCTATCCTATGATTCTATCCTGAGCTTATCCTATTATTCTATCCTACGATTCTGTCCTACGATTCTTTCCTCGACTTCCTCGTCTTCCTCCTCTTTCTCGTCTTCCTTCTCTTCTCCTCTCCTCCTCTCCTCTCCTCCTCTAGTCTCCTCCTCTCCTCTCCTCCCCCACCATGAAATTCTTCGCGCCTGGTGCGCTCCTCTGTGCTCTAGTCGCTGCGGCTCCAGCGCCCCAAAATGCAGCCCCAGATGTCACCCAGCAGCAAAACCAGCCTCCAGCACTGTGCAACTCGCCGTCCAACAGGGCGTGCTGGCTGCCGGGGTTCGACATCAACACGGATTGGGAGCTCAACACCCCAACCACCGGCGTCGTCCGCAGTGTAAGTGTCTTACCGCCCCAACCGTGGGCCCATGCTAACAGACAGTACACCTTTACCATTACCGAGATGGACGAGTTCAAAGGCCCCGATGGCATGATCAAAGAGAAGGCCATGTTGATCAATGGTAAGTCAGGGCTATTGCTGGTGCGTCATGACTTGCCAACCGCTGACCTTTAGACCAATTTCCGGGTAAGTACAGCGCCAGTCCGTCCGGCCCGTGCCAGCTCTAACAGCTTCTCTGTGCCAAGGCCCAACCATTCGAGCCAGTACGTATCTTCCCAGTTCTTTTGTCCAAGTTGAATGACTGACCATCAGATTGGGGTGATACCATCAGCGTCAATGTCGTCAACAAGCTGCAGACAAACGGGTGAGTCTTCCCATTCTCTTCCCATTCTCTTCCCATTCTCTTGCCTCTTCTCTTGTCCCTTCTCTTGCCCCTTCTCTCACTCATCTCCCTCTCTCATATCCTCCCCTCATATCCCCCTCTAAAACCCCTCATATCCCCCCCTCATATCCCCCCCTCATATCCCTTTCTGTCTCTCCTCATAATCCCCCTAACCCCCTCTAACATAACTCCCAGCACCGGCATCCATTGGCACGGCCTCCGCCAGCTCAACAACAACATCAACGACGGCGCGCCCGGCGTCACCGAGTGCCCCATCCCCCCCGGCCACAACAAAACCTACACCTTCACGGCCACGCAGTACGGCACCTCGTGGTACCACACGCACGTGTCGTCGCAATATGCGTACGGCGTGACCGGCTCGATCCACATCGACGGCCCGGCCTCGGACAACTACGACGTCGACCTCGGCCCGTTTCCCATCTCCGACTGGTACTACGGCAGCGCCGACCAGCTGCTGGCGCGCGTGTCCAATGCGCAGACCAGCTTTGTGGCCGGGCAGCCGGGGGCGTCGCCGCCGAGCGACAACCTGCTCTTCAACGGCACCAACATCAACCCGCGCGGCGCGGGCGGCGCCTACGCGACGGTGACGCTGACGCCCGGCCAACGGCACCGGCTGCGGCTGGTCAACCCGTCGGTCGACAACACGTTTTCCGTGTCCATTGTCGGCCACGCGATGACGGTGATCGAGACCGACTTCGTGCCCGTCCAGGCGTACACGGCCACGTCGCTCTTCCTCGGCGTCGGCCAGCGCTACGACGTGCTCATCGACGCCAGCCAGCCCGTGGCCAACTATTGGATCAACGCCACCCTGTCCAGCACGCGCGTCTGCGGCGTGTCCAACAACCCGTATCCCGCGGCCATTCTGCACTATGCCGGAGCGCCGATGCCGGGTGCGTCGGAGTCGTCGGTGTCGTCGGAGTCGTCGGTGTCGGTCGCCGGCCGCAACGCCACCGTCCCCGGAAACAGCAGCGTCGCCGCGGCGAGCCCCCCCGGCCCGGACGCCGGAGCGCGGACCGGCCTGCCGACGGACCCCGGGACGGCGCCGGCCGATTCGCTGTGTGCCGACAACACGGACTTTGTGCCGGTGGTGCCGCGGACGGCGCCGCTGAGCGAGTTTTCGCCGCTGCCGGCCAACACGCTGCCGGTGCAGCTGCAGGTGGACGGGGCGACGTCGCGCGTGTTTTGGCAGGTCAATGCGTCGGCCATCAACGTGGCCTGGGACAAGCCGACGCTGCAGTACGTGCTGGAGGGGAACGGCAGCAGCGGCAACGGCGTCCCGCGCTTCCCGCGCGACGACAACGTCATTGCTCTGGCCAACACGTCGGCGGCGCAGTGGAGTTTCTGGCTGATCCAGAACGAGTCGCCTGTGCCGCATCCGATGCATCTCCACGTGAGTTCTTTGTCGTCTTTCCTCTTCTTCCTCGCTCCGCTCGTTTCCTTCGCTCGCTCCGCTCGTTTCCCTCGCTCGCTCGCTCACTCACTCCCACTCCCCGCCTCTAGGGCCACGACTTTCTCATCCTCGGCCAGAGCCTCCCTCCCGCCAACCCCCTCGCCCCCAACGCCGGCCCCGTCCAGTTCAACATGATCGACAAGTCCATGCTCAACGCGCACAACCCCGTGCGCCGCGACGCCACCATGCTGCCGTCGTTTGGCTGGCTGCTGGTGGCCTTCCAGACCAACAACCCGGGCGCGTGGCTCTTCCACTGCCACATTGCCTGGCACGTCAGCCAGGGCCTCAGCGCGCAGTTTCTCGAGCAGTCGCCGGCGCAGATCCGCGAGGCCATGGACCTGCGGGCGTTGGACCAGAACTGTGCGGCATGGCGCGCGTATTTTCCCACCGATCCGTTTCCGCAGACAGACTCGGGGTTGTGACAGGCTCGGGGTGGACAGACTCGGGGTGGACAGACTCGGGGTGGACAGACTCGGGTTGTAGTAAGCTGTATGGGTTAGCAACTAGTTAGCCGACTTGTTCTGTACTGTTAGACGATTGCATAGCGGCGTTGGACTGGAAATAGGCAGGTATATTCGTTCACTGCACTGGACACTATTATGAGAACGTAACATAAGCCGGAGCGGCCGAAGTAGACAGAAGACGAAAAGACAGGCGGCGGTGACGCCACAACCGCAAACCAGGCAATCGGGCAACCAGGCAACGCCACCTAATACAAACACGTGTGACGACACACAACACAGACAACACAGACAACACAATACACAGCACAGCGCACACACAACAACTACCAGAAACTGCACCAGCCAATGTAGTGCTGGCACAGGTTCTCGAGCTTGGTGGCCTCGTTGATCAGCTTGTTGACCTGGTCGGTCACGTTGAGCTCTTCGCCGGGCTTGAAGTCGCGGCCCGTGAGCTTCTGCTGCACGCGGTCGAGCACCTCGACGGCCCGCGCATTCTGCATCTCGACGACGTCCGCCTGGCCGGCGCCGGTGCCGTTGACGCCATTCGCGCCGGCGCCGTTGACGCCGTTGACGCCGTTGACGCCCGCGACGCCCGCGACGCCCGCGACGCCCGCGACGCCCGCGACGCCGGCCTGACCGCCGCCCACCCCGTTGGGAGCCGCCGCGGCGGCCTCGCCGTTCGGCGTCGGCGCCAGGGGCGAGCTGTTGGTTCTCGCGCGGGCGCGGCCCAGCGGGTCGGGGTCGTCGGCGCCGTCGCCGCGCAGCACGGCCGGGCGGGCCTCGAGAATGGACGGGCGGCGCGAGCGGGGGCCGCCGGGCTCGCCGACAATGGACATCTGGCGCTCGGAGCGGAAGTTGGGGCCGGCCGGCGACGGGGTGGTGAGGCGCCAGGTGAGGAGGGGGTCGTGGATGAACTGGGGGTTAGCGCATGCGAGATAGCAATAGCAGGAATAAATAGCAAGGACGGGAAACTCACGGCCTCGAGCACGGCCATGACGCTGTCCTTGTTGTCGCGCAGGACGCGCATGACGTGCTCGCAGGTGATGCGGAAGCTGCCCTCGATGTTGCTGACCTCCATGGCAAAGGTCAGCATGCGGGTGAGGCGGAAGGGCACGCGCTCGGGGTACTTTTCGCGCTTCATGGCGACCTCGAAGCAGTCGCCAAAGTCGATGTGGATGACCTGGCCGGTGATCTTGTCGAGCATCAGGTTCGAGGGGTGGCGGTCGCCGAGGCCGAGGATGTAGCCGACCATGGACATGACGCCGAGCGAGCGGGTGTAGGTGGTGCGGCGCTCGAGCCAGGCCTCGGAGTTCTTGCTCTTGAGCCACAGCACGCGGTACAGGTCCTGGCCGGTGGTGTTATCGAGCGCGTAGCCAAAGACCTCGACCTTTTGCAGCAGCGTCAGGTTGTCGTAGTCGGGCGCCATCTGCAGCATGATGCGGTGCTCGATGTTGAGCAGGATCTTGCGGCTGTCGCGGTAGTCGCGGATCAGCATGTGGATGGTGTCGCTGTTGTAGACCCAGCTCAGCAGCCCCGAGTTCTGCGACAGCGGGATGGCGCGGTAGCGCTGGATGTGCAGGTGGCGCTTGTAGCACTCCGAGTCCATGGCCAGCAGCGTGTTGCACAGCCCGAACAGCTGCATCACGCGCTCGTCCTGGCGGATGTCCTCGTGGCCCTTGAGCAGGAACATGTGGCTGAGCCCGTCGCTGCCGTTCATCTGCATCTGGCGCGGCCGCTGCTTCGAGCTGAGCACGTTGAGCAGCGGCTCGAACGACGCGATGCGCACCACCGGCTGCCCGCTGCGGTAGCGCCCCGGCACCGACAGCGCCAGGTCGCGCGCCTCCAGCAGCTTCGGGCAGCAGTACATCAGCTCCAGCGTCGTCATCTGCGGCAGCTGCCGCGTGATGCGCCGGAACACCTGGTAGTACAGGTCCCACGCCTGGTTGAGGTCGCTGACGTCGCGGCTGCCCTCGTACTGCCGGCACCAGTCGCGCGCCTCCGCCAGGTCGCGCCCAAACGCCTGCGTGAACGACACCTCGCGCAGCGTCTCCGGCCCGCGCTCCAGCAGCCGGTGCAGCGGCTCCAGCACCGCCAGCATGCCCTCGATGTTGTGGTCGCCAAAGTACAGCCGCGACGCCTCCTCCAGGCCCTCGTGCCACAGCTCGTGCCACAGCACCGCCACCCGGATCAGCTCGTGGCTGACCAGGTCCGCCTGCTCCACCAGCGTCGCGCTGTGCTGCCGCAGCGTGTCCATGATCTGGCCCGCCGACCGCGACCGGTCCGTGTGCTCCCACGACTTGATCGCCACCGTCAGCGGGTACACCAGCGCCTGCGGGTGCGCCCGCCCCACGTCCGCCAGCAGGTTGTGCACCGACTGCTGCACCAGCTTCTTCGGCTGGCTGATCCGCGCGATCAGCTGCGGGATCACCTCCAGCCACGTGTCCACGCTGACCCGCCCGAACCCGTCCGTCACCGCCCGGTACACCTCCGCGTTGCCGCCGTGCGTCAGCCACAGCGTCAGCAGCCGCAGCGTGTCCTGCAGCGTGCTGCCCTTCGACAGCGCGATCGACTCGAAGAACCCGCGCACCGCCGCCACCACGTAGTCCACGAGGGGGCCCACCCGCTCCGCTCCGCCGCCGCCGCCGCTGCCCTCCGCGTCCTGTCCCGCCCCCGCCTGCACCACCTCAAAGTTCGCCAGCGCCCACGCGTGCCACGCCTTGTACCACTTCGCGTTGTACTGCGTCGCCTTGGCGTAGTTGACCAGGATGTCGTGCACGTGCGCGCTGCGCCACGGGTCGCGGTGCAGCGTGATCAGCCAGTCGCCCGTCCGCAGATAGCACTTGGCCAGCAGCGTCGTCTGCTCCTGCAGCACCCGCTGCATCTCCGGGCTGAGCTCGCGCAGGTCGTACTCCGCCCCGCTCGCGCCGACCGCCCCTCCGTGCACCCCGTTGGGCCCGCCGCCCACCGCGCTCTGGAACTGCTGCTTGGCCGCTTCCAGCCGGTAGTTGAGGTCCGCCGTAAACTGCCGCAGGCAGTCCAGCGACTTCTCCGCCATGCCCGTGCCCCGGTTCTCCGCCAGCTGCCCGCGGTCCCACTGGTACTTGAGCACCGCGTAGATCACCTGCGACGGCGGCGGCTGCGGCGGCGGAAAGTCGTCCACGCCCCCGCCCCCGCCCCCGNNCCCCCGCCGTTGCCGTTCGCATGGACGCCGCTGCCGCTCCCGCTCCCCCCAAAGCCCATGCCCGCCGTCCCCAGCAGATCCGTCGCCGCCGTGTCGTACAGCAGCCGCCCGTTGCGGAAATCCCGCCGCTCGCGCGGCACGCCGTCCAGCCCAAAGCCCAGCCCCGCGCCGGCCCCCCCTCCCCCTCCCCCGAATCCCGCCCCCGCGCCGCTCGCGCCCGCGCTCGCCTCGCGCGCCGCCCGGCTCCGCCGCTCGCGCTCCTGCTCGTATTCCTGCATCCGCGCATGCTCGTGCGCCCGCCGCGTCGCCGCGTCCACCCAGTGCGGGATCGTCAGCTCCAGCGCGTCCTCGTTCCCGATCAGGTGCTTCAGCGACTTCTCCGCCAGCCCCAGCCGCGCCGACTTGCGGCACAGGTTCGCAAACTTGATCCACATCGGCATGTTCTCCCGCGGGCTCACCACCAGCCCCCGCAGCCGCAGCATCCGCTGCCACACCTCCACGTTGCGCTGGCACCCCAGCAGCCGCACCTCCCACGTCCGCCGCAGCGACGCCTTCTTCTTCTCGTCGCACTGCTTGTACGTGATCAGCTCCTCCAGCTCCGCCAGCATCTGCACCCGCACAATCACCTGGTACGCCCGCGTGTACGACTCCGTCACCAGCGCGCTCAGCTCCATGTCCAGCCCCTGCCGCGCCTGCTCCACGCACACCGTCGCCTCCCGGTACTGGTTGCGGTGCAGCGCCAGGATCGCCCCGAAAAACGCCCGGTCCGTCGAGTGCCGCTTCATCGCCTGCAGGTAGTTGTCCATCTGCTCCCACTTGCCCAGCCCCCACGCCGCTGCCGTCGCCAGCGGCGCCACCACCCGCTTGATCTCCGGCCCCGACGACGCCCACGTGTTGCTCGCAATCGTCGCCAGCGCCTCCCACTCCCCCAGCGCGTGCAGGCACCGCATCTTGCCCATCACCAGCTCGATCGGCGCCGCCTGGTGCGCCGGCAGCTCCTGCTCCCGCTGCTCGTAGTACGCCAGCGCCTCCTCCCACCGCTCCAGCTTCTCGAACCACGTCTCCCGCAGCTGGATCCCGTCCTTGTACAGCTGCGCCTTGCGCAGGATCCCAATCGCCGCGTCCGACTGCTGCAGCTGGTTGTTGATCGAGATCAGCGCCTCCACCGCCGACGTGCTCTGGTCCTGCAGAAACTCCAGCTCCTTGTAGTGCAGCGCCTTCGCGTACGTGTGGCACCGCCCCGCCTCCCGCCCCAGCACCCGGATGTCGATCGGCAGCGCCTTGTCGTCGTGCTCCATGAACTCCGCCAGGTTCAGCAGCAGCCCCAGCAGGTCCGGCGGGATGTGCTCCGACTTCATCGCGTTCTCAATGTTGAGGATCAGCTCGTCCTGGTACGTGTCGTACAGCTCGCTCCAGCACGACACAAACGCCGAGTTGAACAGCTCCCGCGCCAGCGGCGGGTACACGTTGCCCAGCGCCGCACACGCCCGCAGCGCCTGGTGCGGCGACTCGTTCAGCAGCGTCGTGCTGAACCCCCGCAGCCACTCCTGCCAGTCCTCCTTTGTCGACTTGCCCTTCGTGTCCCACGCCGCCCGCAGGTGCACCGCGTTCATCTCCAGCTTCTTCGGGTTCTGGTCCACCACCAGCACCACCTCCTCCACCTGGTCCACGAACCGGTTGTCCGGCGTCAGGTCCTGCGGCAGCACCTCGCCCTTCTGCAGCTTCGCCACCAGCAGCTCGTAGTTCGTGTGCTGGATCCCCTGCTGCGCAATCGTCTTGTTCACCATCGTCATAAAGTGCAGGTAGTCCTTGCCCAGCTGGTGGATCAGCGCGCACAGCGTGTCCAGCGCCGCCGTCCGCAGCCCCGCGTCTGCCGCCGTGCTGCTCGCCAGGATCCGGTTCAGCGGGTGGATGATCTTGCTCGCGTAGTCGTTGAGGTTGACCATCCGCGAGATCTTGCTGACCGCCTCGATCGCCGTCTTGCGCAGGAACGCCGGCTGGTTCGGCCGCTCAAACGTCCGCACAATCACCGGGATGATCAGGTGCATGTACTCCTCGCTGCTCGACCCAAACACCAGGAACGCGTGCAGCACCTTCTCCGACGCCTGCCGCCGCGCCGACGTGTCCTTCTCCAGCACCCCCAGCATCAGCGGCAGCAGCCCCGCCAGGTACATCTTGAACTCGCCCTCCAGCGACCGCGAGATCGACTCGATCAGCAGCAGCATCGTCGCGTGCAGCGACGGCGAGCTGCTCCAATACTCCTGGATGATCTCCACCAGCTGCGGCAGGTAGCTGCGGATGTTCTGCCGCACCACGTTCACCAGCGTCGCCAGCTGGCTAAAGTACGCCTCCGCCTTGCTCAGCGACGTGCTGCGGATCACCTGCAGGAACGCCGGGATGATCCGGTCCAGAAACCCCACGCAGTCCCCGCCAATCGTCCGGAACATCGACATGATCGCGCTGATCACCTCCTGGTGAAACTGCACCAGCGACTGGTCCCGCAGGATCCCCAGCAGCGCGTTGATCACCACCGTCGGGAAGTAGTCCTTGTTCGACGGCGTCAGCCCGTTCATCATCAGCGAAATGTCCGTCGTCTGCGTCGCCGGGTCCACCGGCCGCTGCAGCTCCGGGTTGTGCTCCTCCACCTGCTGGTGCCGGTACGGGTCCAGCGCCCCCAGAATCCCCATCAGCTTGATCGTCTCCTGCCGCAGCGTCGCGTGCTGCGGCTCGCCGCGGATAATGTTCTGCAGCAGGTCCAGCAGCTGCGGGTACTCCAGGTACGGCGTGATCACGTACCCCGAGTTCGACGCCAGCTGCCCAATCGTCTGCAGCGCCGCCTCGCGCTTCGTGATCGACGACTGGTCCTGCAGCGCCTCCACCAGCACCGGCATCAGCCGGTCCTTGTACCGCAGCATCTCCTCGCCGCCCGCCGAGCACAGCTCGCCAATCGCCTGGATGATCGTCGCCGCCACCGACGCCGTCGCGTCCGACGCCTTCGGCAGCAGCACCTCCATCATCGAGTGCACGTACGGCTGGATCAGCCCCTGCGCGTTCTGCACCAGCAGGCTCAGCAGGCACGCGCTCTCCTCCTTGTTGCGCGCCACGTCCGAGAACTCGAGCTCCGTCAGCATCTGGATCAGCGTCTTGCGCAGCGACGGCACAATGTACGCCGGGTTCTCGCGCGCCAGCCGCCCAATCAGCCGCACCGCCACCTGCCGGATCGGAAAGTACTCGTCGTTGAGCGCGTAAAAGGCCGTGCGGATGTTCTCCGCCTTGCCCAGGTGCCGGTCAAACCGGCTGTCCAGCGCGTTCAGCACCGTCAGCCGGATGTGCGGCACCGGGTCCGACACGCCCACCGTCAGCAGCCGCTCCACCACGTCGCCCACCACCTGCATCGCGTGGTAGCTGTCCTGGTTCACAATCGGGTCCCGCAGGTACAGCTGGCAGCACGTCAGCGCCGCCGCCTCGCGCGTGTCCGGGTCGTCGTCTTCCACGTAGCGCATCGCCACGTCCCGCACGAACTCGTTGAGCACGTGGCCCTGGAAATCAAAGCACCCCAGCGTGTTGAGCGCCAGCTTCACCTCGGCCTTGTGCTGCTCGACCGACGCCGCGTCTTTGGCCGCATCCCGCGACGACGACGACGTCGACGCCATCGCCGCCGTCGGTGTCGCGGCCGACAGCAGCATCCCGCTGCTGCCGCCGCCGCCGCCCAGCGGCGCGCCCAGGTGCTTGTAGGGCTCGCCCGAGAGCACCAGGCTGATCATGTTCAGCAGGCGGTCCTGGATCGTCGGCCGCACCGCCGGCACGTAAAAGGCAATGTCCACGAGCGCCTGCGTCAGCTTCGACGTCATGTCGCACGCGAAGATCGGGTCCAGCAGCGCCTCCATGTACTTGGTCAGCGTCTGGCCCACCGCCACCGCCAGCCGGCTGATGCAGTCAAAGACCGGGTCGACGGACGCCTTCTTGCGCGCGTTCACGCTCAGGCCCTCGCGGATGTAGATCAGGATGCTGTCGAGGTACGGCGCCATCGCGCTCTTGACCGCGTTGGCGATGCTGCCAATGGCCACAAAGGCGTCGTTGCGCTCCTTCTCGCGCTTCAGCATCGCGCTCAGGTAGATCATGAACTGGTGCAGGTGGTTCTCGGAGAACTGCGTCGGCGAGTAGATGGCCAGGTCCGGGATCAGCTGCACCGACGTCTTGCGGATCGTGGCGTCGCGGTTGTCCTTGTAGCGCGACACAATCTCGCACGCCTCCGCGTAGTGGTGGTTCATGTACATGCCGCCCTGTTCCAGCAGCTCCTTGAGCACCAGCAGCGACCCGTGGATCGACTCGACCGATCCCATCTTGAAGCCGCGCGTCGCCTCCACGTACATCTTGTCCATGATGCTGCCCTTGAGCTCCGGGTCGCGCTCGCTGATGATCTTGAAGCACGCACACACTGCCTCCGACGAGGTCACGCGGATCAGATGCCGCGGGTCGCGCAGGCCCACCCAGATCCAGTCGAGAATGTCCGTCACCTTGCCGTACATGAGCGTCGGTGCGTTGCGCGCGATTTCCCGCAGCAGCAGCACCGCGCTGTACCGCCGCTCTTCGCTGCTGCCGTCCTGCAGAAACTCGAGCGCCAGCTGCACGTCTGTGTCCACCAGCGACGACACCAGCGAGCCGCCGCCCGGCCGGCACAGCTTGCCAATGACGATGGCCGCCGGCTGCATGCAGTTGATGTCCTTGCCGGCCATCAGGCGGTTCAGCGCGCTGGCGAACCGCGTGTACTTGACCGTCGCGTCGACCCCGTCGAAGTCGACAAACGCGTCCAAGGCGTAGATGCCGCCGAGCCTATCCGACGTGCTGTCGCCCTGCACCAGCGTGCTGACCTTGTTGAGCAGCGTGCCCCAGTAGGCCTGGAACTGCTCCGAGGTGGAATCTGGCGAGTTAGCCGCCGTCCTGCATGTCTCCCTTCCTCCTTTTCCTTGCTCCTTGTTCCTTGTTTTGCCTCTCGCTCACCTCGTTGTGTAAAGACCACCAGCTCTCGCAGCTGCTGGGCTGCTCGCCGCCGAGCATCGTCATTGATGGTTCTGCCACGTTCGTTAGCACGCCGTCGCTGCTCCCGCCTGGGTGCCACCTACTTGGACCGCAGCTCCTTGAGCAGGGAGTCCGTATTGGGCTCGGCCGACACCTGTGTCGATGCCATGGCCGCTTGTTGTGTGTTGTTCGCCGCCGTGGCCAGTCAGTCGCCTCCGCTTCAACGCGATGCCGTTGTCGATGCAGGGACTCGCATCGTCGGCACGCCGGAAGAGGAATGCTTGCGCAGGGAGTCGGGAGATTCCTCGAGCTCCGGTGAGTGAAGTTGAGGTGAGTTGGGTCAGTAGAGGTGAAGTTGGGGGGGGAGTGGGAGTCGAAGTCGAATGAAAACAAAAAAGGCGAATACGTAGACGCAAGCCGACCGCTCGTCCGGAACCGAAAATCGTCAAAAGATAAACACGCTTCACCAAACGGCGACCGACGCTGGAGATATGCTGAAAAAGGTCAGCTGTCTGCAGATCCACAAAGCTCAAATGGTCGAATGCCAAACATCCAACAGCACGCAGGCGTCGTCGTGTGCAGAAAGACAGGGTTGGCAGGATGCAGCGTTGAGCGATGGAAGCAGAAAAGAACGAGGAGAGGGAGGACAAACAGCGGCACGTCCGTAACGTACGAGATGCGGTGAGAGACGAGGTGGGATGTGGCGGCAGCGGTTTGTGTTGGTGCAAAGGCGATTCCCTCAATAGCGACGCACAGGGAGAAACAAAGATGCGAGACAGAATAGCGCAGCTCTGCTGCGGGCTGGCGGCAGGTGCATCATGTGGACAGTCAGTCGCCCCTGCCTCTCGTAGTGTAGTACACGGTGGGGCCACGCACTAGACTACTGCATACATATATATGTATAGCTGCTAGCACCGTCCGCCGCTGTTAGCACTATCTATTCGCACGTTGCCGCACGTATCTTATCGCTCGTTTGATCCAACGACGTCTACGAGCAGCATCCACCCAACGCTTCACATCCACGCCACACCCCCCCGACCACACCATGGGCAATGACGGCGGCTCCATTCCCAAGCGGCGCGAGCTGGTCAAGTCGGCCGCACGGCTGCCCACCGTGTCCCAGCTCAAGGCGTCCGCCCTCGAAGCGCTGACGCACGCCTGGCAAACGGATCCTGTCACGGGAAAACGCCTCGACCTCGACAACGCCGCTTCCGACTGGCGCGGCCGCCTCTACAACTTTGAAACCATTGTGTGCGGCCTGCTCCCGGACGGCACGGACGATGCCGATGCCCCCGCGCCCTCCAGCACCGCCGACGCCGACGCCACCGCCCGCCCCGGCAACACCACCGGCCTCACTTTTGCCGACACGCAGATCCAGTCTCTCCGCGACGTCGTCAAGCTGCAGACCCAGCGCACGGCCGGCGGCAAGGCCCCGTCCGCGGCGTCCTGGCAGTGCCCGGTGACGCTCAAGCAGCTCGGGCCCGCCACCAAGGCCGTGTACCTGGTGCCGTGCGGCCACCTGTTTGCCGACGCCGCCGTCGAAGCCGCCCTGCCAGAGCTGCTGTGTCCGGCGTGCAGCACGCCCTTTTTGGCCGACAACGTGATCGACGTGCTGCCCACGGACGCCGCCGTCGTCGACAAGCTGCGCGCGCGCCGGGACCGCCTGCACGCGGACGGGCTGACGCACAGCCTCAAGAAGGACAAGAGCCGGTCCCACGGCGACGGGAGCGGGAAAAAGAAGAACAAGAAGAAGCGGAAGGCCGAGGGCGACGAAGACGCGCCGGCGCCGAAGAAAAAGGAGGCCGACAGCAACGCCAGCAAAATCAGCAGAGACAGCCGTCTCAGCGGCATCAACAATGCGGCCGCGGCCTCGCTGACAGCCAAAGTGCTGGCCGAGCAAGACCGCATGAACAAGCAGAGAGGGGTGGCCCTGTAGCCATGTCCGGGCCTGTCGGTGTCTCTGCTGTGTATTTCCCTGTAGATATTATATGGTAGCGGCGTTGGGCGGCGGTTCTGCACAGGCAATAGCAGCCATGTTCTCGCATGCATTCTGTACTCGTATTCGCTGTCTTTACATTCTAGGTCCCTGTCTATGCTGCATCGAATGCCTCCCGTGGTAGCGTGCCGCCTACAATTCGTCCTTCTGGCCAGACGCCTCGACCACGCTGTCGCACGCGATCGGCGCGCCCACCTCCATCTTGTACACGCACTTCTCGGCCTCCGTCACCCGCCACACCTCCTCCTTCTCGGCACAGCCCACCCAGACATCCGTCCGCCGCGCCGGCCCGTTCCAACAGTGCTGGCCGTTCTCGTAGCGCAGCACCATGCGCGGGCCCTTGCCGAGGCTCTTGCCGTCGAGGCGCTCCTCGTCGTCGGCCTCCTCCACGTCGATGCGCGCAAACGAGCCCAGGCCCGTGTTTCCGTGGCCCTTTTTGGACTTTTGCGTCGCCTGGCCCAGCCAGCACACCTCGTACTCGTACTCGCCGGCCTCCATGGCGACGCAGGCATCGCGGACGGCCCGCAGGATGTCGTCCTGCCCGTAGTCCTTAGCCAGGTCGGCCTCCGAATCGACGATAGCGTTGCGCTTGTTGCTCAGCTCGGCGTCGGCGCTGTTAAAGGCCATGCGCGCGTTGCGCAGCGCCGTCGACTCGACCGCCGCGCCGCCGCCGTTGTCCGCCAACACGCCGCTCTCCACCAGCCACACGCGCAGCGCGGCCAGCTTCTCGTTGACGAACGCGTTGACGAACGGCGGCAGGTAGGCCTGGAAGCTGTACACTGGGGGTGTTAGTGTTGAAGGGCGTCGAAAGAAGACAGAGGGAAACGCGGGACAAAACAGAAACAAAGTGGGATGACAACGAAAGAAACAGAAACACAGGATGGAGTGAAGAACACAGACAACAAAACACGCATGCACGCACAACACCAACTCACATATATCCGTGTCCGTCTCGTCCTCCTCGAACTCGGCCCAGTTCACGCCGCTGTCGACGCCGTCCTCCTTCAGCACCGCGTAGATGTCGGCGTCCGCGACCTCTGCCTTCTTTTCGTTGGCCGTCTTTGCTGCGTAGTCCTCCCACGCGTGCACGGCCGCCTTGACGCCCTCGTCGTTAAAGTTGGGGTTGTACTGCGTCTGCAGATTCCGCAGCACCTCCTCCAGCTCGTCCACCTTGTCCTGCAGGTCGTCCCGCTGGTCCAGCACCTTGTCCAGCGTCCCGCGCAGCTCTTCGACGCGCTGCTGCGCCAGGCCCACGAGCACGCCGAGCTTGCCGCCTCCGCCGCTGCCTTTTCCAGCCCCCTTGCCGCTTCCGCTCTTGCGCACCACCCGGCTCTTCTCTGCCCGCTCCGTGGCCGCCAGCTCCTTCTCCAGCCGCTCGCGCCGCGTCTCCAGCTCCACCGCCTCGCCCTTCATCTCGTCCAGCCGCTTCTCGATGCCCTTGCGCAGCTCCTGCGCCTTCTGCGCCAGCTCCTGGCGGCGCCCCTGCGCCTTTTCCTGGCTCTTGCGCCGCGCCGCCTCGACGCGCCGCACCTCCTTGCCAATCGCCGCGCACCGGTTCTCGCACTTGATGCCGCCCTTGTGCGCGTACTCGTCGCTGCCGTCGCAGCACAGCTCGTAGTCGCACACGCCGTCGTTGACAAACGAAAAGGGCACGTAGCTGCCCACGTGGCCGGCATTGGCGCACCAGAAGCCCGGCAGCGCGTGTGTCGTGTTGGTGGTCCCGGACGGCGACCCCGGCAGCGGCTGTGGCGGCGACAGCGGGTCCAGAAACGAGCACGCCGCCGTGCCCGGCTCGTCGGAGCCGTCAGGACAGTCGCACGAGTCGTCGTTGACCTGCGAGGCCTTGAGCAAAATGTCGGGGTGCTGCACGCAGGCAAACCGGTCTTTGGCGCCGTAGAACTGCGCAACTGGCCCGTCAGCAGTGCCCACGAAGCCTCCTCTCGTCTCTGCCACCATCGGCCTCCTGCTCTCCCCTCTCTCCATTTCCCTCACTCACATTCTGGGCTCACGCCTCGAGGCAAACTCGCCGCCAGCGACGAATGGGCTCCGGCCAGCGCTCCGGCTACTAATAACGCCTTTGTTTGCCGCATC
The DNA here is from genome assembly GCA_001513895.1 of Graphilbum fragrans. NCBI lineage: Eukaryota > Fungi > Ascomycota > Sordariomycetes > Ophiostomatales > Ophiostomataceae > Graphilbum > Graphilbum fragrans. Next base: position 552,316 of record LLKO01000024.1, read on the forward strand.
GTCGGTCGTGTCCTGTCAAATCAAATCGCGCCGAATCCAGCTTGTCAATGCCAGTCAAATCACACATACAAACGGAACCAAATGCAGGTGGAATGCCGTCAATGCTCGATCACAGAGCTCTGTCCTCTTCTCAAACACCCCTTACAAAGGCAAGCTGTCCAATTCGGGCTGGTACACTTACCCGTTCCTGCTTATGTAATGGCGCTAAAAATAAGCGCGCCAGTCTACAGCAGTCCTGTAGTTACGCCAGCGCACTTCCCCTCTGCTATCATAGCTTCCCCGCTGTTATCGCCAAAAAAAAAAAGAGACAGTCCAAAAGGCCTCTTTTTCCGGCGCCCAAAATGCCTCCCCAGCGAAAACCCCCCTCCGCCCGCATCCCGTTCGAGGACAACTTCTCGACGCCGCTCGTCATGGACCAGAACGTCATCATGAACCCGACGCACCCGTCAGCCACGGCGCGCAAGGCCCTGCGGCAATGCGTGGACGGCGCCATCGCTGTCGTGAAGCAGCTCAACGAGCACAACGCACAAATGTTCGCCACGGCCGACCAGTACTGCAAGCAGATGCGTGCGGCCGCGGCACTGCCATCGGCGGCGGCGCCCACGAGCAAGGCGCCCGTCTCCGCCGCCGACGCCGCCATCGACCCCTTTGCGCTCGCCCGCGATGCCGCCACCCTCATCCACGCCCATGCCACCAAACTCTCGCTGCTCATCATCACCGAGCCCTTCACCATCTCCGCCATCTGCCGCGAAACCGAGGAGCTGCTCGCGAAGCCCGTGCCCTCGCTCGTCACGGCCGTCGAGCTCTGCCGCGGCGACCGCTTCTCCTTCCACTTCCAGCGCCAGCTCGCCCTGCGCGCCCAGGCCGTGCTCCGCTGCGTCCTCACCCTCCTCGAGGCCATTCCCAGCAACGGCCAGGTCGTGCCCGTCGAGAAGCGCGGCCCGCCGCAGGACGCGCACGCACGCATCTGCGCCCTCGCTAACCCCACGCACGAGGACGCCCGCCGCGTGCTCAACTACAGCCTCGCCAGCACCGGCATTTTGTGGAACGAGTGCGATGCGCTGGTGGCCCTGGTCGGCCAGGGCCTCGAGGGGCTCGCCGTGGAAGCGGTCCAGGAGCTGGCCTCCCTGCTCCAGGACATGCTCGCCGAGCTGCAGGAGTGGAGCGAGGCCGAGGACGATGCCGACGAGGACGGCGACGCCGACAACGACGACGCCCGCAGCGACGCCGACAGCGGCTACGGCGGCCACGGCGAGGACAACCCCGACGACGCCGCCCAGGCCTTCATCGACGACATGATGGACAGCGTCATGCCCATCCCCGACGGCGACCCCGACGGCCTGCGGCCGCGCCTCGCCGTCTTTATGCGCAAGATGCGCACCACCAATCTGCTGTGTGCCGCTATTATCAAGCGGCGCCTGAAGAAGATCCCTAAGCTGCCAAGGGCCGCTGCCGCTGTTCCGGCCGCAGACTCTGCCGCGGCTTCCGCTTCCGCTTCCTCCACGGCTGCCGCCTGTCCCGTCGACCCGGTCGGCGTTCGCCTAGACAGAGCCGTTGGTGCGGTACAGCGCCAGGCCGACGCGTTTGGGGAGGTTGTGGCCGCTTTTTACGAGCATGATCCAGAGGCCGTCGACGCCGCCATGCGAGAGTGCTTTGCTGCTGCCAGCGGAATTGCCGCAGACCTGTCACTCACCTGGTCCGGAGGGCGCGACGCGTTCAGCGACTGGGCCGCCAAGTACCAGGAAGAGATCCAAAAGACAGAGAGCTAGAGCGTTGGCGTATTCGTCTCTTCATTGTTTCTTATTGTTATTTATATCCGTTTACGAGACATGCACAGCGGGATTTGGATTTTGGGTTGGCAACACGAGCCCTACGGGAGCACCGGTGCCTTGAGCAGGATCGAACAGAACGATTTGACGATGGCATATAAAAACGGAAGAACAAGCGTGTCATTCCCCAGGGAAATGTATTGGGTATCGGGAATGATGCTTGTTGATCTCACTGGCAGCTTTTGTTGAGCGAATGAAGGAGTCAATTTCAAAATTATCTTTTTCAAGTAGTTATTAAGACTTTTATGTTTACCGATTCCTTACGTATTAATAGATGATAATAATAAGCTTTTCATTGTTTCTTGGTTGGATGGTATTTCATAATTTACTACTTTGAATATATAATTTTTACAATAAATAATATCAACCAAAGAGTAAATTGAAAATAGCAAAATACTTTCCTATTATTGTTATATTTCCCGACATGAAAGATCAAATTTGGAGACATAGACATACAATCAATTTCAGCCACAGGAAATCATGGCTTCAACATTCATGCTCCTACCTAGGAATTAAAGGCCACAGATAAGTATAGGGTGAGAAAATTGCAAATACCGCTCCCAAAGGCTAGATTGTGATCATTTGAAACTCATTCCATATCTTGCGGTCGGCACCCTGGATATCATGTCGACATAGATTTCTGACAAGCATTGCCGTGAGACTATAGGAAGCTACCCGATACGTTGGACGTGTCATGCCATCCCCGAGCCATCCCCAAAAATTATCGCGATCGCGAAGCCACCGGTATCGGCGCTAAATACATTCTGGCAAGTACTACCGCGAGACTGAGGAAAGCTGCCGATGCGTCGAACGTGTCATGGCATTTCCCGGACTCCTGAAAGTTCTTACGATCACGATGCCACTGCTACCAGTCCCAGGAGCTTGTTGACCCCGACAAATTGTCCATCATGGACATTGTCAGCGAAGATGACCCGGTTTATCTTTCTGGATCACTGTATTGATATTGTGCACTCAAGGACTTCTTCTCTGCCTTGTGCTGCGTTTCGATGCGTCGACTGAGTATGCGTACACTACAGCCTATCGACATGGAGGCGGTGAAACTCTGTCTCTCCATGCGACGTGCCTTCGTCCTGACCAGATCCAACGCTGGCAGGCTCCGGGGATGAGAATTTGGACCAGCAGTTATGGGTCGGAAATGAATGGCCTGGGACGCAAGAGAGGTATGTCGTTAACGGAAGACATGGTACCCTGGGTACAAGAACATTCGGTTGGTAAAGCGTCTTCAAGATCTTACTTTTAACCGTTTACGTGGCACCGGATGATAATATTTCAGAGACACGATTTTCATCTTGCAATGTGGCTGGTTGTTTTGTGGTCGTTTGCTTAGCCGAATACTGGTACTAGATTGACCTCATTGGGCTCAAACTATGGATGTCTGTCTCTCATATTCTCTTGAACGGCGAGGGTAGTCATCAAGGTCTTTGGTAGCACAGATAATCGTAGAGGTAGAGGGCATGAAATCATGCGCCCTAACACACTTTGGGAAGGGGATGAGTACTCGTACAGGCTACGATGAGCGCCGTTTAGGCAGACATTTACCTCCAGCAGCTCTGACGCGAGGGCATCACCATGGATGGATGTGTATGAAAGTATTTACATGTATCACGTGAGTTCCTCGCACGAGAACTCGTACAAATGGCCTTGTAAGGCGTTTCAATTGCTATGAGGCGGCTTGCAGGAGGTGACGCTGTGCCATACAACACAACCGCTGAAGCACATGGCACATGCACTAGGTGGATTAGCAGGCAACAATACCAGCCTAGATCCCTTGCTACGCATACTTCCAATCGATTTCCGGCACTGGGAGCGCACGAATCCCTCTTTGGCTGTACAACGGGATGCAGCAAGTGGTGCCGTCTTGGTGAGTGATCTGATTTCAAAGCAGCTGGGACGGGAGCCATAAAAGAATGCCGGAGCCGAACCAAACGGGTTCCGTAGTTCCATTGATTCAGGGCCGAACTACATCCGGTATCGCGGCAAGGCGAACCGGTGTCCGAATGCTTGCAAAGCTTCGCGACAGATCGAGTAGTCGTACTCGTATTCATTTACTAGGAAGAGCTATCTACTAGTTTTTTCTCTATCACAACAGGATGCGACATACGGTCGCGTTTGTCATGGCGAATACGAATACGCAGACGAGCTGACCAGTGTTCGGAGCACAGAGTAAAACTCTTACAGTTACGACCAGTGGGCGAGGCAGCTGTTGTGGGCCTCTGTTTGGTGGCAGTGCAGAGCTCGGCAGTCGACGAATAACCCTGCTGGCGGTGGGAGCTACACTGGATCTGTACAAGGCGTGCTGGGCTGCAAATTGGCTATTTTACTTCTGGCGGCCGCGCCATGCAAGAGCAGGCAGCGAAATGACGGTTTCAGGCGGCGCTGTAGTCATTGCTCCGCTCATTGGGCCAAGGTCCTTGTGTGGATATCTGTGTACAATACGAGTACTGTCAGGCAGGCGTAAGAACCGCACCTCTCGATACGGACGGAGGACACCATACGCCGTACATACGCACAACCCCTCCAACGTGGCAGGTAAATGAACTGCGTGGACATGTCTTGCGGCCATGCAGCTGGCTAATTTAGCATCGCAGTCCCGGTGGGTTGGCGGTCGATCCCGGGGCCTTGGAAAGGGAGACGCGGCCAGGAGAGCGAGTACGAGTACGAGTACGGGAAGAAGCAAAAGATATTATCAGGATCCGGGCCGCCATCTCGATGTTGGATTGCCTTCGGACTCCGTAGTACCGCCATCTCGGCGGAGGGTGCGCAGAAGTCCGTGTTGACGTATGGGATGCGGGATGCGGGATGCGGGATGGGGAGGGCGATAGGGCATATCGCGTTGGATGGGCGTGAAAGGATGCTGCAACGTACGACGACATCAACGATGCCGCGGTCAGTTGCCGTTCTGGGAGACATCGGTGGCGAGAAGGCGATCTGTGTTGGGAGAGTCGTCGGGAGGCGGCGCCAGTCAGCCCGATGTGACAGCCAACACTACGCCTTGGGGGAGCGGCAGGCGATGCTGGGGCGGCAAGATAATTACACGGCCGCAGGCCGGCACGACAGCGGATGTAAATTGGCGCTTCTAGGAGACCTGCCGGTTTTCCGCGTGGGAGGATGCAGGAGGACGAGCACGCCTTGGCTCATAACGACGAGTCGGGGCACCGACGAGCCTGACGTGAAGAGGGTACGGGGGATGCACTCGCATGTACGACGACGGGGACATGGGGGCACGACAGCTTGGTCCAAGACAGAACAGAGACCAAGCGGCCTGAGCTGCGGCTGGGATTGATCGTCGAGGACAGTTCGATACAAACTCGACACGACGCTCGAGCGCGATCCCAATCATTGGACAGGTACGAACCTCGTATACTACGTACATACTCCTAGACTCCGTACAGGTGTAGCAAGCCACACAAAACCCAGATGCATCATAATGAGAACGACGGAGTGTCGGGCTGACAGAAGAACCCGAGGCACAGGTTTGTGGGCTGTCAGAGCTAGTGGTGGGTTCTCGCCAAGAGATGGCGATACAGCGCCCGTAAGGCAGCGGTACTGTGCTGCCGCCGTCGTAGTGGCTCGCTACGTTACAGGGCGCTGATAGTGCTGTGGATCGGGCCCTTTTCTCGTACAGGCGGGCCTGCGCTGGCGTACCTACATAAAGTCCGCTGCCCCTCCGTGTGAAAGGCGACGGAACGACGTCCTCCCGGCAGACAGTGGGCCTAAGCGAGGAACATAGGGGCTGATTGGCTGTTGGCCAAAGCGCTAGAAAAGGAGTCGTAGCGGACGTAGGCCGTTATTTAGTACCTGTAAGTGCGCTGGAGGCTTTGCCGCACTCGCTGGAGGCTCTTCGGCACCTCACACTGCACAATATACAATGCAGCGCCTGCAAACCGGGTTCTTTGTCGTGTATCGGTAGCACTAGTACGAGAGCCAAGGCTGACAAAAGACGCAGCCAAAGGTCGGGGCGCATCCACGGCGAGCGGAATGTGCTCAGCTTACGGTCGGCTCCGATTGGACGGATTTTCGTTTGATGGCAGGGCACGCAGCGGCATTTGAGGACGCAATAAGAGAGAGTACTCCGTATGAGTCCAAAGGCGCGAAAAGCTCTTCCGGCCCGCGCTAAGCATCTTCAGCGAATGCGAGCCCTGTACAGTAAGCTGCAGGTGCTACCAACGTGCTTCCACCGAGAAACCAGTCCGCTGTCCGTTCGGGCTCTTGCTGGAGTCCGGCTCAGTGGATCCCCCCCCGACTCCCCACTCCTCTATCTGGCGAGGCGAATCCCTGAAGGGGCAATTGGCCTGGGCTAGCGGGATAGCGTATAGGGGAGGAACGACTAAGGAATGAAATAGGTGCGTGTGTGTTGTTCGACGAGGTCAAAGTACTCGTCTGAAAAAAAATACAAATAAAAGGCCCAGGGCTCCTTTAGCGGCGACAACGCCGTCTTCGTGTTTGCCGTCTTCTGCGCGCTCTTGTTTGGGAGCTGTGAGAATCTAGGTTGGCGGCTGCTTTACTGGAGCACGTTTCTTCCTCTTCTCCCCTTCCTTCTTCACTTCCCTCTTCTGTTTGCATTCATATCCTTTGTATTTACATTGTCTTATTTACATTCCGGCTTCTTCGTCATTCCTTTGCACGATCGACGCCACGTTTCCGGCGCCTCCACCAACGCCGAACAGATATATATATATACGCCGAATAAGACGCTCGGCAGCAGAGAGACAGGCCGCTGGGAGCTAACACGCCATTGGTGCAGCCGAGACACCCTTTCGACTAGCTTCTGCACCGCTAGCCAGCATGTCGTTTGTCGGCACCAGTTCCTTTGGGAACTACGACTACACGGCGCAGACCACCGGCATGGCCGCTCCAGGCACGGCAACGACGACAGGCGACGATGCCGGGACGCGGACGACGTCGCTGACAGAGACGGGCGACGCATCGGAGCGGGAGAAGACGGTGACGCCGGAGAAGAAGGGCAAGCACGGCGATGGCGACGGCGACGACGACGACTCCGCCTCCGAGACCGCGGAGATGGCCCGCCGCAGCAGCCGCGTGCAGGAGCTCGCTCGCGTGTACACGTCGCAGTCGCAGGCGTCGGGGCTGCCGGCGGGCACGCCCAACGTGTTTGCCGACGCGGCCCAGGACCCCAATTCGCCGCTGAACCCCAACAGCGCGCACTTTAACGCGCGGCGCTGGGCCAAGTCGGTCGCGGATTTGATGGCGCGCGAAGGCAGCAAGACGCGCACGTCGGGCGTCAGCTTCCAGGACCTCAATGTGTATGGCTACGGCAAGGCGACGGACTACCAGAAGGACGTGGCCAACGTGTGGCTGGACGTGGCGGGCCAGGCGCGGCGGCTGGTGGGCGGCGGCGGCCAGCGGCGCATCGACATTCTGCGCGACTTTGACGGCGTGGTGCGCAAGGGCGAGATGCTGGTGGTGCTGGGGCCGCCGGGCTCGGGCTGCACCACGCTGCTCAAGACCGTGGCCGGCGAGACGAACGGCATCTACATTGACGACAAGTCGTACTTCAACTACCAGGGTGAGTGAGACGGGGGGCGTGCCGGCGCGTTTTGGCTGGGGAGGAGCGAGAGCGGGCTGTCCTTTTTCGTTTGGTCCAAGACGTTGTGTCGTGGGTGTTGTGTGTTGTGTTGCTTTTTGAGTTTTGGTGCTTCTTTTTGTTGTCTTTTAGTGGTTCCCTGCTAACCAACAGGCATCCCCGCCAAGGAAATGCACACCAAGCACCGCGGCGAGGCCATCTACACGGCCGAGGTTGACGTGCACTTCCCGCAGCTGTCCGTCGGCGACACGCTGACGTTTGCCGCGCGTGCTCGTGCGCCGCGGACTCTGCCGGAGGGCATCCACCGCGACCTGTTTGCCAACCACCTGCGCGACGTCGTGATGGCCATGTTTGGCATTTCGCACACCATCAACACGCGCGTCGGCAACGAGTACATCCGCGGCGTGTCCGGCGGCGAGCGCAAGCGCGTGACCATTGCCGAAGCCGCGCTGGCGGGCGCTCCGCTGCAGTGCTGGGACAACAGCACGCGCGGCCTGGACAGTGCCAACGCCATTGAGTTCTGCAAGACGCTGCGCCTGCAAACCGAGCTGTTTGGCAGCACGGCTGTCGTGTCCATCTACCAGGCCCCCCAGAGCGCCTACGACCTGTTTGACAAGGCCACCGTCATCTACGAGGGCCGCCAGATCTACTTCGGCCCCACGGGCGCGGCCCGCCAGTACTTTGTCAACCTCGGCTTCGAGTGCCCGGCCCGCGCGACCACGCCGGACTTCTTGACGTCCATGACCTCGCCCAAGGAGCGCGTGGTGCGTCCGGGCTTCGAGGGCCGCGTGCCGCGCACGCCCGACGAGTTTGCCGCAGCCTGGCGCGCCAGCGCCGACTACACGGCGCTGCGGGCCGAGATCGAGGAGTACAAGACCAGCCACCCGCTCAACGGCCCCGACGCCGAGGCCTTCCGCGCCTCGAAGCGGGCCCAGCAGGCGCGCTCGCAGCGTGCCAGCAGCCCCTTTACGCTGTCGTACTGGCAGCAGGTCAAGCTGTGCCTGTGGCGTGGCTTTAGGCGGCTGATCGGCGATCCCAGCCTGACTGTGGGCGCGCTGATTGGCAATTTTGCCATGTCGCTGATCGTGGCGTCCGTCTTCTACAACCTGCAGCCCAAGACGTCGAGCTTCTACCAGCGCGGCGCCCTGCTCTTCTTCGCCTGTCTGATGAACGCCTTTGCCAGCGCGCTCGAGATCCTGACGCTGTACGCCCAACGCCCCATTGTCGAGAAGCACGACCGCTATGCGCTGTACCACCCGTCGGCGGAAGCCGTGGCCTCCATGCTCTGCGACATGCCCTACAAGGTGCTCAACACTATCACGTTCAACATCTCGCTGTACTTCATGACCAACCTGCGCCGCGAGGCCGGCGCCTACTTTTTCTACCTGCTCGTCAGCTTCCTCACCGTGCTGGCCATGTCCATGATCTTCCGCACCATCGCCTCGGCCTCGCGCACCCTGTCGCAGGCCATGGTGCCGGCCGCGCTGATCATCCTGGCCCTCGTGGTGTTCACGGGCTTCGTCATCCCCATCGACTACATGCTGGGCTGGTGCCGCTGGATCAACTACATCGACCCCGTCGCCTACGCCTTTGAGAGCCTGATGATCAACGAGTTCTCGGGCCGCCAGTTTTTGTGCGACGGCTTCATCCCGCTGGCGACCGTCAAAGGCTACGAAAACGTCGCCGAGGCCAACCGCGTGTGCTCGACCGTCGGCTCCGTGCCCGGCCAGGCCTACGTCGACGGCACCCGCTACCTAGCGCTCAACTTCCAGTACTTCCACGCCCACAAGTGGCGCAACATCGGCATCGTCATCGCCTTTATCATCCTGTTCCTCGTCACCTACATGGTGGCCGCGGAGCTGGTGTCCGAGAGCCGCTCCAAGGGCGAAGTCCTGGTCTTCCGCCGCGGCCACAAGCCGGCCATCTTCAAGGAGGGCAAGGAAGACGCCGAAGCGGGCACGCGCACGCCGGGCTCGACGGGCGCCGGAGCTGCTGGCGCGGCCGCGGCGTCCGGCATCGACGAAAAGGCCGAGGCGTCGGACGGCAGCGCGGGCTTCATCCAGCGGCAGACCAGCGTCTTCCACTGGCAGGACGTGTGCTACGACGTCAAGATCAAGGGCGAAAACCGGCGCATCCTGGACCACGTCAACGGCTGGGTCAAGCCCGGCACGCTAACGGCGCTGATGGGTGTCTCGGGTGCCGGAAAAACGACGCTGCTGGACTGCCTGGCCGACCGCACGTCCATGGGCGTCATCACCGGCGACATGTTCGTCGATGGCCACGAGCGCGACACCTCCTTCCAGCGCAAGACCGGCTACGTGCAGCAGCAGGACCTGCATCTGCAGACGAGCACCGTGCGCGAGGCGCTCAACTTTAGCGCTCTGCTGCGCCAGCCGGCGCACGTTTCGCGTGCCGAGAAGCTGGCCTACGTCGACGAGGTCATCAAGCTGCTGGACATGGAGGAGTACGCCGACGCCGTGGTCGGCGTTCCGGGCGAAGGCCTCAACGTGGAACAGCGCAAGCGGCTGACAAGTAGGTTCCGCCATGCTTTTTTTCCCTTCTTGTTTTCTTTGCGACACTTGCTAACGGAGTAGTCGGCGTCGAACTCGCTGCCAAGCCCCCCCTGCTGCTCTTCGTCGACGAGCCCACGTCGGGCCTCGACTCCCAGACCTCGTGGGCCATCCTGGACCTGCTCGAGAAGCTGACCAAGAGCGGCCAGGCCATCCTGTGCACGATCCACCAGCCGTCGGCCATGCTCTTCCAGCGCTTCGACCGTCTGCTGTTCCTGGCCAAGGGCGGCCGCACCGTCTACTTTGGCGAGATCGGCGAGAACTCCAAGACCATGACCTCGTACTTTGAGCGCAGCGGCGGCCACGCCTGCCCCCCCGACGCCAACCCGGCCGAGTGGATGCTGGAGGTCATCGGCGCGGCCCCGGGCACCGAAACCGACATCGACTGGGTGGATGCCTGGCGCTCGTCGCCCGAATTCGCCACCATGACCGACGAGCTGCAGCAGCTGCGCGACCACCCGGCGCCCGGCCACGAAAAGACGGCGGCCGACTACCGCGAGTTTGCCGCCGGCTTCGCCACGCAGTTCGTGGCCGTGTCCGAGCGCGCCTTCCAGCAGTACTGGCGCACGCCCTCGTACATCTACAGCAAGACGGCGCTCTGCGTGCTGGTCGCGCTCTTCATCGGCTTCGTCTTCTTCAAGGCGCCGCTGACCATCCAGGGCCTGCAGAACCAGCTGTTTGCGCTGTTCCAGCTGCTGACCGTCTTCGGCCAGCTGGTGCAGCAGACCATGCCGCACTTTGTCATCCAGCGCTCGCTGTACGAGGTGCGCGAGCGGCCGTCCAAGGTCTACGGCTGGAAGGTGTTTATGCTGTCGCAGATCCTGGTGGAGCTGCCGTGGAACACGCTGATGGCCGCGCTCATGTACGTGTGCTGGTACTACCCGGTCGGCCTGAACCACAACGCCGAGTTTGCGGGCCAGACGGTCGAGCGCGGCGCCCTGATGTTCCTGTTGCTGCTGGCCTTTTTGCTGTTCACCTCGACCTTTACCGACTTTATCATTGCCGGCTTCGAGACCGCCGAGGGCGGCGGCAACGCGGCCAACCTGCTCTTCATGCTGTGTCTGATTTTCTGCGGTGTCCTGGCCAACCCCAGCACGCTGCCGGGCTTCTGGATCTTCATGTACCGCGTGTCGCCGTTTACGTATCTGATCTCCGCCATGCTGTCCGTGGCCGTCGCTAATACCGAGGTCACCTGCGCGGCGAACGAGCTGCTCACCTTTGCGCCGCCCGCTAACCAGACCTGCGGCGAGTACCTGGACCCCTACATCGCCACGCAGGGCGGCTACCTGATCGACCGCAGCGCCACGGACATGTGCACCTTTTGCTCTGTCAGCGACACCAACACGGTGCTGGCCGGTCTGGAGTCGCACTACTCGGAGCGCTGGCGCAACTTTGGCATTCTGTGGGCGTACATCATCTTCAACGTGGCCGCCGCGCTGTTTGTGTACTGGTTGGCGCGGATGCCCAAGAACAAGAAGTTCAAGAAGAAGAAGGAGTAGGGCGGTCAACACCCTGCGGGAGAGAAGGAGAGCAGAGAAGAGCAGAGGAGAAGAGCAGAGAAGAGAAAACAAGGAGCGACGAGGAGAGAAGGAGAACACCACACGGACAATATTTCCTATGTTTTGCTATTTATATTAATAGAGTAATCACCGATCCAACGCTTGTGCTTGACACTGGGAGAGTTAGTGACGATAGAGCCAGGCGGACACGCGGAACGGGGACGAAAGGGAGACGCGTAGAGGCGCGGCCGGAACTCACCATTTGGTAGTATACGCCCCGCTGGGCCAGCAGCGTCGCGTGGTCTCCTTGCTCGAGCACGCAGCCGTCGCCCAGCACAAAAATCACGTCGGCCCGCTGGATCGTCGCCAGGCGATGGGCCACGACGACCATGGTCGGCCGTTCGCCGCCGTCCTCGGCGCGTCCTCCGGCTTCCAGCACCGCCTGCACCTTTCGTTCTGTCTCGGCGTCGAGACTCGACGTGGCCTCGTCCAGCAGCAGCAGCCGCGGCCGCCGCGCCAGCGCCCGTGCAATGGCCACGCGCTGCTTCTGGCCGCCCGACAGCGCGACGCCGCGCGCGCCCACGGGCGTGGCCAGGCCGTCGGGGAGCGACGCGACAAACGCCCCGAGTCCGGCGGCCGTCGCGGCCGCCGAGGCCGCCGCCGCATGCTCTGCGGCGCCGTCGGTGGCCCCGGCCTCCCACCCGAGCAGGATGTTCTCTTCCAGGCTGCCCTCGAACAGGCTGGCTTCCTGGGCGACGAGCGAGATGTCGCGGCGGTAGCGGTGCACCGCGAGATCGGCCACGTCGAGGCCGTTGTAGAGCACGCGGCCCGCGTCGGCGCGGTAGAAGCGCTCCAGCAGCGCGATCACGGTCGACTTGCCGGCGCCCGAGGGCCCGACGACCGCGGCAAACTGGCCCTTTTCGATCTGCCGCCTGTTAGCCTGCGCCCATACTCAGAGGTGCTCGAGGACGGGGACATACCGTCATGTTGAGCCCGTTCAGCACCGGCACATCGCGCGTCGGATACCGAAAGTGCACATCGCGGAACTCGATCTTGACGCCCTGGTCCGCGGCCCCGAGGTCGCCCACGTCCAGCGACTGCAGCCGGCCGTCGTCCTCGTGGCCGCGCAGATCGAGGATGCGGTTGGCGGCGACGGACGCTTGCGCGACGTCTAGATGTGATTAGTCATCAGACCCAACCGTCACAAAACGCAAACAGACAGGACCGCTCTTGCACGCACTTGGTCCGTAACTCAGCCACTGCCCGGCGCCCATGCCCCCCTGCAGCACGGCAATGTAGACGACGACGTACTGGAACGGCTGGTACTCGTGCTCGGCCATGAGCTTGCCGCCGTACCTGTTGTGTGTTAGTCGTGGCCCACTTATCCGGGCCGTCCCCACTTTTCCCGGTTTGTGTCTCCCGAGCCCGAAAACGCAAACCCCGCCTCCATCTCCAGGACTCACCACAGCACAAAGGCCATGCACGGCAGGGCGATGCTGTCGCTCAGCGCGTAGACGAGCGTCGAGATGCTGGCTTTGGACAGCGCTGCGCGGATGTGGGCGTTCAGCAGCGTCTCGTAGCGGCGGGCCAGCGCGTGCTCCAGCGTCAGCGCCGAGACGGTGCGGAAGGCGCCGACGGCCTCGGCGGCGAACTGGGCGCTCTCGGCGAAGACGGCGTTGTTGGCGCGCTCGAAGCGCTGCTCGTAGCGCACGCGCACGTAGGCGGCGCCGAGCAGGACGGGCATGGAGGCGACGACGGTGACGGCGGTCAGTTTCCAGCCGAAGCCGAAGCTGACGCCGAGGCAGCCGAGCACGTTGAGGCCGGAGATGGCCACGTACGCGAGGTTCATGCCCAGCAGCTGCTGCAGCTGCAGCGGGTCGGTGGCCAGGCGCGCCGTCAGCGTGCCGACGCTGTGGCCCTCGGCGTCGAAAAAGGCCATGGGCTGCGCGAGCATGTTGCGCAGGTATTCCTTGCGGTAGTGCTGCGTGATGTTCTGGGCGGGTGAGCATGGGCATCCATCCAATGAGACAGGAACGGGCACGTACAAATGCGGTCGTGGTCGCGGACCAGCCGAGCGCAAAGTAGGCGGCGCCCACGACGATGGCCAGCACGGTGAACATGAGGCACCAGAAATTGCTGAGCGCGTGCAGCCAGGCGAAGTTGCCAAAGTACGAAAAGAGCGACACGAGCACCGCAAAGAGGTACGCCTGGACCGGTGTGCTGGCTGTTGATGTGAGCAGGGGACGCAAGAAGGGAAGATGAGAGGCGCAGAAAATCAACCACACTACCACACCACACCATCACACAAACTCACCTCCTGCTACAACGGCACCGGAAAACAGCACCAAATACCACGGCCACTGGCTGCCCTGCTCCCGCAGCAGCAGAAAAAAGCTCTGCCACAGCCCGCGCTCCTTGGGCGCCTTCTCAGCCTCTTGCCGCGCTGCTCGTGCTGCTCTCGCCGTGCTGCTGCCGCTGTCGTGCGACCGTTTCTCGTGCTCGCTGGCCAGATCGATGCTCTTGCGTGAGCCGGCATGGCTGATTTCGAGCGCGTCGCCGCCGTTCTTTTCGTCAATGGCCCGGCTTTCGTCCGACCCCGGTCGCTTTGCCTCCGACTGCCCTGCATATGCCAACGTCCCCTTCCCCAGCTCCTGCGCCATGGCCAAGGCATGATACGCACCGCCCTTTTGCATCAGCTCCTCGTGCGTCCCCTGCTCGACCACGCGCCCCTGCCGCACGACGACAATGTTGTCAGCCCGCCGCACCGTCGACAGCCGATGGGCTATCGTAATGGTCGTCCGATGCTGCGACACGCGGTCCAGCGCCGCCTGCACGATCTGCTCGCTGCGCACATCGATGGCGCTCGTGGCCTCGTCCAGAACCAGCACGGCCGGCTGCTTCACAATCGCGCGCGCAATGGCCAGCCGCTGCCGTTGGCCGCCGCTCAATTTCAGGCCCCCGGCGTCGCCCACGAGGGTCTCGTAGCCATCCGGCAGCCGTGTGATAAATTCATCAGCAAAGGCCTCGCGACACGCCGCCTCGACCAGGCGCCGCCGCTCTTCCTGTGGCGCTGTCTCCCACTTTGTCCCGACGAGCCCGTGCTCCACGTTGCGGAAAATCGTGTCGTTGAACAGAAACGGCTCCTGCTGCACCAGCCCGACCTGCCGACGCCACCACCGCAGGTCCAAGTCGGCGAGCCGTTGGCCGCCAGCTGCGATGCGCCCCGTGTTGAAGCTGTTGGGAGATTCTGGGTCGTCTATGTCGTACCAGCGCTCGAGCAGTGCCACAATCGTGCTCTTGCCGGACCCGGATGGACCGACCACAGCCGTCGTTTTGCCAGCTGGGAAGGTCACGCTGAGATCGTTGAGAATGCGCAGATCGGGCCGCATGGGGTAGGAAAAGCGCACGTTTTCCAGCACAATATCGCCAGCGCGTGCTTCTGCAGCCTTTTCGGCGTCGGCTTCGTCGCTGATGCCTCCTGTTGGCAGTTGGGGTGCGTCGATGGCCAGGTAGAATATGCTGGCCGCCGTGGCGGCACGAGCAGCTCCGGAAAGCGGCGCCGTAATGTTGCCGATCGACGTGGTCATCAGCAGGATGCAGAAAAGCACGACAATGAGGGCTTGCGGACTGGTGATGGCGCCGCTCATGTACTCGTTGAGGGAGTACCAGAACGCGAGCGCGAAGTTGCTGGATCTTAGCAGGGGGAAAACACAAATGCGAAGAAACAACCAAAATGCCAAAACAAATACGAGGACAAAGAATGAAAGAATTGACTCACGCGTAAACCGCAAAAAACACCGGCGTCTGCTGCAGGGCAATCACCGGCGACATCCGCAGTCCTCGCCGCCGGGAGCCTTCCGAGGCGACATCGTAGCGCCTGGCCATTTTGTCTTCTGCGCCGCACGCAGCCACCATCCGCACCGCCGAAAACACCTCGCTGGCCACGCCAGCCGCCCGCATCTCTTCGGCCTGCACCCCGGTCATCATGCGCACAAGAATCGGCGTCGTCACCGCGTAGACGGCCACAATAAAGACGAGGCCACAGCTCGTCACCAGCGTCAGCCTCCAGCTGTAGTAGAACGACACCGTCAGCGCCGTGACCATGACCGAGACCGTCTGCAGCAGATTGGCCAGCTTCTCCGACACACCCGCCTGCAGCGTGTTAGCCGTGGTGGTCACGATGGCGGCCGCTTGACCAGCGGGCAGGCTGTCGAGCACGGCGACGGGCTGGGCCAGCAGGCTGCGGAGGTAGGCGAGGCGGATGGCGGCCGAAATGCGCAGACTAGACATACGGAAGCCGAGCTGATGGTGAGTGAGAGTGTGCAGAGAATGGGAGATGGCATACGTACAAAAGCAATGTATCCGAGAATGCAGCGGGCGATAAAAAGGTAGATGAGGTAGAGGCTGTTGGTTAGCAGGAGTAACGGGAATCGAAGCAGACGGATGGAGCAGACAGATAAATCACAGGTAAAGCAGACGAAGAAGAGAAAAGGCCAAATACGCACACGCAAGACACAATCTCGGCCATAAACATCTCCTCGGTCATCACGACCGGCTTGCCTTTGGCGTCATAGCCAGTAAACGTTCCGAACACACGGCCTGTTTGTCAGCCGATGTACCTGTATGACATTTCCAACACGTAGCCGTCGTCCACCGCACGACCACCAGAACCACTTACCAAAGACCACGTTCATCAGCGGCATCGTGACGCCTGTGCTAATCGAGGCAAACACGGCCAGCCCGATCATGGCCCGGTCTGCCCATGTCGAAAAGGTAAAGATTCGCTGTCGGTTAGCACGGCTACCTTTCATTGTGCCCAACGCTTGATCCACCTACCAAAAAGTCGCGGAACTTGTTCTTCGTCTCGCTCTTGATGCCCACGGACAGCTTCTTTTTCGGCTTGCCTGGCCCAGCCGGAGGAGGCACGCTCGGCACCTGTGCTGGAAGAGCCAGGACATGCGCTTCAGGCGCTTCTGGGGCTGTCGATGCTGGTTCTGGAGCGGCCGCCAGCACTGCGTCTGGTCTTGTTGTCTCGCTGTGCTCAGAGACAAGCGTAGCTGCGGAAACCCGCGCTGCCTCGGAGCCGGCAAGATGGGTGGGTGTGGATGTCGAGCCTGTTGATTGTGGTTTTTTTTCCTCTTGTTGGGGACGCTGATGGCTGCTGGATGAAAACTGGTACGCCGGCCACAACGTAGCTGCCGATGTGACGGAACGCACTGTTTGGTCCTCGTCGTGTTTTTCTGGCGGCGCCTGGCCGCTTTCTCCCTCTGCGTCGGCCATTGCGTAGATGCGAGTTGCTATCAGTCTCTAAACGACCAGTTCAACGCCACGATAGCTTCCGTGGAGCCAACAGCATCGAGCTTGTGAATGGGTTTAAGAAGTAGGGGTATGGCAAGCTAGAGAACACCAATTACACAAATGGCTGGGATGCTTTGTACTGCGTGTTGTCGAGGCTTACAAGTAACACGTCTTGGGCGGCTGGCATACCCTGCTGTTCACGTTTGTCCACGAAGAGGTCGGAAAAACGAGCGAGCCTTGTAGCTATGTTGTCTATCTTGCCAGCGAACGGTCTTCTTGACACGTCAGGCCATTTGGCGCCATGATCTTTGCGTAATCAGTCTGCCTATTACTTCTGCCACTGGTTAAGCACATTTCACTCTCTTCCGGCTCGCCGCGGCGTCATCTAGGCAAAGACGTGCGCGTCTCGCTCTCACGGAGACTTCTTCCCCCCTAGTCCCATTTCCTCTGGGTTTTGGCCGGCGTATTGTGCGGAAGCGTAGGCTAGAAGCGCACTCTAAAGAGCCTGATAGACAGAGCACAAAGTAGCACATGCCCACTCGGCCGCGAGGAGGGGGCTGATCGGGAGTGAGCAACTGTGCCGGGTGTCAATCCCGCATCCCGCAGAGAGCAGTCAATCTACGGGGTGCATCCATAGAGGGCCATGTACAAGACAAAATATACATCTCAGCTCTATGTTGGCACTCCATCTTGTTACTACTACAGTGCTCTACACTCTAAACGGTTTCGTTTGAACAGTAAACAAGATGACTTGGCAAACAAAGGAGGGGCTTCATTCTAACCTGATGTTATCTTGGCTAATCAGTGAAATAAAGTGCTCCGAGACCCCTGCCTCGCCTCTCCAACCCCACCAGCATCCCGTCTCTCGCTTTCTGATATCTACTTTCCGAGCAATAGAAACAGTTCGTGCATGTGCTATTTTTGGCACCGTGCCTTGTCACTCTGGCAGGCCATACGAGCCTCAAATCACAGTCGCTTCCGCCCTGTTCGGATTGTTTCTTGCATATGTAGCTCGAAGGGCAGATGTTTTGATTTCCAAATAAGAAATAGAAAGGAAAAAGGCTAGTAGATGCGTATAGCGACCCCCGAACGTATGGAAAGGACTGGTAACCGTCAAACCGACCGGGACCGAATATTGTCAGACAAGTGGACCTCACTGATGGGCATTGCTATGGGAAATGGTGTTGTATCAAGCTCGTTCGGGATAGAAAGAAACAAAGGATAGCCAACCTCGGATTCTTGGCGAAAGAGAATCGCCGGACATGCATAAATGCTGTCCAATAGAACTCTCGAATACATTAAACAAAACAAGAAAGTATGGCAATACAAAAAATGGAAGGCGAACCTACGTAGTGGAGAAACTTGCAGGCTGAATAGAGGGCGATAAAGAGGTATGAGAGAGAACTAGCGAAAGGGGGCAGGCAAAATGGCTATATTGCGGTACAATGGCTGTAATATGGGCATGCGTCCAATGGTCGATCTCTGTCAGTAGTGCAGACCGCAAGTCGTACCCATATCTCCTGTTAAGGCTTCTCGAATTCGCTCACTATGTTCGATCTTTTTTTGGCCATAGAGCCGCTCCACCTTGAACGGGAGGCAAAGTGAAGCGGAAGCTCGATGCAACGCCTTGGGATCGCCTATTCATAGCTGGCGATGATCTAAACGAGAGCAGGAGAGCCTCTTCCGGCATACCCAATTTAGCCATTACTCGCTTCTTTGCTCTGGTTGACCACCACTGGCGGATCTCTACGAGCATAAGAGGTGAGTAATCTCTTGGGGGGAGATAAGATGGAAGAGAGAGCCCCCGGAGCTCGGGGTTTTGCAAGATTGCGTCGGTACTCGGAAGACGGCCCGAAGACGGATCCAAAATAGAAGGACAAATCTAAGAAGATATGAGGCGCAAGATGGACTTCGCTTCGCTGCTCCTTCACCTACACACTCCTGCCACATCACGAAATGCAATCCACACCAGCAAAAGGTACCATAATGTAGTCCATTGATCTATGTCATGCTCTGTGCATCCATTTTCCATGGAGCAGCGGCCATCACCAGGATCGGCCGTGCACGTTGCCCAATTTGTATGCGTCCTCGAAAAGCGCTCAGATAGAGATATCTAAAAAAAGACAATAAAAACGCTCAATACAGGCCCACGAGAATGTCACCACGCACGCGTGCTGTCAAATGGACTTCGGCCTCGAGGTCGAGCTTGATGCCGACCATGAGCGCGGCATCCTTGAGCTTGCCGTTGGCATCGATGGGGCCCTTGAGCAGGTTGCCGACGAGGCCGTTGGCGGTGCCGGAAAGGCCGGGCATGGGCACAGGCAGGCCGGGCCCGAGCGAGCGGGCTGCCGCAGCTGCAGCCGCCGAGGGCATGCCCTGGGAGACGTAGGGAGCGGTGTCGGTGGCGGTGGCGCTCATGTTTTTGGATCTGGAGGGCGGGCCGAGTCAGCAGGGTAGAGGAAGAAAAGAGAGAAGCACACGGGTGCAAGAAAACGGGGACCCACGAGGACATTTTAGGATTGGAAAAGGCGGAGGCAAAGAGGGACTCGGCGAGCGCGGGGGAGTCGACGAGGCTGGCGCGGGCGACGACGGTGGGATCGGCCGGCGAGGTGGAGGAGGCAGCGGAGGTGGACGGCGAAGAGGGCCGGCTGTGGGAGCGGGAGCGGATTTGGGGAGCGGCAGAGGGGGCCTGCGGCTGGATCTGGGACTTTGCGGGGGGCGGAGGCGGGAAGGCCGGCGACGGGAGGTCTTCCAGCGAGTGCTTGTAGGTGTGGCGGCGAGGGAGGTAGGGAAAGGGGGCAGAGGCAGCAGACGAAGCAGGAGTGGCGGAAGTCTGGGAGGCGAGAGCGGCAGCAAGAGCAGAAGCAGAAACAGCAGCAGAACGGTCGCTCAGCGATCGAGGACGGGTTTTAGTGGGAGAGGGAGTATTATTTGAGGTGGAGGGAGTGGTGTTGTTGAAGGAGGGATCGGTCGAGACCTTGATGGGAAACCGGAGGGTGGAGGAGCGGCGGATGTGTCGGGGCGAATTGGGAGAGGCGGGACGAACAGTGGAAGCAGACGCAGGGTCTTGAGACTGCGGGTTGGTGTTGGTGTTGCTGTTGGAAATAGCAGTGGGCGAGCCTCCAGTGGAAGACGTCGAGGCGGAGGACGCAGTAGAGAAGCGGCGGGAAGACGTGGTGGCTGAGGCAGACAAGGACGGCTCTAGACAGCACCACTTCGTAGAGAAGTAGTGGAAGTATATATATGAGAGAGAGAGTACGAGAAGAAGCGTTCGATGACAAGACAGGGATGTCTGAGGAGTCGAGATGTCGGATGGAGAACGCAGGAAACCGACGATACGGCTCTATGGCCTCCTTTTATGCTCGGGAAGCGCTACCAGGGATCTAGACGACCTAGAGAGACTAAAGACATAGACAGTCGGGACGAAAGGCATATCTGGCAATGTAGTGTATACGGAGTAGCTACGCGGCAGTATCGTATGTTGGCCGTATGTTGAGTTCATACTGACGGGGCGGGCATGGGTGCCCAGGACCCAGCATCTCCACGAGCTGATGATTAGGGCGTGGAGGAGTAGCTGGTACAGACATCCATCGAGGCAAAAAGGCACGATAATTGTCGATCCAGCGTTTCCAGAGGCAGCGATGAGGTAGGGGTTGGATTCTTCGTGGATGTCGTTGGTCTCGTACATCGTGAGATGGGCGACGGAGATGGCAAGAAAGGTCGACGCTCTATGACTATCTTACGATCATACCACCATGGCGTCAATCCGCGACCTGGGTTCTGGGGTGCCTGAAACGCGAGGGTTGGAGAAAGCTTATTTGGGGTCGAATGCAACGCCGCGTCGGGCTAGCCGTCCAGGAGCTCCAGCTGCGCGGCAGACAAGCAGGGCCGCCAATGCTGCGGACAGCATCCCCTGCACCGAAAAGGCCTGGAGCTCTCCGATCAGGTCATGATTTTGGAGAGTGGTGTGGAAGTAAGACACACGGATGGAGGGAGGCTGTTCGGGGGTTTTTGCGGAGGCGCATTTCTCCCGAGAGCTCGGGCAGATCAAACAGGCGGCTCTTGCGTCAGGGATTTTGTTTGTTTCGGTGCAGTGGCCTATGTTCGCGAGCCACAGGCGGCATGAGTGCTTGTTTCTGGTTTGCCTGATGTCGCGCAGTGTTCTTGGCCCCTGCACTGGACAGGCTGCGTGTCTTGAGATGGGCCCATGGGATTTCAAAACGGATGACCGCTGGCGGTGGTGAAATGCAATGTCGTTGGGATTGCAATGCGGTGGACACCCTGCACTTGACCATCAACGAATCGCATTGCCAACTCCATCATGGCCCTCAGCGTGCTCATTGCGTTTGGCGCCGTGGTCGGGACGTCGGAGGGCATCCAGGCCTCACAACGGCGAGCGCGGCGTGAAGAACATCGCAGCCGCAAGAACAATCTGGTCGTGCATTGCCCCAAGTCGTCGGCCTATGCCAGCGTGCTCGAGGGACGCCGCATTGTGTTGTCGGGGGGGAGGGTGAGTGAGACGCAGAGACACACAGGACGAGCAGAAAAATAAGAACAAGCAGATCAGACGCTCACACTCCAGGTCTATGTCGATACCAGCGACAGCGCCGATCCCGACATGCCCTTCGGCCACCCGTTTGCCGGCTACTTTCTGCCGTATCCCGGGGCACGCTATGCCGGACTGGTGTCGACCATCACGGATGTCGCCCCCATTATGAACTGGGTCTATGTGGACGCTGCGTCGTTCGCCGTGTGCTTCGGCAACCGTGCTGCGGCCGAGGGCCACTTTACGGGCCCCTGGGACTGCACGCGGCAAGACCGACGGCTGACGTTCAGCGGCTGGGAGGGCTTTGTCGCCGTGCGCAATCCGGAGCTGGGCGGCCTGTGGGCGCTGTATTTCGACCGCGACGCCGACCGCCTGCACAAACAGCTGTCGGCGATGCCGCCGGGGACGGTGGCCGTGGAGATTGTGCTAGCGCGACGAGAGCTGCGAACGCCGGCACCGCCGCCGCCAGAGGAGGAGCTGACGGCCGAGCAGATTGCCGCGCTGCAAAAGGCGGCGCAAGAGGCGAAGGGGGGTCCGGAGGTGAAGGCGGCCGCGGAGACACCGGAAAAGAAGACGGCAGACACACCACGAGCAAGGCCGGTGCAACGGGAGGCCGAACAAGCAGACAAGAAAGCCTTTGCACCAAGAGAACAGAGCGGACGAGGCCGGGAGGCGGAACGGGCGGCCGATGGAGCAGCTGATAGAGCAGCCGAGGGAGCAGTCGACGGAGCAGCCAATTGGGGTAAGGCCGAAGCCGGGTCCGACGCCGGGTCCGACGACGAGGGCTACACATCGTCGGTGTACAGCGGGTACTTCGACAGCAGCAGTGCCGGATCGGTGGCTGAACCGACAACGCCCGACAGGCCAGAAGTGAGGGGGGGGAGAAGCAAATAGTAGACTCGAAGGCTCTGAACATTATTATTTGCCCGCGATATCGCATCGTTTTCACCATTATTTGCCTTTATTCGCATTATCCTTGCATCGTTTTACATCTATATCATGTATTTACATCTCATGCCTGTTCGTGTATGTTCGTGACAGCCACCACAGCACGTCTATCCACTGCTCTCCGGCGGCGCCCAGTGGTCCAGCCACTCGTAGGCCGCAGACACGTCTGCGCCCGAAGCCTCGCACGCTGCCACACACCACGGCAGACTGTAGCGGCCCTGCGACGCCACCATCTCGGCCACGGCCCGCCGCCGCTGGTTGTCCTCGTCGACGCAAAAGTGCGCGCGGTCGCTGGCGGCCAGCGTGCGGTCGAGCAGCGGCGCGAGCAGCGGCAGCAGCACGGCCACGCCGGCGCTGGCTTGGCCGCCCAGCGGAGGCAGCTTCTGGTTTTGGCGGCCGGTCTTGCACCACGTGTTGGCGCACCACGCTTTGCCGCAGCCCGTCAGCAGCTGCATCAGATACCGCCGCTCGACCCGCCGCCGCAGCGCCTTGCCCTCGGGATCGTGCGTGCTGACGTAGAGGGGGGCGAAGCAGGCCGCGCAGAGGCCCAGCGCGTTGCCCTGCGGCGGTCCGGCCGACGGCGGCCGCTTGATCGCGCCCTTGGGCCCGACGCCGAACCGCGTGCGGCCGCACAGCTCGTTGCGGCAGACGTCCGGCTGCGCGGCCGCGTGCACGCGCTGCCGCCGGTCCAGGTCGTGGTGCTGCAGGTGCGCGCGCATGTCGCGCAGCCGCACAATGGCGTCGCAGAGGTAGCACTCGGTGGTGCGGGCGCCATCCGCGCGCTCGTGGGCCGTGAGGCCGGACAGAGCCGTCTGCGCCGCATCGGCATCGCTCCCGTCGCCCTCCTGCGCCACTTCGAGGTGGCAGAACTGGCACAGGATGGTCTTGGCCGGACAGCCCGCGGTGCGGTGGTGCGCGAGCGCGGGCAGCGAGGGAAACGGCGCCGGCAGATGCTGGCACGACTCGGCCGGACAGCGGTATTCGCTGTGGAACACGGCCTCGTGTTTGCGGCGGCCGGCGGCCGTGTTGCCGTGCGCGTCGTCGTGGTCGCAGTGCCAGTGGCTGGCCCAGGCGGCGGAGCGTTTCTGGAACACCTGGCGGCAGCGCGGACACACCGTGTTGTTGCGCAGGCAAAAGTTCTCGTGGAGCACCATCGTTCGCTTGGGCACCCACTGCAGGCAGTTTGGGCACTGCTCGTCCGCCGCAGACGGCTCGGGCGCGGCCGGCCGAACCGACGCCTCGTCTTCGAGCAGCGTGCGCACGCGCAGGCTGTAGCGGTGGGCTGGTCCGTCGTCGGCCGTCGCAAACGGGGGCGCCCATCCGCGCACAGAAATCAAAACGGCTTCCGCGGCCTCCATGTCCGTGTTGGTCGGCGAAATCGTCATGGTCTTGCTCTTCTCGCCACTGTCCGCAAACATGCCCCAAACGAACTCCGACGCGCGCGGCCGTGCTCGCTGCCGTGGCGACCGTGGACTGACGAGCAAATCGACCAAATCATCATCGCCGTCGTCCTCGCATCCCTCGAGCACGATTTCCAATGGCCGCGATCGGTCCCACGACGGCAGCTCGTAGTCCACATAGTCCCCTGCCCGCACCTGGCCCGAGACGGCCTTGAATATATCGATGGGCCCGCCCGTGGACGAGCTGCTGGCTTCGGAGGTCTTGCCCTTGTCGCCGTTGTCGCCCGGTTGTGCGGTCTCCAGAGCCTGGGCCTCGCTGGCCGGCTCAATGTCGACTTCGAGGTCCGTGTCCACCACGCAGATGCCGTCGTTGCCCTCGGCCGGCTCGAAGCTGTCCACGGCAAACTGGAACGTCTCGCCGCGGCCGGCGCCGCGCACCGAGAACACGGCGTCGCGCGTCAGCGTGGTGTAGCTTTCGCGCAGTTGTCGTTCCAGCAAAGGCCGCCAGTCAGCCGGATTGTAGCCTGCCGCGAGCGGCCGCAGTCGCACAAACGTGCCTTTCGGGAGTGGTTGTACCTGCACAAGGATGTGGTCTTGTCCTGCTCCCTCCTGTTTTCTGTGTGCGCCATTCGCTGTGTCGGCGTTCTCCGCTGTTCGGTTGGTCTCGAAGCCCAGAGCCGCCCGCAAATATCCGCTTAACACCACCTGTCCTTCGTCGGCCGAAAACTCGCGGATGCCCGCAAACACGCTCTGGTTCGTCCCCGGGTTCGTCAGCCGGAACATCAGCGGCTGCGGCAGCTGCGCCTCGTTCGTCGGTGTCCGCGCAAAGCCGCGCATGCCCCAGGGGTCGTCGTTCCGCTGTGTTTGCTGCTGTGCTTCCGCGGCCGCCGAGAGCAGCTGCTCCAGCGCTGATTGCGGCAAGATGATCTTGTCACCGGGGGGCTCACGGGCCCCCCCTGCCGGGACCACCGCAAACGAGTCTTTGTACTGGAGGCGCGGCTGGCCGTCCATGGTGTCGTGATGTCAAATAGGAGGTCAAATCGTGTTGTCGTGATCCGTCATCCAGGAGAAGAAAAGGAAAATGGGCGAGGCGGGAGGGACGTGGCCGGCATGACCGATGCGTGTCGTAAATATATGTGAGAGAGAGGAAGACAGACTCCAACACAGTGTCCTCGTGTCAGCGGCGGCCGGAGGCTCGTCGTCGCAGATGGCCGTACAAGGCCGCTATCAGTCAGCGATGGCGATACTTCTTGATGCTTCCATGATCACGTGGAGTTGACTTCGATGTCACGTGCATTAACTCGTCTGGGCAGCGATACGTTGATTAGTTAAAGGGAGAGTTACATGTGACGAAACACGTGATTATTTACTCAGTGTTGAGCTACCTGAAATGTGTAGGTTGACCACTGTGCATTAATGGCTAGTATTACTAGTGTCTAGCGGTATAGCCTTGGTTCAATACTCAATGTTGAGCACCTAGGATTGGCAGTTTTGAGTGTCAACAACAAATCCATTTCTAGGGCGACAAACGATGGGTTCAGAGTCTGTCACAAGGCAGCAACCAAGCCCTGAAACAATGAGCCTGGATTGCAGATAAGTCCTTGACCTTGAATACTCGACTTCCCAAAGACTTGTTGGTAGAATGGATATCAGCTCGCAACACAGGGTGTTCCGTGAAGCTGCCGCAAAAATAGGTAAGTTTCAACTTTTAGTGTTTCGCGATATCGTGTGAGGCACACTGGGGCTTACCGCAGCGCCGTTAGAGCCGTCGAGAAAGAGACCGCTTTCCGACCAAGGCAGCGTTCCTGCGGGCCAAGTGTCCCAGACAGGCGCCGTTTCTTCACAGCGGGCGAGCTATCTCCTGTGAAGAAACGGCGCCTGTC